>OY365806.1:15313013-15612481 GCA_959347315.1 Bimastos eiseni | reverse complement strand
GTAAATCCTCGAAAATATCTCGGCGCCTACAAAACCCAAGTTAGGGAGACCAGCTTATTCATCGGCGCTAGGCCACCGATACCACATTCAAATGGGTGTGCTCTAAGATGTTTAGCTAATGGAGCTATTTAAGGATATGAGTGATGTGATGATGCTTTATTCACGTTCTGGTGATGGCTCTGCATTGTGGGTTATGGATAAGTTGAAGACGCTTGAGTTGTGTTGCTTCAATTATTATATACATATATAGGAGACGGCTTCCTGTTGAATTCAGAATCAAATTTAAGTTAGCTTGTTTGACCTACAAAGCCATCATCACCAGTACACCTACCTATATTCATTCTCTGCTAACTCCTTACATTCCTCCTCGTTGCTTACGATCATCAAGTACAGGTCTTTTAGTTGAACCATGATGCAGAACAGTTATGGGCTCTCGTGCATTTCATGTCTCTGCTCCTAGGGAATGGAATCGACTGCCACTCTCTCTTCGTAGCTCAAATTCACTTCCTTCCTTTAAAAAGCGACTCAAAACTCACTATTTCTCTTTGGCTTTCAAGGATTTGGAAATCTGATTGCATCTTCTCCTGGCGACTGACTATCCGCGCCTCAGATTCACATTTAGGTGTGACCTAGTGCGCGTTACAAATTTATTAATAATAATAATAATAATTACAGTTATCGAGCTTCGAGTTGACAATGGAGGCGGAGTTGTCCACGGGTCCAATTTTCATAACACAACCCGACCCGACCGAATACAAAACAATAGACCTAAAGACCAAGAAATAAGTCAGAACATTAATTTTGCACATTTTCCTGCAGACCTGATCTCCGCACTGGTTTCGCGACAAAAAACAAAACAAACGACGAAGAAATAAAACAGAAAATTTATCTATAAAATATAGACTCTGAACTTTTAGTATTTTATATATATAAGCCTATATATGCTCGTTTTCAATGGATTGAGCGTAAGTGTATTACCCTGGTGGCTGTTTAGTCTCCGTAAACGATTCTAGGTATTTTTAAGGAGGGACTATTGATCTATAAAGACTTGAGAAATTCTAAGAACAAGCGATAATTAGGGATTCTCTTTGAGAAAAGAATTTTTGTTCTACGATCAGATTTATCGATTAAATTATATGAGTGAAATAGTGCAGTAGGTATGGATGTTTATTTGATTAATTGTGAACTGCGTGTCGCTGATGTGGTCTTAGTCGTCGTTCGTCGTCTACGACTGTGAGTCGTTGGCCGCAGTCAGCGACTGGGTGTCGTTGGCCGCTGTTCTGCGTGTCTCTCTCGTCACAGAAGTTCGTCTGTCGTCAGTCGTCGTCGTCGTTATCGTCGTCGCCACACCAGGGGTGTTGGCCGTCGCCCTCGTCTGTCGTTGGGCCTTCGTCGTGTCGTCAGTGGACTGCGTGTCGCTGGTGTGGTCTTAGTCGTCAGTCGTAGTCT
This sequence comes from Bimastos eiseni, assembly GCA_959347315.1. Lineage (NCBI taxonomy): Eukaryota > Metazoa > Annelida > Clitellata > Crassiclitellata > Lumbricidae > Bimastos > Bimastos eiseni. Next base: position 15,611,032 of record OY365806.1, on the reverse strand, counting down.
ACGACTGTGAGTCGTTGGCCGCAGTCGTCGTCGTCGTCGCCTCAGAGCTTCGTGAAACATTCCAGAATAAAAAGGACTGGGACGGTAGCCGTGTTGTGATCGTCTGACACTGAACTCGAACTCCAGTTACAATTACCGATGGGTAGTCGGTTGTTTGATTTGCAATAAAGAATCAGTTAAACGGAAGAAGTCTACTGTCATACTCCGGCAGCCGGACCCGTTCGCCAAAACTAGGTGTTGTCGTCATCCTGGTCGTTGTTCGTGGACACCTAGCTCAGTGCCAATACCCCAATAGTGAGGAGGACGTCCCAAGGCAGTCGATAAAGGGGGTGTTCCGTCACACTCTTCACCTTTTCCTCTTCTGTTCGGAACTTGGGGGTCATTCTTGACCCAGAGCTCACCCTTCACGAAGCATGTGAATGCCGTCTCCCGCGACTGCTTCAACCAGCCCCGTCAACTGCGTGCGGTTACTCGCTCTCTCACTCCTAGTGCAGCAGCCACCTTAGTGCACTGTCATGAACTTACCGCCTTATTTGTATTGTCAAGGCTGGGCTTCTCCAAACTGTTCACTTCGAACCAATATGATGATTAAAAAAGCTTTTAATAGTAAAAGAAATTAAAATATACATCTGTGATAACGTTAATTATAAAAGTTGACGAAACGGCAGTGTCTGTGTAGATCGTATTCATAGATGTCACATCGGCCGAAGGATTCTCACTGTACAGTCTCGTAGGCATATATACCCGTGCCTGAATACCTTCCCGTCATTAGGGGCTTTTGAAGCCCTATCGTCAAAGCAGGAAAACAGATATTGTGTCCAACTCTACGGAGCTATTGAGGCCGCATTCCTCCGTGACCGAACGCTCGGTTTATGACTGACGGCGAAAATGGGTTAGAACTCCTTTGGTCAGTTGTTCGCCTTGTCGTAGCATTCGGGCCCAGCCCTCTTTGCTTGCGTTCAGGTGTCTACCGGCGGCTGGTTCCCTCAACCCTGGTCGTCAATAGAATTGTTCGATATAGGTCTGCCGAGTAATCGTTGCCATCCGACATCTCGCTGCTTCCCACCGTAACATGCACGCTTTTGTAACTGGCCTCATGGACTAGGCCTAGGCCTACTGCTCCTCCTTATCTATGGGCGCTCCTTAGAGCCGGATTGGGAAGTTGGAACGCGTTTTGCGTTCAGCTACGCGCTTGATAGGAAGTATCTGCCTGTATGCGGGATGTCCTGCGCTGGTTATCTTTCCTCCAGCGCATTGCATTCAGGGTCTCTGCTGTTGTCTGGCGTTGCTTTTGCGGCGCTGCACTCAAGGAGTTGTGTCGGCGTTGAGGCCACTGGTGACCGATACCAACTCCGTTCTGCTGCCCATGGAGACATAGTTGCAGTGGCGTAGCTAAGGGGGGGGCGAGGGGGGCGGACCGCCCCAGGTGACAGCATATGGAGGGTGACACTATGTCACCTCCAACAAAATTTTTCAGCCAGGCTAAGGTGCGAAAATAGTCTGAAAATAGAATTGTGAAAAAAACCCAACCAACACAGGAAATGTGACCGTTATGACGTCACATATTTCGAATTTGAATCTATCAACCGTCGAAAATATTGTCTGAGCGAGTACAGCTCTTTTGGTGAGTCATTTTTCTTATATTTTTATTATAATTTATTTCGAACAATGTTCGAAATAAATGACGACCATGGCTTTGTCGAATTATATGAAAGAACGTCGACGACAGCATAATATCAATGGAAGCTGTCGAAAGAAGACAGCTTCCGTTGATATTATGCTGGGCATGTACAGTCCGCAAGATGCAAGGATGTACATTTGACAAAGCAGTTGTTTACCATTTACAAACTACAATGGACATTTATGAAATTTTCGTCAAATTTATAGAGCTAAAAAAACAGAAAGTAAAATATAAATAAAAGAACTTTTTAAAAATCTCCTTTTGCTAATGGACTAAAAAGCAGAAAATAAAATATAAATAAAAATAACTTAATATCTGATAACAAGTTTCTTCCGTGACCTAAGAATTTTGAAACCTACTTATAAATGCCGATGTTGCTCTAGTCCCGATAGAACGATATTTTTAAAAAGTTTCGAAGGACATTCTTTTGGTCTGTGCATTGCCGTGTTTTGCATTTAGATGTTCTGAAAGTGAACAGTTGCATTTTAAAAATCTTTGGATTTGAACTATTTGTTTTGTGGTATTGGATTCGGATTTTGTCTTGGATCATACATGTAAGCAGTAACGTACCGGTCAGTAGAGTAAAGTAGAGCCTAGAGGTAGAGTATGCATGAAAATTTAGCTACACCTAACCATTCAGCATAGGGTCGTGTGGGGTCACTGGGGTGACATTTGAACGGACCGCCCCGGGTGACGTTTACTCTAGCTACGCCACTGCATAGTTGTCTCTTTCGCTCGTACCACGACGATGCAACATCGGGCATTTTCAGTTGTTGTCCAGACCATTTGGAATGGGCTCCCCAAGAGCTTCGCCTCTTGCCGAGAAATTCCTCGCATGCACTTTACTGTTCGTTGAAGTCCGTTTTTTTAAACGTAGTCAGACCGGGAGCGCCTCTGAGTAAATACCTTGAAGGGACGATATATCAAATAAACATTGATTGCTTGATTGATTGGTTGATCGACTGATTGATATAATTATTATAGCAGACGATTCAGACGCATGCGTCTAATACAATCGGAAGTAGCTCGGTAACAGACATATCTGTCATCGCTGACGGACGAACAGGAACGAACGTCGCACAATGGCGGACAGAGATGCAATACTTATGGAGTTTCAAGTAACTAGAAATATTACTACATTTGAATGGATGTTTTAAGCCTATATTAAAAAATATAGATAGCTTTTTAAGGACTGTATCTCGAATGCGTTTCAAATGATTGATGATTTGTTTAAACGCGTTCAGAAGTGCCGATGAAACGGTACGCAACCCGAAATTCTCGAATCTAATGGATATTGTAACGCAGTAGGCTCAAATGTCAATCCACAGGCACTATCTGTTGCTCTGTGAATGTGTATTATAAACTCGTCTGTAAAGATTGAACAGATTTGCTGATTTTCTTGGCGTAGTGGTTTTGTCCGCCGTCTGAGTTCTTGAGTTTAAGAAACCGGCCCGATGGGAAATTTAAATGTAAGTGTACACATTTTCTTTAACGACCGATGGGCCCATGTATTTGGGTTTGTTCAGATCTGGAAACCCTAGTTGTGAGTGTCAGGTTAGACATCGTAAGGGGCTAGGTTAGCATCATGAGGGGCTTTTGGGTCAGAGTTAAGTTTAGCGTCTCCTATAAACATACAAGAATAGCCTTTTGCTATAGATTGGCCAATAAATTCGGCCGCAGTAGCACCACACATAAACAATATGACTGCTTCAGATTCGGATGAAATAGAGTACAATGACAGTGGATGTCCAAAAATTATGTAAATGATGTGTCATAAACATTATATTTACTTAAAAGAAGACATTTATGGTTTGCATGAAGGAAACTTTGTAGATCCCCAAGATGGGTACAGCTTAAATGCAAAACATAGTGATGATGAATCGGTTGATGAGTCGACTAAGGGTATTGGGGATGAAACTGATGTTGATTCCGACGATTTGCGGAGGCTTTAGATTTCTAGCATACTAATAAGTATTCCAGATCTATGAAACTAACTAACAATAGCTATTTTCTTGATAAGCCTGATTCGTATTATTGCAAATTCCAGTCATTACAAGAATAAATATAGTGCATGAATGACAATTGCAAAAAATTGTGTTACGTCTTTCAGCACACGAGGGTTCTTTTTTATCTCTGATACCGTGGTAGCAATATATGGTGATTGGTTGTGAGCAGTTAGATGTTAAATTAACTGTTTCAGGATGGTGATTTGTTGATTGAAATTATTTTGAGTAATGTGTCGTTTTTGCCTTTTCATGACTTTTGGGTAATTGGTTTAATGGAACTTGGGTGGGCCCTAGTATGAATGACATTAGATCAGATTGTTTACATAGTTTCGAAATCTGCTTGTCTACATGCCCTCTTTAAGACCCATTTGATATATATAGTTTTTCGTAAAATTGGCTTTTGGTGTTGTAATTGTTGTATGCATTTGGGTATCCTTTACTTTGTAGCTTATGTCTGAAAGCATATATCTGTTACATTTCAGGCCTTCACTTGTCTGGAGGACCTGAATCAGTGTATTGCAATACTTGAACAGCATAACTGGAATCTACAGGTTGGAAATTTAGTGTAATTAACTACTTACCTTTCGCTACAATATCGAGTGTCAGCTTAGATCGAGGTTGCATTTTAGTGAACAATGTTCTAAATATGAATTTAAGGTCTGTGTTGAAGTTCTGGTTTTTTTTTTATCAGAGTTCATGTTGTAATGATCCACAGTTTAAATAGGACACAATATGCTAAACGTTTAGACGTAACATTTAATTGATTCATTGTTGACTATTCCTTTGCAGGAAGCTGTGCAGAACACGCTTGCACATCTTGACTCTCCACAGCATCATCCCACTCTTGTGGTACCTGAAACGACCACAGATCCAGGCGGCCAGGATCTGTTTTCACAGGCTAACAGCAGTGGATTTGTTCTAAAGTCGATGATGCCAGACCCGAGTCCTTTCATGCCACCTCCAAATGTCTTCGAACCTGATGGTGCCTTCGGTTTCCCTAGTTCAAGTTCAGACATGCATCCAATTCGACTTCCTGATTTCAACGTAGAGTACCGAGATAGAAACATTAAGCTCAGAGTACCTGACAATGAAGCGGTTGGTAAGTCGTCTACCCAAAAAATGAGGGCAACTGGCACAAGAATCTCTGAGTGTCTGTGAAATTAGAACAATAAGGGGTCACTGAAAGCTGGAAAGAGGAGGCTGGACATCATTAGTGAAATATAAATGGACCATTATATAAATGCAATGCATGGGAATTGCAGATGAAGTATCAGTTATGTTGTCAGATGAAATTGCTTTGCTTTTTCTAACAATGAGTTCAGTGAACTGCTTCTTGTTGCAAAGGAGTCTGTGAGAAATGGCTTTATTTTTGTTAGAAAGCTGTTTTATAGTTCAGCAAACGCCTTTGAGGACTATTTTTGAATAGCCTAAAACTGTACCTTTAAAAATGACTAGTTGGGCTCTCATTGTATATACTACTGGCTAAATTACCCGGCTTTGCCCGGGTAGTCTTTACAATTTTTAAATATGATGAACATTGCTTCCCCATGCTCATAAGGAGGCATCCACAACATTTGCAAAAGACTGACGACTTTTGGCAGGTATTTGCATGCACTGCAAATGCCCTTCCCCATAGGGAGCATGGGGAAGGGGTAAAATTTTGGGGTCGCGAACCCCCGATGTTTGTTCTTGACTGTGCTAAGAAGTATTCTTGCAAAATTTGGGAGCAATCGGTCTTGTTGATCAAACGTTTTTATGGAACATACATACTGAATGTTGCCAGAAGCATACTTAAATAAATGTTACATTATATTGTTGACTACTTCTGCAAGCTTTGAAAAGGAGCAGTGTAAAATCAAATAAAGTAAAGTACACTGCAAAGGCATTGTAAAATTTCTGTTGTGTTCCTCATTTTGTGGCAGCCGTTAATCCTGCTAGATGCCCTAAGGACTTTGCTCAAGTCTCCAAACGTTGACTCTTGTACAACCTACCTTCAAGCCTTGCATTATGTCTTCTAGCAAATATTCCATTTTATTTTGTCATTTAGTTATGACTATATTCTGTAGCATATATGGATCAGAACTGTTTTGTATATTTTACATTTCTGCATTTATAGCTGAGTATGATTTAAAATTTGATGATTGCCCATCCAAAGACGTTGACAAAAAATATGAAATGTGTTTTCCACTTAAAGTCAACCTCAGGCCACATTTAAACCAGCTACATGTTGAGCTACATGTTGGAGAGATCAGCAACTGCTGTCCTATAAATTTCATGCATATTGGAATAAACATTTTTGAATTCACTTCATGATTTCTGACATCTCTGTTTGTTTATTATTATCATGTGCTTAATTCTTCTGGGGATTTCTAAGATTGTGTTATGATAATCCTAACAACTTTTTATGGCATGTGAGGTTTTCTGCCTCTCATTGCTTGGAGCTGGGACAGTTTATCCTATTCTTTGACTGTACACAGGATTGTGGCTGTTTTTAAAATGTCTTTTTTGTGTAAGGCTGTGGATATAATTTCAACTGTGTGGTTCTGTTTCTTCAGGGTATAATCCGAGACTTGAAACTTCCTAAAGAAAACACTCTGTTCTTGCTTACACCGGATCTGCCAGCACACTGCAAAGTGCAGTTATCTTCAGAAAAGTAAGATATCTAGATCTAACCAAGTGTAATCAACTGATTTGCTCCTTTTTAAATATTTGTTTATTGATTAAAACTGACAAGTGCATGATGGTGGTAACAGATGATAACAAGTGTAACAGGAGTCGAATTTAACTGTATGGCAGCCTCAAGACGTCTATTTAGCCTATTAATCATTTTACAGTCGCCCATAGAAGTGAAAGACTGAATCAACCTGAATTGGCATTTTCTGCTGATTCCTCCATTCACTGGCACAACATGACATCGTTGTCTCACCAGCCTTGCTTCCACAGAGGAGCTCAGTGAATCTTCATTGGCTGGGTTTCCTAAAAATATATGACTTAAGCCAGCAGTTCTCAACCTTTTGAGTCTCAAGGACCAATTATAAATTGTGCGTCTACCACCAGTGAAATTATGCCACTGTGGCACTATGGCTATTATTAATAATATTATTATTATTATTATAGTATAAAATGTAATTATAATATTATAATAAATATATGGGTTAATTGTACTATAGGAACTATGCAACTATAACTTTAGTATAATATATTATGCCTACTAGTTTGCAATATAGTGATTGAAATACGACTATAATTTGAACAATGAGAAAATGTATCTGTTTTACGGGTTTTTAATTTTTTTAAACGTGAATATTAGTCTCCTGCTTGTGGACCACCACGCTGATGGCCGCGGACCACCTGTGGTCAGAGGACCACTGGTTGAAAACCTTTCACTTAGGCTACTTGGTATTTCTTTGATTGTTTTCTGCCGGCTATTGTAGCCATTATGTTCATCAAGGGTTTTGTGGTGTTGGATCAGTACCACCTGTGAAGAGTTACTCTGAAAGAGGCACAAGAGAAATGTTACATTAAAACATTTTAATCTAAGCAACCTTATGATCTGACACAACAGACATACGTAACTATTCTCTTCAACACTAGCTTTCTGTTACTCTTTTGTTTATTGACTGTGAATGATTATTTGTTTGTTTAGCAATGATGAGCAAAAGATATACGAGCTGCTTTTTCCGAATCGCGATAGTGGATCAACGTTTTCGGCCAAATTTCCAGGGTCCAAATCTGTGTCTGATGTAAGAGTAAATCCAAGATGTGTTTTTGTTTTTCTTCAATTGTCGCTAATTGTCTGAACATATAAGAGCTGTTAAAATGGGCAAGATCACTGTGATAAGAACCTATAGTAATGAACTGAGTTAGAGCTATACTGATACCCATATGCATAATTGGGCTGATTATTTGAACAATTGGCTATTATTGAGGCTAAGAAAATAAGTTTACTGACACTTAATACCAGTGTATGCTACTCAGTGACTCAGTGGCGGATCCAGGAATTTGGACTAGGGGCGCTAGTCTGAAAATGTTTGGCATGTAGCATGGGAAAGATGAAAAATGCCCAAGCGCAATGTCCCCACAATTATCGGTATGGGCCCTCGGGGTCAGTGAAACATTTTCCTGTGAATAAACATCAGTACTAGACCATTGAATCTATCTGCTGTCATTGTAATTTTCGGTGATTCGGATTTCAGCGATTATACAGTGACTAGTGTAGTAGCAAATACATTACTTTAATCTATAGAATTACACAAGAAATTTATTGTAGGCCTACCTATAAATGTAAGAAAAACACAATTCCCAATTTCTATTTGCTAAAAATGTTAACTTACGTTTGAAATGTTTCATTACTAGAAATTGATTCGTGAGAAAGCCAAATGCAACTACACTGAACATGTGTCATTTGCGCATGTCTTCGTTCATGTTGGTCGCTTGATCGACTTTCTTCGTCATTTTGACAAATATTTTCATCTAAATGAATAATTTGCTCAATGACTTCGAACATGTTCGAGTTTTCTAGTGCTAGATTTATGTACCAGACTTATTCTTCTACTTTGTCAAGGATTTTGTACGCTTAAGGTGTATTTTCTCCGTAAGCTGCCTTGGCCATATGATTGCATTAAGACCCATCCTTTAGATCCACGCGATCGAGTCTCAGCCAAGCTGACTAAGTACGCTCCATGTAGCCGAGTGTTGTCGCATCGGTGGAGGGCGGCTTACGTGGCCAATGGAGTGACTTCGACTGATCATAAGGAGTTTCTATTCAATCTACTGACCAGCACACGCCGAATACTTTTCCTACGTTCTCCTTGTGCCTCAACGAATATCCGGACGTGCGTCATCTTCGTAAGGAAGGAACTACTCATTGTGATCGCAAACGATATCTACAGCCGTCGCTCTACTCTTTTGACGTAACGTGGCCTAGAGACTCCTAAAATCTATGCTATCTGTCAGCTGTCGATGGGAATCCGTTGGTTGGTTCCATACTTGTGTGTGGGCCCGCCACTGGTGGCTCTTTCAGCTTACTGTTCATTTTTATGCTGCTGATGTAAATTATGTGTATGAAATGACAGTTAACGTCATACCGGCCAGTGCAGAAAACACATCTGAGCAGTTGTCTTGAAGTGGTGCTATATAAATGTTCGTTCACATTGCATAAGACTATGTTAATAATAATCTTTTAATAATGAGAAAATATAGACGGAAGCTAAAAGTTTTGTTTGGTGAAAAAGAAATTGAAATTTGAAAATAAAATCGGTTTTATTGGTTAGTTTTAAAGGAAATTGAATAGTTTGTTTATTTTCCTAACTAAACCGTGATAATCTTGATTAATTCTTTAATTTTTTTCTAGCAATTAGCAATGGGGGTGCCATGGCATCTACTGCAACCCTCTGGTTCTGCCACTGCAGTGACTACTATTGTTCTTCCTTTTTGGTGTCTTTGATCAAGTTGTGATTCTTTTTAGGTGAAATTCGACGTCTACCCTGTGCTAACCATTCCAGTTTGCCATCAGGTCTGGTCTGGCTGGCCTGATGCTATGATAAACGACAAGGTTAGTTCAGTCAGAAAAATTATTGCTCTAGCAGCCAAGTGATCGACATGGTCATAATTATGTTATGCTGTTTTATTCTTATTTTCCTTAATAGACCTTGCTACCTTGAAGACTGCCTTTGTCTGTGAGTAGGCATGGGGCTTTTTGTTAATCACCTTTTAAGAAAGAACCGCTTGACAATTAACAGATTTTAAGTGATGCATCTTGGATGGGCTGAAAAGTTTCGTGGGCTGTTTTTGCAGAATTGAGTTCATATGTTTAACAGTGGATGGTTCCAATAAGCTGTTACTTATTATGCTGCATTTTTCTAATAGTAATTGACTGTCAGAGGATAACTTTCTTGCCTTTAAACATCCATTAAAAAGCTAATTCTAAAAAATAGAAATGACTGATTAAATATCAATTGTTTACAGATCATATCAGAATTAATCAGTTTGGAATTCCATGTTATTACTGCATTACAACTTGCTGGTCTAAGGTTGGCTGGTTTTTGTAGATGAGTCTTGCAAGTTGTGGAGTGAAATATCCAATCCACCGACTGGAAGTGTCCAGTTCTGCAAAACCTCCTCAGTCATCACTGTTGGTATCAGTCTATGCACAGCTGTCCTCCTCCAACGAAGATGATGTAAGTGTTGATCTATTTGTTGTAGTCTGTTTATTATGACAGTAGGGTTTCACTTCGTTCAGATGCTTCTGAAGAGGCTTAGCAAACCACAATAAGTCACTATGATGAGAAATGCAAGCCGTCACAAAATTTTGGAAAGTATAGAAAAGGATTGATTTGCATGCAGGAATATGTCATTTGATTTAGAAAATGTTCAAGAGCCTGGTTGTTGAAAATTTCATCAGAACTTTGATTCATAGCGCTCAGATTGTCAGTTGTCGGTCATAATGATTTATATTTGGTGTGATGTTTTCAACCCTTTAACAAACGTTATTGATTATGCCTTATGTTTTACTATTCACTGGGCATTAAAGAGTTAAGCAATGTATTGTAGTTCACTGCTTTTGCTGAATTGAGTTTAATTTTCAATTGAGGTTCATTTTGAAATAAGGAAGTATGAAGATTTTGTTCATGAAGTATGTTTTGATGGAGATTCTAAACTGTGTGGGGAGATTATTAAGTGTTTAATTGTGAAAATAGCTTTTTAAATGAAGGGATTGTAATTATAGTTGTTTTAGGATGAAGAATCTTATTAAGTAAGATGTTTTTATGGTTACCTGTTTGTCCTGTATGCTCATATTTGTTTTGAACTTTGTTAGCCATGTTTTATGCCAAATTCTGGACTGCAGTGATCTTCTTCTGAATTTATGCAATATTTAAATGTTTGAAATAAAATTCATTGTCAATACTCTGCTGACCATGTAGTTGTAGTTGTGCGCTCTTGTCGTTTTTTTGCATTTCCTTGTTTCCTCATACCATTTCTTTTCACTAGTTGTTTGGCTTGGCATAATTGGCAGTTCTTAACTTGCTGGCCTTAGCATTGTGTGATAACTCGTTAGTCCTGTGTTTTTGTTGACTGTTAACATACTTATATTAGATTTTAATCTTTGTGCTGAGGTTTGGCTGTGGCTTGTTTCAATTGTAAGCTATTTACTAACTACTTGATATGTTTAACCAAGGCAGAGCTAATCTCTAATCCCTAAAGTGAAATCCTGTAAATTTCTGTGGAGAATTCTGTGAAAAGAGACGTTAGGAAGAATTTTTTTATGTTGTGTGGAAAAAGTTTTAAGTAAATTCTTATGCACCCCTATCATCAGCCATCAGTGCCTGCTGAGAATTAGATACTATACTCAGATTGCTGACCTATCCTAACAAACAATCATTGCTCCCGTTTGTGCTCTTGTTGTCTTGTTGGCAGAGAAGACCCAATAGAGAGCAAGAAGTTTAGGGAATCTTATATTTAGATCCCAAGTCAGTTGATTAAGACTCCATTGGGCTGTGACTACATGCTGTGAGATGGACACTGATTATGTACTGTACATTATGATAATGTTGCTTAAGAAGTCACTGGAATTATAGAAACTCCATCTCGGAGAAGGTTTTCATTTCCAACAGAGGTTTATCCTAAAATATACTTATACTGAAGGGATGTGGAGTGGCATTATTAGATTACACTCTAGCCGCTATTTATGTCAAAATGGTATTAGCCTGCAATGGTGCGATTGATTACCACCTTTATTTGCTGGATCAAATTTCAGTGTGTCCATCATGGAACACTGGGAACAGTTTATTAATCAATACTAGAGCAGTTTTTTGCCACATTCAAAGGGTCCTTGATACTTGGAAAATGCTACAGAGGACTAAAGGCAATTAGGCAAGTGATGAAGTGAATTCTAACCAGTGAGAGTGGTATGAATGATATGTTGTCGAACTGTGTTTTAGGAGTCCTTGGAAAAAAATAGCGATACGGAGCCAGAGACATATGAGGACATGATGGAAGAGGTTCTGCCTTCATCATTAAGACCGAAAGAAACAAGAAAATTATAAATATTGCATGCAGGTTAAAACCCTCAGATCTAATAGGTTGCCACCTTCTTTTTCTTTGAATTTTGGCACTCAGCAATACGTAGTTATTTTATAATTTGGCTAACTTTTAGATTACTTTTGTGTGAAGAAACATACATCACACACAATTTTACCTCGGGTAGCCTACCCACATTTGATACTAGCGCCATCTATTTCACTGAGTCCCCCATTGGTTATCACTGAGGTAAAGAAGAATGTGTTTATTGTTGGTCGTGTTTACAAGAATTATGAATGCACACTGTTCAGTGTTTAGTTATGCTTGGACTTGATTTGGCTCTGAATGATGTAACTATGCTGTAACAATTCCTTATTGTAGCTATGCTAATGTAAGATCGTGCTATCTTATGTCCAGTGGTCTGTTGCAGACTTTCCCTATTACAAATGATGTGGCATCTGAATTTGAAGTGGTTTTGGTATTGAACTGAGCTGTATATATTGTATTTTCTACATTACTTGTGCTTGTTTGGTTGTTTACAGAGGAAACTTCTGGCGATTTACTTGCATCATGACGACAGCATTCTGTCCAATATCTTCTGTTCACAGACACTCTATACGGAAACAGTTGCATCATTTCTGCGTGCAAATTTCATCCTCTGGGCCTGGGATCTCACATACGACTCTAACAAAAACAAGTACGAGCAACGAATAACTTGCTCTCACTTGAAGACATCTGTTGTCACTTCTTGTAAAGACTGTGAATACAGTAATTAGTTTGGTCAGAAGATTTACCTGTTGTATATTCATTTATTGAAAAGTACTGTTGACACAATGGAACAAGTTACAGAGCACGCACAAAAATAGAACAAAGAAAGAGAATAATAATACGAATAAAGGAGCAAAACAAGTCAACCGAAGGCTCTGGTAGAGATCGTTCGCTGGTAAGAGGCTCATGAAATAGCAGTGCAATTGTTTGCACTCTTGTTATCAGTTGAGAGAAATAGCACTTCGCTACATGAGCTAATCCAATCCGATGATTTCCACCGGAGTGTGTTGGCTCTAAGAAAATGAAAAAGTAATAATGTGGGTACAGAAACTAATTTGTTCTGAACACAATCATTATTGCCTATTACATCGTGTAAGGTACCAAAGATTGTCTGTCTGTGTTGAAATTGTGGTCTGCCTGGTAGACCCAATTAATTACTATAAACTATTATTTTGAAAACATTGATGGCAGTTGTTAGAGTTGCAGTATTGTTGATTAATCTTATGGTAACATGTTGTCTGTGTGTTTCAGTTTTCTAAGACATTGTACTCGACATTTCGGAAGTAACATGGAGAAAACCGTAAAACAATTCTGTCCTGACAAGCTTCCACTGCTCATAGTGATGTCTAGGATTCAGAGTACAAAGGTCATGGAAATCATTGACGGTTTGTATTATCATACAACATAATTTAATCAGACCACTTGTTTACCACTGGTCAAAGAATAGGAATTGGGAGAGTTCTTTTAGCAAGTATTTTGAGTACAAGTATAAATACTTCATTGCATAAGTATTTAAAATACGAGTTCGAATGCATTTTTTCATGCAAGTATTTTAAATACATGTAAAAAATACTTGTGTTGGAAAAGTATTTTAAATATTAAGTACAATATACTTTCAGCCAAAGTTTATCACAATTAATTAATCAGGTCATTTAAAATTAGTATAGAATTTTGAGCACCATGAAAACATTTGTCCATTTCAGCAATCTTGATATGGCACATAGGCATTTACCTTAATTATAATTATCAGTAGTTGCTCAAATTTAAGCAATTACATCTTGGTAATTAAGTCTTGGTAATGAAATTGGAGAACATGCTTCCCTGTTACTGCATTCACCTTATGAGTCAGCCCATTGACTGACTTGTCTCCTTTGGACTCGTGTTTCAATTTGCTTATTCACGGAAATCTGACTTCAGTTGTCTCTTACTCGAGATTGGGTGTATTGTAATATCTGATTGTAGGAGGCAGTTCATGAGATGATGCCATGAAACGACTGATTCATACCCTTGAACTGTTCCAACAGCACCTTAGAAATAAGAACCACGATCAGGTTAGTGAAACAGAGCTTTGTTTAGCATATAATGCTACATCCCTTTAGGGTTAATTGAGATGGTTCCATTGATAGGATATTCTTCATTTTCTTATTCTCACCAGATACAGTGTATGGCCAATCTGCTCTGTTTTGTCTTGATCTTCCTCCAACAGTGTGCGGTCAGTGTACACATTCTGTAGCTGAGGTCAATATGGGGGTTCCACTTTCCGAGATATCTTGTACTATATCTCTGCTTTTGCTGTGAATTGATCACTGCACTTCTGTATGTTGGTTTCTTGATTTTTTATCGACTAACCGATCGGTTTACATTGCAAACTTTTTGTGTGGTCGTATATGATTTTGTGTAATGAATTGATTATTGATATTTTTAATTAATGTTTAATGATGTTTGTCGCATCTGACTTTGGTTTATCCATTAACCTCTTTAGCGTAGAATTAATTTTTTTTTAACTCTCGCTCAGCGTGGAATTGTTTTTGAAAACTTGATTTCCAGTATTTTTTGCTATAATGATACAAGTCGCATTCATCTTCAACAGCATCTCTAGATTGGCATGTTTTCATTAAGTCCCTAAAATGTTTTGTAGCGCATTTCTTAATTTCTTGCGACCTAGTATTAATCAAATGATTAGCATGTCACAAATTTTGCCCTAGACTGGGGTTCTTTTATTGTCTGAGTTTTGTATGAGTTTTTTTGTCTAGATACTCGAAATTTTCTTGTTCGCGCAGCGGTAAATGGAAAATTCGCTGGGATTGAACATAAAAAAAATGAAACATAGGTTGCCCTTTCCTCTCTCCATTTCTAGTGTTAATATTTATGCATTTATCCATAATGGAGTTACATTTTAATTCTTACGCCAGCCATCAATCGGAACAACATAAATAAACAATGCATGGCCAATATAAAAAAAATTTTCTTACACCTATGTGCACACTGGTGCAACCTGTTTCTACTCAAAGAACTGCCCACAGAGTCCCCTATTCATGACAACTTGGGCTGGCTGCTGCTCACCATATAGGCTAATAATAGCCCAGAGAGAAGCTAACTGTAGTTGACACTGACTGAAATGTGCAAAAACATGACAACTGCAATTTATGCGAGAATTTATGCGAAAAATCGCAGAATCGCATAAACCACAGGCTGAACAGGGTCTCCTCTATGTTCCACATGCTCACACCGCTACTAGACAGAGCCATGCCTTCTCAGTGGTAGGCCCTGGATTTGGAATGGCCTCCATTTGACGCTCCAATCCCTTCCTTAAACCCTTCTCAGGCATTTCTCTCTCATCTTAAAGCGACCGTATTTGGCTGCGCTGTGGTTGGGAGTATGGTTGATCTTTTGATGAACGAATTGATAATTGCATTTGCAATATTTCTTATAGGTTGTGGTCTCATCAGATTTAACATCTGAAAGCACAGCTAGTGGGGAAAAGGATGATCTGGGCATAAAGGATTGTCTCGAAAAAGGTTCATAGATACTTATTGTTGCTATTATTGTTACAATAATAATTATAGTAATAATAGTAATAATAATTAATATTCATTAAAAGTAATAATACGTAATAATAATTATTTTCAATATTATTATTATTATTTTAAAAAAATGTATTATGGGCTTATCCTAACAGGTGGTTTTATTAATAATATTGTTATATAAAAATTATTGAATTGATAATTGCATTTGCAATATTTCTTATAGGTTGTGGTCTCATCAGATTTAACATCTGAAAGCACAGCTAGTGGGGAAAAGGATGATCTGGGCATAAAGGATTGTCTCGAAAAAGGTTCATAGATACTTATTGTTGCTATTATTGTTACAATAATAATTATAGTAATAATAGTAATAATAATTAATATTCATTAAAAGTAATAATACGTAATAATAATTATTTTCAATATTATTATTATTATTTAAAAAAAATGTATTATGGGCTTATCCTAACAGGTGGTTTTATTAATAATATTGTTATATAAAAATTATCTGAACATTCTTCAACATCTCTGCCTTCTCGGTGCAGCTTTGCCCAGAGACTCTGAACTCAATTTATTCACTTTGAGACATTGTAATGATCAATTTATTCCCTTTTGGACATTGTAATGATCAATTTATTCACTTTAGGACATTTTAATGATCAATATATTCACTTTGGGACATTGTAATGATCAATTTATTCACTTTGGAATATTGCCCAGAGATTCTTAACATCCCAGCCATCTGTCAGCTGTCGACGGAATCCGTTGGTTAGTTCCATGCTTGTGCATGGGCCACCACTGGCAACTCTATCAACTTACTGTGCCCTGTTTTGCTAACCAATGTAAAGTATTCGTCAGTAACGACATTTAACATCATTTAGGCCAGCAGAGCCTTTGAGTAGAAATCTTGAAGGGGTGCTATATAAATTTTTAATTGTATTGATTACATTATTATTTTAAGAAAATTATTATTATTTATTACTTATTGTCATTATTATCAGTACTATTATTATTATTATTGTTATTACCATCAATACTATTATTGATATTATAATTATTATTATTATTACTAATTGTCAAGAAAGGTTTCTTGTTAATCACCTGTTGTGCATATCCCATTCTTAAATAGCATCGGTTGAGACCATCCTAAATGTGTCCGAGGGAGGGAAAAGACAGACAGACAGACAGACACACACACACACACACACACACACACGCACACACACAGATACAGAAAGAGACATGTGGTGGTAGTTTCAGTTTAACAACACTGTGCGATGCTGTAACATAGCATCGCACTTTCCCTTATCCTGGCTTGTGACTGGCACTACTGGACAGAGAAGATGGTGGGTTAAATGTGATATATGGAACGAGTTACGTTGTAGTAATCACATAAGAATATGTAAGGAATTGAAGTTTATGGCATTGAAACTGTTATGTATTGAAATATACTTTTGTTAAGAAAGTAAGTATGAAAATCAGTAGTTGGAATGTAAAAAAACCAATGAGTGGAATATACCAAACAAATGCATGTGCTGAGTAAGTAAATAAATAAGTAAGTGAGTAAGAAGATCAATGGTTGAAATGTAAGAAAATTCGATGGGTGAAATACAACACAAGTAGGAAAAGACGTTCGTTGGAGTATGAGAAACGAATGCAGATGGTTTGCAAGAGTTAAGTTTCAAAGTTTCGATGAGTGCAGTTGGTTTTGCCGATAGTGTTGAAGCTTCGATGCCTTTGGTTTTGCTGGTACTGGTAAGTTTCAGTGCCGATGGGATACAAGAGTTGAGATTCAAGGTTTTCAATGCCATTGGTTTTGCCAATAGTGTCGAAGTTTCAATGCCGATGGATTACACGAGTTGAGATTCAAAGTTTTCATTGTCGGTGGTTTGCAATAGTTTGAGTTTAACTGGCAGTGGTGAAGTTTCAATATCGTTAGTGTTCAACAGTTGTATTTCATCGAAGATACGAATTTTTAAAGTTTTCAATGCCAATGCTTTACAAGAGTTGTGTGTCATAGAAAAAATATTGGTTGAAGAATGAGATTAGGGTTGCATGAGCCAACAGAAGCGAAGTTTCAAAGTTTTCAGATCCGAATCAGTGTACATGCTAAGTATGGGCACGTTTATTGGTCGTGAGAAAAATTCTTGCTAACATTATTGATGTGGTCTCGACTGGATGCGAAATTTGGCTTTTTCGATGTAACAATTTAAAATGGAATGAACCCACGTAAGACTTTTGATATGTTACTTTACCTGTTTTAAAATGCTGACTGAATCAAAGGCAATGTCAATTTGCACTGTCTCTATTAAAATCACTGGTTGTTCCTGGCCAGAGTACCAAAAAAGCAGTTATTGTGCCGAGTTCTAAAGGAACGAGCCTGAGTATCTAGAAGGACAATCTAATTGTCCGAATTAAGGTACCTGTGGCCAAGACCAGACGAAAGAAGATACACAGTGAGCCAAGAGAAGATAATACAATACCCATATATAGCAGACATCCAGATCAAGGTATCATGCATGTTGGTAGATCATAATGTGCCCAAATTTTTAACTAAAGACATTGAGCAGAAGTTTTAAAAACGACTGTAATTTCAGGGTTGGAGAGGAACCCTTGCTAGAATAGATACCAGTTCCAAAATCCAGTATGAAGATGATGAAACTGTTGATCAGTGTCTGCAGAAGCAGCCTTGTGTAATGGTTGTCGCACAGAATAGACTGTTCAGAGATGTTAATTACAAATACAACATACATAGATATGTAACTGCAAGTTTAATTAACATACATTAGCTTTTTATCAAGAGTGATTTGTAAATCTCACACAGAGATAGGGAATGTTATCAGTGTCAAACAGAGACGGGCTTAGGGTAGAAAGATCGATCTAAGAACTTTTAAACCAACCGCCAAGCCATATAAATTCGGCCTTATCGGTTTGAGGACATCTTCCAATGAACATCATAGAATGTTTTAAGGAAAATTTATCACTGCATGAACAGTGCACATGATTAGCAAGAAATCATAGATGTGATACATAAATTATAACTGTTTCTATGATTTGGTAACTGTTTCTGTGTGTCTGCAATAGTGATGAAAAATACTTAAAAGCCAAGGAATGTGGATTGGTTAAAATTGCAAGAGATAGCGGCAATGGAAAGAATGCTTCGGACCTGAACATCTTTTTTCATGTAATTCCATCTGTCTGTTTTTACCTGGTTTTTTAACATAACATTCTTTTGTTTCTGATATGTATAAAAAAAATGGCACTGGCAAACTGACTCATTCTCAGATCAGTTTTCATACATATATACATACATATATATAAATATATATATATATATACATAGATATGCAGGTATAAAATTTGCTTGCCAAATGAGGTTAGGTTTTAAAAATTTTACTGGATGCTAAAGGGGTTAATGGAGTTAACTGCATGGTAGGGATGAGCTGAGTTTGAATTTTCTGCTGAGTACAAAGTTCTAGGAGTGAATAGGATATGTTTCAGTTCATCACAATTAACTGGGCTGTGTTGGTGTAATCTGTTGAATTACTTTCTGTCAAGGCAGAGAGATGTTATCTAAGTAACTGCCTGTGACTTAACTAAACACTATGCAGAAAGACAGACAATCTTATGAACAGAGAAACACACTGAGGATTTTGAAGAGCGTACTGCATAACATGATAATGAAATTTGGTGCAATTGTAAATCCACTGTTCATTCATGAGTGGATTTTATTTGGCTGTTAGCATGTACCAAACTTCTCATTGTTTTCAGGCTGGAAAATTGAGCATATTGTTTCCAGAAGAGGTTCCAGCGACGTCTGGAAATCGTCTCACCCCATCATGTCAGTGAAAAACAGTTTAAAGCACTGCTGAAAGGTGCTGTCAAAAGGTAGAATGATTACGATTGTCACAATCGCAGTAATTGGGAATATTTTGCCAGCAGCAGTTTCATGACTCACATGCAAATCTAAATATAATTGATCCTAGACTGTTTTTAAGTAGCTGCGGCTGATGCACCAGTAGATTGCTCCTAAGGCACCTAAAATATTGGCTCAACAAATTCAATGAGGAGTCTTTTTGGTTTGGCTACTGCTTAAAACTCTGGCCTCTATTGTAAGACTGTAGATTTTATGGAGTTATGACCTTGTGTTGTTTGCATTGTCCTGACCTTGGAATGTCTCTTGTACTGACTTGCTTCGATGCTTCTTTCCATTTACTGTTGTTCGGTTGCCTTACGGCTGAATCCATCCATGCAATAATTCCTGAATACAGGAAACCTGGTTTTGTGTGACTGGGTTTATTTCTCTGTTTTTATTATTGAGAATAAATTCCTGATCAAAGGACAGGCAATTCTTAGATAAATATTGATTGCTCACTGGACCATACAGGTCGGTGAATTATTGAAGGTGTCTGCAGGAGACTCTAGAAATTGCTTTTAACTGCTGATCAATCACAAACATTCCATAATTGTTGTTGTTTAAGGCAGACATCCCTTGGGGGGGGTGTAGTCATGGGATAATGTGACTGGGATTTTCGGTTCTTTGGCATCGGTCCTCTTTTCCAACTGTCTAATGGAAATAATTGTGTTTTCAGTGTATGTAATTATGGTTGGCAGCAAATTGATTCAAGGTAGTCTAATGACACTATAGCATGACAAGCTGGTGATAATTACTGATATGGATAATTTGTCTACATTCAAATGATGAACCTTGCTTGCTGACCTGCTTTTAACTCTTAATATGCCTCTGGCACAAAATTGGCACAAAATTGCTCAGTTGACAAACTTTTCACATAAGCAGACCTCTGCAGGCACAGTATTGCATGGTGTAAGGGCTCTTTCTAACGCGATAACCTTGGGCAAAGTTTGTTCTAGCTGTTTTAATATTTACACCATTATTGAGGGTGATAAATTTGGTATAATATTTTTATTGGTGATTTATACACATGTGGGTCCTTGTCGAATTTATATGGCTTGACGGTTGGATTAAAAGTTCTGAGATCCATCTTTCTGCCATAAGCCCGTCTCTGTTTGACACTGATAACATTCCCTATCTCTGTGTGAGATTTACAAATCATTCTTGATAAAAAGCTAATGTATGTTAGTTAAACTTGCAGTTACATATCTATCTATGTTGTATTTGTAATTACAGATGAAACAACATCAATAATGCTATCGATGCATTTCGCATGGTTGTCAAGATCCACAAACACCACACAAGGCTTTGTTTCCCTGATACATGGCTCTGGATCTGACTCCACTTTTATTGTTTTTTGGTGTCAAACTTCTTTCCAGGGTGCACTTGCACTTAGAAACAAAATCTGATCTAAACAAACATACACATTATCAAATGATAAACGCTGTCATCAACACAAACTAAGTCACAATCTTTGTTTAATGATTAACCCTACTATTATCATTACAAACTAAGTCACTGTTGGATTTTTCTGACAACTATTGGCTTATAGTGTGACTTGTAAAATTACAAAGTATTGGTTTTTCTGACAAATCAAACGATTTATTCCTGTGCACCTCTGATGTGGATAGGGGGCCGGCCACTTTCAAAATATAACGCGAGGATGTTTCATGCTGCTATGGAAGCAAGAATTTTTCTCACGACCAATAAACGTGCCCATACTTAGCATGTACTCTGATTCGGATCTGAAAACTTTGAAACTTCGCTTCTGTCGGCACAATAACTGCTTTTTTGGTACTCTGGCCAGGAACAACCAGTGATTTTAATAGAGACAGTGCAAATTGACATTGCCTTTGATTCAGTCAGCATTTTAAAACAGGTAAAGTAACATATCAAAAGTCTTACGTGGGTTCCATCCATTTTAAATTGTTACATCGAAAAAGCCAAATTTCGCATCCAGTCGAGACCACATCAATAATGTTAGCAAGAATTTTTCTCACGACCAATAAACGTGCCCATACTTAGCATGTACACTGATTCGGATCTGAAAACTTTGAAACTTCGCTTCTGTTGGCTCATGCAACCCTAATCTCATTCTTCAACCAATATTTTTTTTATGACACACAACTCTTGTAAAGCATTGGCATTGAAAACTTTAAAAATTCGTATCTTCGATGAAATACAACTGTTGAACACTAACGATATTGAAACTTCACCATTGCCAGTTAGACTCAAAATATTGCAAACCACCGACAATGAAAACTTTGAATCTCAACTCGTGTAATCCATCGGCATTGAAACTTCGACACTATTGGCAAAACCAATGGCATTGAAAACCTTGAATCTCAACTCTTGTATCCCATCGGCGCTGAAACTTACCAATACCAGCAAAACCAAAGGCATCGAAGCTTCAACACTATCGCCAAAACGAACTGCACTCATCGAAAACTTTGAAACTCCGCCGCTCCTCCAGCTGTGGAAGCTGTCTCGGGGATATAAGAAGCGGCCACTGTGTCCACCACCGTCAGGTCCCAAAGTAAGTAAAACTTCTGCTCAATGTCTCTAGTTAAAAATTTGGGCACATTATGATCTACCAACATGCATGATACCTTGATCTGGATGTCTGCTATATATGGGTATTGTATTATCTTCTCTTGGCTCACTGTGTATCTTCTTTCGTCTGGTCTTGGCCACAGGTACCTTAATTCGGACAATTAGATTGTCCTTCTAGATACTCAGGCTCGTTCCTTTAGAACTCGGCACAATAACTTTGCTTTTTTGGTACTCTGGCCAGGAACAACCAGTGATTTTAATAGAGACAGTGCAAATTGACATTGCCTTTGATTCAGTCAGCATTTTAAAACAGGTAAAGTAACATATCAAAAGTCTTACGTGGGTTCATTCCATTTCAAATTTTTGCATCTAAAAAGCCATATTTCGCTTCCAGATGCGACCTCATCAACAATGCTAGCAAGGCATTTGGTGTGGTTGTCGAGATCAACAAATACGACACACGGCTTTGTTTCCCTGGTTTCCGGATCACTCTTTACTTTATTTCTTTTGTGAATCAGGTTTTCGTCCATTGTGGCCTTGCGCTTTGTGCGCTTAGAAAGGAAATCTGATATAAATAAACATACACATTATCAAATGATAAATGCTGTCATCAACACAAATGTTGTCACAATCTTTGTTTAATGATTAACCCTACTATTATCATTACAAGCTAAGTCACTGTTGGATTTTTCTGACAACTATTGGCTTATAGTGTGACTTGTAAAATTACAAAGTATTGATTTTTGTGACAAATCATACGATTTATTCCTGTGCACCTCTGATGTGGATAGGGGGCCGGCCACTTTCAAAATATAACGCGAGGCTGTTTCATGCCACTAGAGAAGCAAGAATTTTTCTCACGACCAATAAACGTGCCCATACTTAGCATGTACACTGATTCGGTTAATTCCATTTCAAATTTTTACACCGGAAGAGCCAAATTTCGCTGTCCGACGCGACCACATCAACAATGTTGGTAAGGCATTTTGAATGATTGTCCAGATCCACAAATATGACACATGGCTTAGATTCCCTTGTTTCCAGATCACTATCCACTTTATTTTGTTTTTGAATCCCGGTTTTATCCATTGTGGACTTGCGCTTTGTGCGCTTAGAAAGGAAATCTGATATAAATAAACATGCACATTATCAAATGATAAATGCTGTCATCAACACAAATGTTGTCACAATCTTTGTTTAATGATTAACCCTACTATTATCATTACAAACTAAGTCACTGTTGGATTTTTCTGACAACTATTGGCTTATAGTGTGACTTGTAAAATTACAAAGTATTGATTTTTGTGACAAATCAAACGATTTATTCCTGTGCACCTCTGATGTGGATAAGGGGCCGGCCACTTTCAAAATATAACGCGAGGCTGTTTCATGCCACTATAGAAGCAAGAATTTTTCTCACAACAAATAAACGTGCCTATACTTAGCCTGTACACTGATTCGGATCTGAAAACTTTGAAAATTCGCTTCTGTTGGCTCATGCAACCCTAATCTCATTCTTCAACCAATATTTTTTCTATGACACACAACTCTTGTAAAGCATTGGCATTGAAAACTTTAAAAACTCGTATCTTCGATGAAATACAACTGTTGAAAACCAACGATATTGAAACTTCACCACTGCCAGTTGAACTCAAACTAATGCGAACCACTGAAAAATGCAGGCACATCATTCTTTTTCATGCATTGCAACATCCTTCTGTCAGTCTACCATTAAAATAACAAACATCAGGAATAATTGCCTGATTCTGACTGCTCGGTCAATCCGTTGAGGTCATTCAGGTACACATTAAAATATTATCAACTTCGACATACTATTCCACCACAGGTAGCCTTCAATCACCCTGACCTACTGGCTTTCAACTGTGAACTGTAACTACAGCTTGACATATCACCCTTCAAACACCTATGAGAAGAACTGTTTATAATATAAAATCATGGCTTTCATTGTCTACGCAATTTGTAAAACCATAATCCTACACTGACCCTAACCTTGCACGAAACCTACACTAAAACTAACTCTAACCCTAACCCTAACCATAAATGGGTGTTTTACAAATTGCCTAAAATCTAAAAAATCTGGCAGTTTACAAAATGACTGTTTCACACATTGCCTGTAACATACACATGATCAGACAATCTTTGTAAGACAAAAGCATAAATGTCTGGAGGTAGTCTTGAACAAGAATGAACATGAAACTCTTTAATGACCATTGACCTTATGCAGTTAATAGGCATGCATATTAACATCAATATACAAGTTTCACTTGTGTCTTTTAGAAATGCTTGTCAAATGCATTGCATCAATTAGCTCTATGAATGGCATGTGAAAACCAATTTATATAATCGATTAGTCAGCTAATAAGATTAATTGAAAGTACAGACCGTGATTTAAATTCCCGAACGAAGTTCTCTGCTGCAGCTACTTGGTCCTCCGAGTCCTGCAGCACTAAAATCCACATAACAAACACATTCAAATTAACAGAAAATAGTGCATGAAAAAATAAAAAACACATCACACACAACAAGAAAAAAATATTAAAGCAAGATGATCATAAAAACAGTACAATAAATATCAATAACATACATGTAAACACTTTTAAAACTTGTTAAATCATTGAAAACCCTGTGTCTATGTGCGTGTGTGTGTGTGTGTGCACACTAGTGATAGCTCAGACACACAATCGTGCAGCCAAGCGTAAAGCCAGCAGGAGTCCAGAAACCATAGCTTACTTAACGGTCTTAATGATGAAGGCAGAACCTCTTCCATCATGTCCTCATATGTCTCTGGCTCCGTATCGCTATTTTTTTCCAAGGACTCCTAAAACACAGTTCGACAACATATCATTCATACCACTCTCACTGGTTAGAATTCACTTCATCACTTGCCTAATTGCCTTTAGTCCTCTGTAGCATTTTCCAAGTATCAAGGACCCTTTGAATGTGGCAAAAAACTGCTCTAGTATTGATTAATAAACTGTTCCCAGTGTTCCATGATGGACACACTGAAATTTGATCCAGCAAATAAAGGTGGTAATCAATCGCACCATTGCAGGCTAATACCATTTTGACATAAATAGCGGCTAGAGTGTAATCTAATAATGCCACTCCACATCCCTTCAGTATAAGTATATTTTAGGATAAACCTCTGTTGGAAATGAAAACCTTCTCCGAGATGGAGTTTCTATAATTCCAGTGACTTCTTAAGCAACATTATCATAATGTACAGTACATAATCAGTGTCCATCTCACAGCATGTAGTCACAGCCCAATGGAGTCTTAATCAACTGACTTGGGATCTAAATATAAGATTCCCTAAACTTCTTGCTCTCTATTGGGTCTTCTCTGCCAACAACCCTGAAATTACAGTCGTTTTTAAAACTTCTGCTCAATGTCTTTAGTTAGAAATTTGGGCACGTTATGATCTACCAACATGCATGATACCTTGATCTGGATGTCTGCTATATATGGGTATTGTATTATCTTCTCTTGGCTCACTGTGTATCTTCTTTCGTCTGGTCTTGGCCACAGGTACCTTAATTCGGACAATTAGATTGTCCTTCTAGATACTCAGGCTCGTTCCTTTAGAATTCGGCACAATAACTTTGCTTTTTTGGTACTCTGGCCAGGAACAACCAGTGATTTTAATAGAGACAGTGCAAACTGACATTCCCTTTGATTCAGTCAGCATTTTAAAACAGGTAAAGTAACATATCAAAAGTCTTACGTGGGTTCATTCCATTTCAAATTTTTGCATCTAAACAGCCATATTTCGCTTCCAGATGCGACCTCATCAACAATGCTAGCAAGGCATTTGGTGTGGTTGTCGAGATCAACAAATACGACACACGGCTTTGTTTCTCTGGTTTCCGGATCACTCTTTACTTTATTTCTTTTGTGAATCAGGTTTTCGTCCATTGTGGCCTTGCGCTTTGTGCGCTTAGAAAGGAAATCTGATATAAATAAACATACACATTATCAAATGATAAATGCTGTCATCAACACAAATGTTGTCACAATCTTTGTTTAATGATTAACCCTACTATTATCATTACAAGCTAAGTCACTGTTGGATTTTTCTGACAACTATTGGCTTATAGTGTGACTTGTAAAATTACAAAGTATTGGTTTTTCTGACAAATCAAACGATTTATTCCTGTGCACCTCTGATGTGGATAGGGGGCCGGCCACTTTCAAAATATAACGCGAGGATGTTTCATGCTGCTATGGAAGCAAGAATTTTTCTCACGACCAATAAACGTGCCCATACTTAGCATGTACTCTGATTCGGATCTGAAAACTTTGAAACTTCGCTTCTGTCGGCACAATAACTGCTTTTTTGGTACTCTGGCCAGGAACAACCAGTGATTTTAATAGAGACAGTGCAAATTGACATTGCCTTTGATTCAGTCAGCATTTTAAAACAGGTAAAGTAACATATCAAAAGTCTTACGTGGGTTCCATCCATTTTAAATTGTTACATCGAAAAAGCCAAATTTCGCATCCAGTCGAGACCACATCAATAATGTTAGCAAGAATTTTTCTCACGACCAATAAACGTGCCCATACTTAGCATGTACACTGATTCGGATCTGAAAACTTTGAAACTTCGCTTCTGTTGGCTCATGCAACCCTAATCTCATTCTTCAACCAATATTTTTTTTATGACACACAACTCTTGTAAAGCATTGGCATTGAAAACTTTAAAAATTCGTATCTTCGATGAAATACAACTGTTGAACACTAACGATATTGAAACTTCACCATTGCCAGTTAGACTCAAAATATTGCAAACCACCGACAATGAAAACTTTGAATCTCAACTCGTGTAATCCATCGGCATTGAAACTTCGACACTATTGGCAAAACCAATGGCATTGAAAACCTTGAATCTCAACTCTTGTATCCCATCGGCGCTGAAACTTACCAATACCAGCAAAACCAAAGGCATCGAAGCTTCAACACTATCGCCAAAACGAACTGCACTCATCGAAAACTTTGAAACTCCGCCGCTCCTCCAGCTGTGGAAGCTGTCTCGGGGATATAAGAAGCGGCCACTGTGTCCACCACCGTCAGGTCCCAAAGTAAGTAAAACTTCTGCTCAATGTCTCTAGTTAAAAATTTGGGCACATTATGATCTACCAACATGCATGATACCTTGATCTGGATGTCTGCTATATATGGGTATTGTATTATCTTCTCTTGGCTCACTGTGTATCTTCTTTCGTCTGGTCTTGGCCACAGGTACCTTAATTCGGACAATTAGATTGTCCTTCTAGATACTCAGGCTCGTTCCTTTAGAACTCGGCACAATAACTTTGCTTTTTTGGTACTCTGGCCAGGAACAACCAGTGATTTTAATAGAGACAGTGCAAATTGACATTGCCTTTGATTCAGTCAGCATTTTAAAACAGGTAAAGTAACATATCAAAAGTCTTACGTGGGTTCATTCCATTTCAAATTTTTGCATCTAAAAAGCCATATTTCGCTTCCAGATGCGACCTCATCAACAATGCTAGCAAGGCATTTGGTGTGGTTGTCGAGATCAACAAATACGACACACGGCTTTGTTTCCCTGGTTTCCGGATCACTCTTTACTTTATTTCTTTTGTGAATCAGGTTTTCGTCCATTGTGGCCTTGCGCTTTGTGCGCTTAGAAAGGAAATCTGATATAAATAAACATACACATTATCAAATGATAAATGCTGTCATCAACACAAATGTTGTCACAATCTTTGTTTAATGATTAACCCTACTATTATCATTACAAGCTAAGTCACTGTTGGATTTTTCTGACAACTATTGGCTTATAGTGTGACTTGTAAAATTACAAAGTATTGATTTTTGTGACAAATCATACGATTTATTCCTGTGCACCTCTGATGTGGATAGGGGGCCGGCCACTTTCAAAATATAACGCGAGGCTGTTTCATGCCACTAGAGAAGCAAGAATTTTTCTCACGACCAATAAACGTGCCCATACTTAGCATGTACACTGATTCGGTTAATTCCATTTCAAATTTTTACACCGGAAGAGCCAAATTTCGCTGTCCGACGCGACCACATCAACAATGTTGGTAAGGCATTTTGAATGATTGTCCAGATCCACAAATATGACACATGGCTTAGATTCCCTTGTTTCCAGATCACTATCCACTTTATTTTGTTTTTGAATCCCGGTTTTATCCATTGTGGACTTGCGCTTTGTGCGCTTAGAAAGGAAATCTGATATAAATAAACATGCACATTATCAAATGATAAATGCTGTCATCAACACAAATGTTGTCACAATCTTTGTTTAATGATTAACCCTACTATTATCATTACAAACTAAGTCACTGTTGGATTTTTCTGACAACTATTGGCTTATAGTGTGACTTGTAAAATTACAAAGTATTGATTTTTGTGACAAATCAAACGATTTATTCCTGTGCACCTCTGATGTGGATAAGGGGCCGGCCACTTTCAAAATATAACGCGAGGCTGTTTCATGCCACTATAGAAGCAAGAATTTTTCTCACAACAAATAAACGTGCCTATACTTAGCCTGTACACTGATTCGGATCTGAAAACTTTGAAAATTCGCTTCTGTTGGCTCATGCAACCCTAATCTCATTCTTCAACCAATATTTTTTCTATGACACACAACTCTTGTAAAGCATTGGCATTGAAAACTTTAAAAACTCGTATCTTCGATGAAATACAACTGTTGAAAACCAACGATATTGAAACTTCACCACTGCCAGTTGAACTCAAACTAATGCGAACCACTGAAAAATGCAGGCACATCATTCTTTTTCATGCATTGCAACATCCTTCTGTCAGTCTACCATTAAAATAACAAACATCAGGAATAATTGCCTGATTCTGACTGCTCGGTCAATCCGTTGAGGTCATTCAGGTACACATTAAAATATTATCAACTTCGACATACTATTCCACCACAGGTAGCCTTCAATCACCCTGACCTACTGGCTTTCAACTGTGAACTGTAACTACAGCTTGACATATCACCCTTCAAACACCTATGAGAAGAACTGTTTATAATATAAAATCATGGCTTTCATTGTCTACGCAATTTGTAAAACCATAATCCTACACTGACCCTAACCTTGCACGAAACCTACACTAAAACTAACTCTAACCCTAACCCTAACCATAAATGGGTGTTTTACAAATTGCCTAAAATCTAAAAAATCTGGCAGTTTACAAAATGACTGTTTCACACATTGCCTGTAACATACACATGATCAGACAATCTTTGTAAGACAAAAGCATAAATGTCTGGAGGTAGTCTTGAACAAGAATGAACATGAAACTCTTTAATGACCATTGACCTTATGCAGTTAATAGGCATGCATATTAACATCAATATACAAGTTTCACTTGTGTCTTTTAGAAATGCTTGTCAAATGCATTGCATCAATTAGCTCTATGAATGGCATGTGAAAACCAATTTATATAATCGATTAGTCAGCTAATAAGATTAATTGAAAGTACAGACCGTGATTTAAATTCCCGAACGAAGTTCTCTGCTGCAGCTACTTGGTCCTCCGAGTCCTGCAGCACTAAAATCCACATAACAAACACATTCAAATTAACAGAAAATAGTGCATGAAAAAATAAAAAACACATCACACACAACAAGAAAAAAATATTAAAGCAAGATGATCATAAAAACAGTACAATAAATATCAATAACATACATGTAAACACTTTTAAAACTTGTTAAATCATTGAAAACCCTGTGTCTATGTGCGTGTGTGTGTGTGTGTGCACACTAGTGATAGCTCAGACACACAATCGTGCAGCCAAGCGTAAAGCCAGCAGGAGTCCAGAAACCATAGCTTACTTAACGGTCTTAATGATGAAGGCAGAACCTCTTCCATCATGTCCTCATATGTCTCTGGCTCCGTATCGCTATTTTTTTCCAAGGACTCCTAAAACACAGTTCGACAACATATCATTCATACCACTCTCACTGGTTAGAATTCACTTCATCACTTGCCTAATTGCCTTTAGTCCTCTGTAGCATTTTCCAAGTATCAAGGACCCTTTGAATGTGGCAAAAAACTGCTCTAGTATTGATTAATAAACTGTTCCCAGTGTTCCATGATGGACACACTGAAATTTGATCCAGCAAATAAAGGTGGTAATCAATCGCACCATTGCAGGCTAATACCATTTTGACATAAATAGCGGCTAGAGTGTAATCTAATAATGCCACTCCACATCCCTTCAGTATAAGTATATTTTAGGATAAACCTCTGTTGGAAATGAAAACCTTCTCCGAGATGGAGTTTCTATAATTCCAGTGACTTCTTAAGCAACATTATCATAATGTACAGTACATAATCAGTGTCCATCTCACAGCATGTAGTCACAGCCCAATGGAGTCTTAATCAACTGACTTGGGATCTAAATATAAGATTCCCTAAACTTCTTGCTCTCTATTGGGTCTTCTCTGCCAACAACCCTGAAATTACAGTCGTTTTTAAAACTTCTGCTCAATGTCTTTAGTTAGAAATTTGGGCACGTTATGATCTACCAACATGCATGATACCTTGATCTGGATGTCTGCTATATATGGGTATTGTATTATCTTCTCTTGGCTCACTGTGTATCTTCTTTCGTCTGGTCTTGGCCACAGGTACCTTAATTCGGACAATTAGATTGTCCTTCTAGATACTCAGGCTCGTTCCTTTAGAATTCGGCACAATAACTTTGCTTTTTTGGTACTCTGGCCAGGAACAACCAGTGATTTTAATAGAGACAGTGCAAACTGACATTCCCTTTGATTCAGTCAGCATTTTAAAACAGGTAAAGTAACATATCAAAAGTCTTACGTGGGTTCATTCCATTTCAAATTTTTGCATCTAAACAGCCATATTTCGCTTCCAGATGCGACCTCATCAACAATGCTAGCAAGGCATTTGGTGTGGTTGTCGAGATCAACAAATACGACACACGGCTTTGTTTCTCTGGTTTCCGGATCACTCTTTACTTTATTTCTTTTGTGAATCAGGTTTTCGTCCATTGTGGCCTTGCGCTTTGTGCGCTTAGAAAGGAAATCTGATATAAATAAACATACACATTATCAAATGATAAATGCTGTCATCAACACAAATGTTGTCACAATCTTTGTTTAATGATTAACCCTACTATTATCATTACAAGCTAAGTCACTGTTGGATTTTTCTGACAACTATTGGCTTATAGTGTGACTTGTAAAATTACAAAGTATTGGTTTTTCTGACAAATCAAACGATTTATTCCTGTGCACCTCTGATGTGGATAGGGGGCCGGCCACTTTCAAAATATAACGCGAGGATGTTTCATGCTGCTATGGAAGCAAGAATTTTTCTCACGACCAATAAACGTGCCCATACTTAGCATGTACTCTGATTCGGATCTGAAAACTTTGAAACTTCGCTTCTGTCGGCACAATAACTGCTTTTTTGGTACTCTGGCCAGGAACAACCAGTGATTTTAATAGAGACAGTGCAAATTGACATTGCCTTTGATTCAGTCAGCATTTTAAAACAGGTAAAGTAACATATCAAAAGTCTTACGTGGGTTCCATCCATTTTAAATTGTTACATCGAAAAAGCCAAATTTCGCATCCAGTCGAGACCACATCAATAATGTTAGCAAGAATTTTTCTCACGACCAATAAACGTGCCCATACTTAGCATGTACACTGATTCGGATCTGAAAACTTTGAAACTTCGCTTCTGTTGGCTCATGCAACCCTAATCTCATTCTTCAACCAATATTTTTTTTATGACACACAACTCTTGTAAAGCATTGGCATTGAAAACTTTAAAAATTCGTATCTTCGATGAAATACAACTGTTGAACACTAACGATATTGAAACTTCACCATTGCCAGTTAGACTCAAAATATTGCAAACCACCGACAATGAAAACTTTGAATCTCAACTCGTGTAATCCATCGGCATTGAAACTTCGACACTATTGGCAAAACCAATGGCATTGAAAACCTTGAATCTCAACTCTTGTATCCCATCGGCGCTGAAACTTACCAATACCAGCAAAACCAAAGGCATCGAAGCTTCAACACTATCGCCAAAACGAACTGCACTCA
Source organism: Bimastos eiseni (assembly GCA_959347315.1). Lineage (NCBI taxonomy): Eukaryota > Metazoa > Annelida > Clitellata > Crassiclitellata > Lumbricidae > Bimastos > Bimastos eiseni. The sequence continues at coordinate 15,579,162 of OY365806.1, read as the reverse complement.
TCGAAAACTTTGAAACTCCGCCGCTCCTCCAGCTGTGGAAGCTGTCTCGGGGATATAAGAAGCGGCCACTGTGTCCACCACCGTCAGGTCCCAAAGTAAGTAAAACTTCTGCTCAATGTCTCTAGTTAAAAATTTGGGCACATTATGATCTACCAACATGCATGATACCTTGATCTGGATGTCTGCTATATATGGGTATTGTATTATCTTCTCTTGGCTCACTGTGTATCTTCTTTCGTCTGGTCTTGGCCACAGGTACCTTAATTCGGACAATTAGATTGTCCTTCTAGATACTCAGGCTCGTTCCTTTAGAACTCGGCACAATAACTTTGCTTTTTTGGTACTCTGGCCAGGAACAACCAGTGATTTTAATAGAGACAGTGCAAATTGACATTGCCTTTGATTCAGTCAGCATTTTAAAACAGGTAAAGTAACATATCAAAAGTCTTACGTGGGTTCATTCCATTTCAAATTTTTGCATCTAAAAAGCCATATTTCGCTTCCAGATGCGACCTCATCAACAATGCTAGCAAGGCATTTGGTGTGGTTGTCGAGATCAACAAATACGACACACGGCTTTGTTTCCCTGGTTTCCGGATCACTCTTTACTTTATTTCTTTTGTGAATCAGGTTTTCGTCCATTGTGGCCTTGCGCTTTGTGCGCTTAGAAAGGAAATCTGATATAAATAAACATACACATTATCAAATGATAAATGCTGTCATCAACACAAATGTTGTCACAATCTTTGTTTAATGATTAACCCTACTATTATCATTACAAGCTAAGTCACTGTTGGATTTTTCTGACAACTATTGGCTTATAGTGTGACTTGTAAAATTACAAAGTATTGATTTTTGTGACAAATCATACGATTTATTCCTGTGCACCTCTGATGTGGATAGGGGGCCGGCCACTTTCAAAATATAACGCGAGGCTGTTTCATGCCACTAGAGAAGCAAGAATTTTTCTCACGACCAATTAACGTGCCCATACTTAGTATGTACACTGATTCGGTTAATTCCATTTCAAATTTTTACACCTAAACAGCCATATTTCGCTGTCCGACGCGACCACATCAACAATGTTGGTAAGGCATTTTGAATGATTGTCCAGATCAACAAATATGACACATGGCTTAGATTCCCTTGTTTCCAGATCACTATCCACTTTATTTTGTTTTTGAATCCCGGTTTTATCCATTGTGGACTTGCGCTTTGTGCGCTTAGAAAGGAAATCTGATATAAATAAACATGCACATTATCAAATGATAAATGCTGTCATCAACACAAATGTTGTCACAATCTTTGTTTAATGATTAACCCTACTATTATCATTAAAAGCTAAGTCACTGTTGGATTTTTCTGACAACTATTGGCTTATAGTGTGACTTGTAAAATTACAAAGTATTGATTTTTGTGACAAATCATACGATTTATTCCTGTGCACCTCTGATGTGGATAGGGGGCCGGCCACTTTCAAAATATAACGCGAGGCTGTTTCATGCCACTAGAGAAGCAAGAATTTTTCTCACGACCAATAAACGTGCCCATACTTAGCATGTACACTGATTCGGTTAATTCCATTTCAAATTTTTACACCGGAAGAGCCAAATTTCGCTGTCCGACGCGACCACATCAACAATGTTGGTAAGGCATTTTGAATGATTGTCCAGATCCACAAATATGACACATGGCTTTGATTCCCTTGTTTCCAGATCACTATCCACTTTATTTTGTTTTTGAATCCCGGTTTTATCCATTGTGGACTTGCGCTTTGTGCGCTTAGAAAGGAAATCTGATATAAATAAACATGCACATTATCAAATGATAAATGCTGTCATCAACACAAATGTTGTCACAATCTTTGTTTAATGATTAACCCTACTATTATCATTACAAACTAAGTCACTGTTGGATTTTTCTGACAACTATTGGCTTATAGTGTGACTTGTAAAATTACAAAGTATTGATTTTTGTGACAAATCAAACGATTTATTCCTGTGCACCTCTGATGTGGATAAGGGGCCGGCCACTTTCAAAATATAACGCGAGGCTGTTTCATGCCACTATAGAAGCAAGAATTTTTCTCACAACAAATAAACGTGCCTATACTTAGCCTGTACACTGATTCGGATCTGAAAACTTTGAAAATTCGCTTCTGTTGGCTCATGCAACCCTAATCTCATTCTTCAACCAATATTTTTTCTATGACACACAACTCTTGTAAAGCATTGGCATTGAAAACTTTAAAAACTCGTATCTTCGATGAAATACAACTGTTGAAAACCAACGATATTGAAACTTCACCACTGCCAGTTGAACTCAAACTAATGCGAACCACTGAAAAATGCAGGCACATCATTCTTTTTCATGCATTGCAACATCCTTCTGTCAGTCTACCATTAAAATAACAAACATCAGGAATAATTGCCTGATTCTGACTGCTCGGTCAATCCGTTGAGGTCATTCAGGTACACATTAAAATATTATCAACTTCGACATACTATTCCACCACAGGTAGCCTTCAATCACCCTGACCTACTGGCTTTCAACTGTGAACTGTAACTACAGCTTGACATATCACCCTTCAAACACCTATGAGAAGAACTGTTTATAATATAAAATCATGGCTTTCATTGTCTACGCAATTTGTAAAACCATAATCCTACACTGACCCTAACCTTGCACGAAACCTACACTAAAACTAACTCTAACCCTAACCCTAACCATAAATGGGTGTTTTACAAATTGCCTAAAATCTAAAAAATCTGGCAGTTTACAAAATGACTGTTTCACACATTGCCTGTAACATACACATGATCAGACAATCTTTGTAAGACAAAAGCATAAATGTCTGGAGGTAGTCTTGAACAAGAATGAACATGAAACTCTTTAATGACCATTGACCTTATGCAGTTAATAGGCATGCATATTAACATCAATATACAAGTTTCACTTGTGTCTTTTAGAAATGCTTGTCAAATGCATTGCATCAATTAGCTCTATGAATGGCATGTGAAAACCAATTTATATAATCGATTAGTCAGCTAATAAGATTAATTGAAAGTACAGACCGTGATTTAAATTCCCGAACGAAGTTCTCTGCTGCAGCTACTTGGTCCTCCGAGTCCTGCAGCACTAAAATCCACATAACAAACACATTCAAATTAACAGAAAATAGTGCATGAAAAAATAAAAAACACATCACACACAACAAGAAAAAAATATTAAAGCAAGATGATCATAAAAACAGTACAATAAATATCAATAACATACATGTAAACACTTTTAAAACTTGTTAAATCATTGAAAACCCTGTGTCTATGTGCGTGTGTGTGTGTGTGTGCACACTAGTGATAGCTCAGACACACAATCGTGCAGCCAAGCGTAAAGCCAGCAGGAGTCCAGAAACCATAGCTTACTTAACGGTCTTAATGATGAAGGCAGAACCTCTTCCATCATGTCCTCATATGTCTCTGGCTCCGTATCGCTATTTTTTTCCAAGGACTCCTAAAACACAGTTCGACAACATATCATTCATACCACTCTCACTGGTTAGAATTCACTTCATCACTTGCCTAATTGCCTTTAGTCCTCTGTAGCATTTTCCAAGTATCAAGGACCCTTTGAATGTGGCAAAAAACTGCTCTAGTATTGATTAATAAACTGTTCCCAGTGTTCCATGATGGACACACTGAAATTTGATCCAGCAAATAAAGGTGGTAATCAATCGCACCATTGCAGGCTAATACCATTTTGACATAAATAGCGGCTAGAGTGTAATCTAATAATGCCACTCCACATCCCTTCAGTATAAGTATATTTTAGGATAAACCTCTGTTGGAAATGAAAACCTTCTCCGAGATGGAGTTTCTATAATTCCAGTGACTTCTTAAGCAACATTATCATAATGTACAGTACATAATCAGTGTCCATCTCACAGCATGTAGTCACAGCCCAATGGAGTCTTAATCAACTGACTTGGGATCTAAATATAAGATTCCCTAAACTTCTTGCTCTCTATTGGGTCTTCTCTGCCAACAACCCTGAAATTACAGTCGTTTTTAAAACTTCTGCTCAATGTCTTTAGTTAGAAATTTGGGCACGTTATGATCTACCAACATGCATGATACCTTGATCTGGATGTCTGCTATATATGGGTATTGTATTATCTTCTCTTGGCTCACTGTGTATCTTCTTTCGTCTGGTCTTGGCCACAGGTACCTTAATTCGGACAATTAGATTGTCCTTCTAGATACTCAGGCTCGTTCCTTTAGAATTCGGCACAATAACTTTGCTTTTTTGGTACTCTGGCCAGGAACAACCAGTGATTTTAATAGAGACAGTGCAAACTGACATTCCCTTTGATTCAGTCAGCATTTTAAAACAGGTAAAGTAACATATCAAAAGTCTTACGTGGGTTCATTCCATTTCAAATTTTTGCATCTAAACAGCCATATTTCGCTTCCAGATGCGACCTCATCAACAATGCTAGCAAGGCATTTGGTGTGGTTGTCGAGATCAACAAATACGACACACGGCTTTGTTTCCCTGGTTTCCGGATCACTCTTTACTTTATTTCTTTTGTGAATCAGGTTTTCGTCCATTGTGGCCTTGCGCTTTGTGCGCTTAGAAAGGAAATCTGATATAAATAAACATACACATTATCAAATGATAAATGCTGTCATCAACACAAATGTTGTCACAATCTTTGTTTAATGATTAACCCTACTATTATCATTACAAGCTAAGTCACTGTTGGATTTTTCTGACAACTATTGGCTTATAGTGTGACTTGTAAAATTACAAAGTATTGATTTTTGTGAAAAATCATACGATTTATTCCTGTGCACCTCTGATGTGAATAGGGGGCCGCCCACTTTCAAAATATAACGCGAGGCTGTTTCATGCCACTAGAGAAGCAAGAATTTTTCTCACGACCAATAAACGTGCCCATACTTAGCATGTATACTGATTCGGATCTGAAAACTTTGAAACTTCGCTTCTGTTGGCTCATGCAACCCTAATCTCATTCTTCAACCAATATTTTTTCTATGACACACAACTCTTGTAAAGCATTGGCATTGAAAACTTTAAAAATTCGTATCTTCGATGAAATACAACTGTTGAAAACCAACGATATTGAAACTTCACCACTGCCAGTTGAACTCAAACTAATGCGAACCACTGGCAATGAAAACTTTGAATCTCAACTCATGTAATCCACTGGCATTGAAACTGCGCTTTGTGCGCTTAGAAAGGAAATCTGATATAAATAAACATACACATTATCAAATGATAAATGCTGTCATCAACACAAATGTTGTCACAATCTTTGTTTAATGATTAACCCTACTATTATCATTACAAGCTAAGTCACTGTTGGATTTTTCTGACAACTATTGGCTTATAGTGTGACTTGTAAAATTACAAAGTATTGATTTTTGTAACAAATTAAACCAATTTTTCCTGTGCACCTCTGATGTGGATAGGGGGCCGGCCACTTTCAAAATATAACGCGAGGCTGTTTCATGCCACTAGAGAAGCAAGAATTTTTCTCACGACCAATTAACGTGCCCATACTTAGCATGTATACTGATTCGGATCTGAACACTTTGAAACTTCGCTTCTGTTGGCTCATGCAACCCTAATCTCATTCTTCAACCAATATTTTTTCTATGACACACAACTCTTGTAAAGCATTGGCATTGAAAACTTTAAAAATTCGTATCTTCGATGAAATACAACTGTTGAAAACCAACGATATTGAAACTTTACCACTGCCAGTTAAACTCAAACTAATGCGAACCACTGGCAATGAAAACTTTGAATCTCAACTCATGTATCCCATCGGCACTGAAACTTACCAATACCAGCAAAAGCAAAGGCATTGAAGCTTCAACACTATCGCCAAAACGAACTGCACTCATCGAAAACTTTGAAACTCCGCCGCTCCTCCAGCTGTGGAAGCTGTCTCGGGGATATAAGAAGCGGCCACTGTGTCCACCACCGTCAGGTCCCAAAGTAAGTAAAACTTCTGCTCAATGTCTCTAGTTAAAAATTTGGGCACATTATGATCTACCAACATGCATGATACCTTGATCTGGATGTCTGCTATATATGGGTATTGTATTATCTTCTCTTGGCTCACTGTGTATCTTCTTTCGTCTGGTCTTGGCCACAGGTACCTTAATTCGGACAATTAGATTGTCCTTCTAGATACTCAGGCTCGTTCCTTTAGAACTCGGCACAATAACTGCTTTTTTGGTACTCTGGCCAGGAACAACCAGTGATTTTAATAGAGACAGTGCAAATTGACATTGCCTTTGATTCAGTCAGCATTTTAAAACAGGTAAAGTAACATATCAAAAGTCTTACGTGGGTTCATTCCATTTCAAATTTTTGCATCTAAAAAGCCATATTTCGCTTCCAGATGCGACCTCATCAACAATGCTAGCAAGGCATTTGGTGTGGTTGTCGAGATCAACAAATACGACACACGGCTTTGTTTCCCTGGTTTCCGGATCACTCTTTACTTTATTTCTTTTGTGAATCAGGTTTTCGTCCATTGTGGCCTTGCGCTTTGTGCGCTTAGAAAGGAAATCTGATATAAATAAACATACACATTATCAAATGATAAATGCTGTCATCAACACAAATGTTGTCACAATCTTTGTTTAATGATCAACCCTACTATTATCATTACAAGCTAAGTCACTGTTGGATTTTTCTGACAACTATTGGCTTATAGTGTGACTTGTAAAATTACAAAGTATTGGTTTTTCTGACAAATCAAACGATTTATTCCTGTGCACCTCTGATGTGGATAGGGGGCCGGCCACTTTCAAAATATAACGCGAGGATGTTTCATGCTGCTATGGAAGCAAGAATTTTTCTCACGACCAATAAACGTGCCCATACTTAGCATGTACTCTGATTCGGATCTGAAAACTTTGAAACTTCGCTTCTGTCGGCACAATAACTGCTTTTTTGGTACTCTGGCCAGGAACAACCAGTGATTTTAATAGAGACAGTGCAAATTGACATTGCCTTTGATTCAGTCAGCATTTTAAAACAGGTAAAATAACATATCAAAAGTCTTACGTGGGTTCCATCCATTTTAAATTGTTACATCGAAAAAGCCAAATTTCGCATCCAGTCGAGACCACATCAATAATGTTAGCAAGAATTTTTCTCACGACCAATAAACGTGCCCATACTTAGCATGTACACTGATTCGGATCTGAAAACTTTGAAACTTCGCTTCTGTTGGCTCATGCAACCCTAATCTCATTCTTCAACCAATATTTTTTCTATGACACACAACTCTTGTAAAGCATTGGCATTGAAAACTTTAAAAATTCGTATCTTCGATGAAATACAACTGTTGAACACTAACGATATTGAAACTTCACCACTGCCAGTTAAACTCAAACTATTGCAAACCACCGACAATGAAAACTTTGAATCTCAACTCGTGTAATCCATCGGCATTGAAACTTCGACACTATTGGCAAAACCAATGGCATTGAAAACCTTGAATCTCAACTCTTGTATCCCATCGGCACTGAAACTTACCAGTACCAGCAAAACCAAAGGCATCGAAGCTTCAACACTATCGGCAAAACCAACTGCACTCATCGAAACTTTGAAACTTAACTCTTGCAAACCATCTGCAATAATGACAATAAGTAATAAATAATAATAATTTTCTTAAAATAATAATGTAATCAATACAATTAAAAATTTATATAGCACCCCTTCAAGATTTCTACTCAAAGGCTCTGCTGGCCTAAATGATGTTAAATGTCGTTACTGACGAATACTTTACATTGGTTAGCAAAACAGGGCACAGTAAGTTGATAGAGTTGCCAGTGGTGGCCCATGCACAAGCATGGAACTAACCAACGGATTCCGTCGACAGCTGACAGATGGCTGGGATGTTAAGAATCTCTGGGCAATATTCCAAAGTGAATAAATTGATCATTACAATGTCCCAAAGTGAATATATTGATCATTAAAATGTCCTAAAGTGAATAAATTGATCATTACAATGTCCAAAAGGGAATAAATTGATCATTACAATGTCTCAAAGTGAATAAATTGAGTTCAGAGTCTCTGGGCAAAGCTGCACCGAGAAGGCAGAGATGTTGAAGAATGTTCAGATAATTTTTATATAACAATATTATTAATAAAACCACCTGTTAGGATAAGCCCATAATACATTTTTTTTAAATAATAATAATAATATTGAAAATAATTATTATTACGTATTATTACTTTTAATGAATATTAATTATTATTACTATTATTACTATAATTATTATTGTAACAATAATAGCAACAATAAGTATCTATGAACCTTTTTCGAGACAATCCTTTATGCCCAGATCATCCTTTTCCCCACTAGCTGTGCTTTCAGATGTTAAATCTGATGAGACCACAACCTATAAGAAATATTGCAAATGCAATTATCAATTCAATAATTTTTATATAACAATATTATTAATAAAACCACCTGTTAGGATAAGCCCATAATACATTTTTTTAAAATAATAATAATAATATTGAAAATAATTATTATTACGTATTATTACTTTTAATGAATATTAATTATTATTACTATTATTACTATAATTATTATTGTAACAATAATAGCAACAATAAGTATCTATGAACCTTTTTCGAGACAATCCTTTATGCCCAGATCATCCTTTTCCCCACTAGCTGTGCTTTCAGATGTTAAATCTGATGAGACCACAACCTATAAGAAATATTGCAAATGCAATTATCAATTCGTTCATCAAAAGATCAACCATACTCCCAACCACAGCGCAGCCAAATACGGTCGCTTTAAGATGAGAGAGAAATGCCTGAGAAGGGTTTAAGGAAGGGATTGGAGCGTCAAATGGAGGCCATTCCAAATCCAGGGCCTACCACTGAGAAGGCATGGCTCTGTCTAGTAGCGGTGTGAGCATGTGGAACATAGAGGAGACCCTGTTCAGCCTGTGGTTTATGCGATTCTGCGATTTTTCGCATAAATTCTCGCATAAATTGCAGTTGTCATGTTTTTGCACATTTCAGTCAGTGTCAACTACAGTTAGCTTCTCTCTGGGCTATTATTAGCCTATATGGTGAGCAGCAGCCAGCCCAAGTTGTCATGAATAGGGGACTCTGTGGGCAGTTCTTTGAGTAGAAACAGGTTGCACCAGTGTGCACATAGGTGTAAGAAAATTTTTTTTATATTGGCCATGCATTGTTTATTTATGTTGTTCCGATTGATGGCTGGCGTAAGAATTAAAATGTAACTCCATTATGGATAAATGCATAAATATTAACACTAGAAATGGAGAGAGGAAAGGGCGACCTATGTTTCATTTTTTTTATGTTCAATCCCAGCGAATTTTCCATTTACCGCTGCGCGAACAAGAAAATTTCGAGTATCTAGACAAAAAAACTCATACAAAACTCAGACAATAAAAGAACCCCAGTCTAGGGCAAAATTTGTGACATGCTAATCATTTGATTAATACTAGGTCGCAAGAAATTAAGAAATGCGCTACAAAACATTTTAGGGACTTAATGAAAACATGCCAATCTAGAGATGCTGTTGAAGATGAATGCGACTTGTATCATTATAGCAAAAAATACTGGAAATCAAGTTTTCAAAAACAATTCCACGCTGAGCGAGAGTTAAAAAAAAATTAATTCTACGCTAAAGAGGTTAATGGATAAACCAAAGTCAGATGCGACAAACATCATTAAACATTAATTAAAAATATCAATAATCAATTCATTACACAAAATCATATACGACCACACAAAAAGTTTGCAATGTAAACCGATCGGTTAGTCGATAAAAAATCAAGAAACCAACATACAGAAGTGCAGTGATCAATTCACAGCAAAAGCAGAGATATAGTACAAGATATCTCGGAAAGTGGAACCCCCATATTGACCTCAGCTACAGAATGTGTACACTGACCGCACACTGTTGGAGGAAGATCAAGACAAAACAGAGCAGATTGGCCATACACTGTATCTGGTGAGAATAAGAAAATGAAGAATATCCTATCAATGGAACCATCTCAATTAACCCTAAAGGGATGTAGCATTATATGCTAAACAAAGCTCTGTTTCACTAACCTGATCGTGGTTCTTATTTCTAAGGTGCTGTTGGAACAGTTCAAGGGTATGAATCAGTCGTTTCATGGCATCATCTCATGAACTGCCTCCTACAATCAGATATTACAATACACCCAATCTCGAGTAAGAGACAACTGAAGTCAGATTTCCGTGAATAAGCAAATTGAAACACGAGTCCAAAGGAGACAAGTCAGTCAATGGGCTGACTCATAAGGTGAATGCAGTAACAGGGAAGCATGTTCTCCAATTTCATTACCAAGACTTAATTACCAAGATGTAATTGCTTAAATTTGAGCAACTACTGATAATTATAATTAAGGTAAATGCCTATGTGCCATATCAAGATTGCTGAAATGGACAAATGTTTTCATGGTGCTCAAAATTCTATACTAATTTTAAATGACCTGATTAATTAATTGTGATAAACTTTGGCTGAAAGTATATTGTACTTAATATTTAAAATACTTTTCCAACACAAGTATTTTTTACATGTATTTAAAATACTTGCATGAAAAAATGCATTCGAACTCGTATTTTAAATACTTATGCAATGAAGTATTTATACTTGTACTCAAAATACTTGCTAAAAGAACTCTCCCAATTCCTATTCTTTGACCAGTGGTAAACAAGTGGTCTGATTAAATTATGTTGTATGATAATACAAACCGTCAATGATTTCCATGACCTTTGTACTCTGAATCCTCCAAAACGAACTGCACTCATCGAAAACTTTGAAACTCCGCCGCTCCTCCAGCTGTGGAAGCTGTCTCGGGGATATAAGAAGCGGCCACTGTGTCCACCACCGTCAGGTCCCAAAGTATGTAAAACTTCTGCTCAATGTCTCTAGTTAAAAATTTGGGCACATTATGATCTACCAACATGCATGATACCTTGATCTGGATGTCTGCTATATATGGGTATTGTATTATCTTCTCTTGGCTCACTGTGTATCTTCTTTCGTCTGGTCTTGGCCACAGGTACCTTAATTCGGACAATTAGATTGTCCTTCTAGATACTCAGGCTCGTTCCTTTAGAACTCGGCACAATAACTGCTTTTTTGGTACTCTGGCCAGGAACAACCAGTGATTTTAATAGAGACAGTGCAAATTGACATTGCCTTTGATTCAGTCAGCATTTTAAAACAGGTAAAGTAACATATCAAAAGTCTTACGTGGGTTCATTCCATTTTAAATTGTTACATCGAAAAAGCCAAATTTCGCATCCAGTCGAGACCACATCAATAATGTTAGCAAGAATTTTTCTCACGACCAATAAACGTGCCCATACTTAGCATGTACACTGATTCGGATCTGAAAACTTTGAAACTTCGCTTCTGTTGGCTCATGCAACCCTAATCTCATTCTTCAACCAATATTTTTTCTATGACACACAACTCTTGTAAAGCATTGGCATTGAAAACTTTAAAAATTCGTATCTTCGATGAAATACAACTGTTGAACACTAACGATATTGAAACTTCACCACTGCCAGTTAAACTCAAACTATTGCAAACCACCGACAATGAAAACTTTGAATCTCAACTCGTGTAATCCATCGGCATTGAAACTTCGACACTATTGGCAAAACCAATGGCATTGAAAACCTTGAATCTCAACTCTTGTATCCCATCGGCACTGAAACTTACCAATACCAGCAAAAGCAAAGGCATTGAAGCTTCAACACTATCGCCAAAACGAACTGCACTCATCGAAAACTTTGAAACTCCGCCGCTCCTCCAGCTGTGGAAGCTGTCTCGGGGATATAAGAAGCGGCCACTGTGTCCACCACCGTCAGGTCCCAAAGTATGTAAAACTTCTGCTCAATGTCTCTAGTTAAAAATTTGGGCACATTATGATCTACCAACATGCATGATACCTTGATCTGGATGTCTGCTATATATGGGTATTGTATTATCTTCTCTTGGCTCACTGTGTATCTTCTTTCGTCTGGTCTTGGCCACAGGTACCTTAATTCGGACAATTAGATTGTCCTTCTAGATACTCAGGCTCGTTCCTTTAGAACTCGGCACAATAACTTTGCTTTTTTGGTACTCTGGCCAGGAACAACCAGTGATTTTAATAGAGACAGTGCAAATTGACATTGCCTTTGATTCAGTCAGCATTTTAAAACAGGTAAAGTAACATATCAAAAGTCTTACGTGGGTTCCATCCATTTTAAATTCTTACAATGGAACAGCCAAATTTTGCTGGAATTGGATACAACATCGATGATGTTATCAATGCATTTTGCATGATTGTCAAGGTCGACCAAAACCACACAAGGCTTTGTTTCTCTCAGACATAGCTCCGGATCTGACTCCAATTTAATTTTTTTGGAGTCAAGCTGTTCATTGTGGATTTGCGCTTAGCAAGGAAGTCTGATATAAATAAACATACACATTATAAAATTATAAACGCTGTCATCAACACAAACTAAGTCACAATCTTTGTTTAATGATTAACCCTACTATTACCATTTCAAACTAAGTCACTGCTGGATTTTTCTGACAACTATTGGCTTATAGTGTGACTTGTAAAATTACAAAGTATTGATTTTTGTGACAAATCATACGATTTATTCATGTGCACCTCTGATGTGGATAGGGGGCCGGCCACTTTCAAAATATAACGCGAGGCTGTTTCATGCCACTATAGAAGCAAGAATTTTTCTCACGACCAATAAACGTGCCCATACTTAGCATGTACACTGATTCGGATCTGAAAACTTTGAAACTTCGCTTCTGTTGGCTCATCGAAAAAGCCAAATTTCGCTTCCAGTCGAGACCACATCAATAATGTTAGCAAGGCATTTCGAATGGTTGTCGAGGTCAACAAATATCACACAGGGCTTTGTTTCCCTGGAATATAGCTCCGGATCACTCTCCACTTTATTTTTTTTTTGGAGTCAAGCTTTTGTCCATTGTGGACTTGTGCTTAGAAAGGAAATCTGATATAAATAAACATACACATTATAAAATGATAAACGCTGTCATCAACACAAACTAAGTCACAATCTTTGTTTAATGATTAACCCTACTATTACCATTACAAACTAAGTCACTGAGACAGTGCAAATTGACATTGCCTTTGATTCAGTCAGCATTTTAAAACAGGTAAAGTAATATATCAAAAGTCTTACGTGGGTTCAATCCATTTTTAATTTTTACAGCGAAACAGCCAAATTTCGCTTGCAAAGGAGACCACATCAATAATGTTAGCAAGGCATTTCGCATGGTTGTCGAGGTCGACAAATACCACACAGGGCTTTGTTTCCCTGGGATACGGCTCCGGATCACACTCCACTTTTTTTTTGGTGTCAAAATGGCGGCAAGTGCCAGCGAGGGCGCCCTCCTAATTCCCAGTCCTCCCATCCTAATCGGTAGAATGGCCTGACCCATTGGTCATCGGTCATCGAAATGTTGAAGATTCGCTCGATCCCTCCTCGCAGCAGATCGTCGTAAGCCCATAGACGCAGGTGGTTGTGGCAAGGGGTGCATCTCAATAAATGCATGAGTGTAGGCGAGCCGATCGAATATGTAAGGATCAGCAGAGCGTCTTGTCTACCGATTAGTTGCAACCTGTCGAGGGCAATTACATGGTCGGCCACACAAGTGTCGAGGGCTGAAAGCAGGGCATCCGTCCGGAAAGCAGAGCCCCTAGGAGCACGGCCGATGATGCATTGACTCGGGTGAACTGTCCTAGGAAGCCTTGACTAACGTCGTTGATATGGGCGCCGGAAGATATGAGTTCGCATTTTTTGCGGTTGAGCGCGAGGCCAAGTTCCCTCTTCGATCGAGTTAACATCCGCCTCCACCACCTTAGGATCTTCGCCCAAGGTGAGGTCGTCGAGGTATCCAAAGGCCAATAGTGAAAGCAGGTGATTAAGGATCGGCTGTAGCGCTAAGCAGAAAAGTAGAGGTTCCAAGGGATCTTCCTGTTGCGAACCTTCTTGCGATTGTATCGTGAATCTCCCGAATTTCAGAGATGTCGCCTCGGCGTAGACAAGATGGCAATATGTGGATAAATTAGGAATGAGTTCGTCCACTGATGTGAGCATGAAATCTCGGTGCAAGCTATTGAAAGCGTTCGAGATGTCAAGCTTCACCATTATTGAATTCGTGTCCATGCTGGTCAGGAATCGTCTAGCAGCGTGGGTTGCCGCCTCGCAGCCTCCGGGAACGCCAACCCCCAGTTGTTTAGGGGTTAAGTACGGCGTGACACGTTGCACGGCGTATGCGTTTGCGCAATTAGATGGGAGTCGACGCCACACGTATCCAATGGCTATTGGCCTTAGACCACCATAGCTTTTACGGAGGGCGAAAAGAGTACCTCCGAATAAGATAGGCCGTACCTCTTGAGGGCAGATGCCGGCCAGTAGTAGATTGATAAGAGCAGTCGTCGCTCTCAGCAGCCCAGGTCCCGCGTCTGGATCTCCAATCAGTTCCGCCACGTGTTGTGGGCGCAGCCCATCAGGGCCGCCCGACGACCCCATCGGGAAAGAGCGCATCATTGTGCGAATCTCCAGCTCTGTGGCCTGGAAGGGTGCGCTTGAGGTCGATCGAATGATGGCTGGGCGGTCACGCGGCGGGGCAGAATGTTTTTGGCATAGAAGTTCCAGTGTCTCTTCATTAATCGGCGCTGGGGTGTCGTCAGAACAAAGTATGCGAGCTGCCGCAGTAATGTTTCCATCCTCCAGTTTTGCGGCTACCGCCGCCGCCAGCGCCTGTCTTCCAGTCGAGCCCGTAGGCCTCTGTCCTACGCGGGTGTCCGCGTCTGGTTGGAAGATAGTATCGGCCAAAGTCAGCCATCCGTCATAAAAATCTGCAATGCGCTTCATGACGATGGACGTAAGATTGCGGCGTCGGCCGCCCCTCAAAGGAGTTTTCAAAGTTCCCGCACCAAAGGCGAGGAGGCGCCGCCATCCTGCGAGGTTCGCAGGGTCCGCCAAAATAGACTCCATAATGTCGGTTAGATGGCGGCCAGCTCCAGATCTAGCTCCCTTGGGAAAATGCCTGAGAAGACCTCGTGAGAGGCAAGGGTGTCGCATTGACCTGACAGGTCTCGGGTCCGAATCAGTGGCGGCATCGGTCGTCCGTTCTTCGTCAGTCGTGATTTGTTCGGGATTCGCCTTTGTCGCGACGGTCACCGAGCCAAAAGGTGCCAAAGGGAATCCTGAAGATAAGGGCGGCTTATTCGAACCCGGACATGGATTGGCTCTGGGCCCGTGTTGGTGGACCATGCCGTCCTTGTTATGGAGTTGGCGAACTGAATGACATACATTGCATGTCCCTTGTGCCTTCTGTTTAAGTTCAAATGTCCCTATCGGGGTCGGTGAATCCGTTCTCTTAGTGATTTTGCGATATGTTAACTTGTGATTTTGATTCATTTGAGAATTTGGGAAACAGTGATATTGTTTTAAGCTTCTGGTTTGATTTCTACAGATTCAGTTCAGTTGGTTTACAGTTGCGCCGCCATTTAAAAAATAAACGTTGCGTTGCCATTGACGACTGTGACGCAGTCGGTCTTTAAACATGGCACACGGCCATCGGCGTAATTATTCAAAAGTGTGGCCAATGTTGGTGTTGAAAATACAGTTTGAAAAACCAATATTGTTGTAGACTTAGCTGATCAGCTGAAGTTGAAAAAATCCATCGGGTCACGAGACGTTATTCTGTTAGAAGATATAAAAATCCAACGCTGACGATAACGCGATCCGCAGTAGTTTTAATTTAAAAGTGGGACGTTTAAAATTTGCCAACTACAGCTGCAGCTGACGTCATTATTATATTTATTATTTAGCATATTACAATACATTATGATTATTATAATATTTTTATTATTATGCAATACATTATTATTATATTTATTATTATTATTATTATTAATCAATTAGCTGTGCACTTTATGCTGGTGCTGTCTAACTCTCGGTACACAATGACTTTATACGTATAAGATTGCTATTCAGAAATCTTCTGTGAATGGGAGAATCAATTGTCTGCAAATTTTAGTGTCCATGACTGTCTAACTTTTAAAATGCTTATGTTGTGTTGTGACTTATATCCTATCTCTTCTAATTACTAATACAGGTAACCTGTAAGTCTCAGGTGTCATGTTCCCTTGGTGAAGGTGTTCATGGATCAATGTTGTGTGTGTGTTTGTGGCTGTGTGTGCTTGTGGATGTGTGTGTTTTTAATGTAGTATTGGTGGTACTTGAGCACAGTTCTGCTTGAGCAGATTGTATTGTATGTAGATGAGATTCGATTAATACGATTATGTAGTTTGTCTATGGACCCTGGACTGGTTTCAATAGGTTTTTATTTCAGAATTGATAATGGTTTGTTGGAAGCCAAGATGCTATTGTTGGTGTTGTTTTGTAATTGTTTTTTTGCTTCAGTTAGTTTCATTGTTGTGGTTATTTTTCATTATCATTTCATTTGCTGTTTGTACCAAAAGGAAATTGTCCAGTGAAAGATATTATATAGTGGGAGCAAATATTAACAGTAATTTTAAAGGAAAAATCTATTTGGTCTGGGAGGATGTTTGCAAAAGCTTTTTGACCATTATTGATATAATAATGCATTCATTCATTCATTACAGAGATTAATATAGCCCCTTCAAGGTGCTAAAATAATAATATGATAATAATATAATAGTTTTTATGTCTGCTGTTGTACAAGACATCTTGAGACTTGCTACAGACATTTCCAGGACATGAGGTATAAAAATTAGATTGAATGCAGTGACATTGATGTGCTGGGCTTTGTTCTGAAGATGGTAATTAGTTTCATATGTGTCGCAGTAAAACAGTACCAGAACTTCTGTACCAGGCGTTGATTAACATGTGAAATGCCAGTGAAATGAGGTGATGTTTTGACATAGGTCTCAATCTCAATTTACTTTTGTTTTGTTATTAGTTTTTGACCAGAGTTTTTAAAACTCCAGCTGTGTATACCTGTATCAGAATGCTGGGCACTGTGTAAGCATGATGAGAAAAGAATTCTTGGAGCAGAAAAGGGTGGGCTGTGGAAAATTGCATTTCAAGACCACAGAAACTGTTAATGGAAAGCAGACTCTCTGAAGCATGCAGAACATGAGCAAATAAGCATATGAGTCACAGTATATTTTGATATGATGATTAGTAAAATTGTGTGTCACACTTTTTGCATTCATTTAAAATGTGAATACAGATATGTGTAGCTGCTTTTGCACTCAAGTCAGTGCCTGTGTGTCTGCAGTTAAGCTAATTTACCAGCTATACAATTTCATAGTTTTCTGCTGTGCCCGGATGTTCAGTCTGCATCTATATCTCTTGTATAATTGTACTTGGAGACTGAAGATGTATTGGTGTGTTAGAGGCAGTTCCAGGTGTTGCTGCTTTCTAGAGAATTTTCTCAAAATGTGGCATTAATGGTGATAGAAAGAAGATTCTGCAACACCGTACGATCTTGCGGTCAACATCCTGTACACTGTCACTTTGTTAAAATAAAGTTGCCATTTAACCAATGCTTTATTTTCATAAGTGTTTTTGCTGCTATGCAGCAATCTTCAATATGAATGACAGAATCTATTCTCTGCAAATGTTAGTGTCTGCTGTCCAGACTGTCTAACTTTGTTCACTAAAACAGCCATGAATTGTACTCCTAAGATTGAGTGAATTCGGCATAAGGTAAGGTATTTGAACTTCAGAAGTGAACGTGAAAGCCTGACTTGACTCTGTATACGGACTGAGGTTATGTTTGTGTTATGATGTTGAAATACTTTAAAATGTTTAGGTTACCAATAACTACATACCTTTCTATGTAGCTGTGTGAACTGTAGTTCCCAACTGTTTTTAAGTAGCTGTGGCTGATGCACCGGTAGATTGCTCCTCAGGCACTTCAAGTATTAGCTCAACAAATTCAATAAGGAGTCTTTTAGGTTTGATTACTGCTTAAAACTCCAGTCTCTATTGTACGACTCTAGATTTTATAGAGTTACTAGCTGGGGTCAGGGCTCGAAATGGACCGGAACGCCGCTCCAGTTCGTAAAACGCAACGGTATTTTTTTATCGTTACGTTACGTCAAAAATGCTGGAACGCTTCAGATTGCTGTTCATTTTCGTCGCGTGAAAATTAAAATGTCACTCCATTGCCATTCTGCTGCTCAGCTTGTTCCAAGTGGAAATTGTAGAAAATTCCGATTGCAAAGTCCACTTTCTAGCATGAATTACATTACTAATCTTGAAAAATGTCAATGAATGGGCATTAAATATAACGACAAATATAAAAAATACTCTGATACGGCAAATGACCAAGAACGCTAATCCAAGACGGAAACCAATCCCAAGACTGTTCCTTTAAGACCAAGACCTACGCATTCAAATGTTCGATCATATTATTTTAATTTTGTCCATTCATTTTAGGCCTACATGCTTACTTGAATGAACAGCAGTTGGCTCTATATTTCGGAATTCTACATCATCCGACAAACTGTAGTCTGGTTCAAAGCTTCCTAGCTTCTCCAAACTTAGATGATGTCAAATGTTAGATTAAATACTTATAATTCTACATCCGGTTTGTAGTAATTATACGTCCGGTTTTAAGTTCGTGATATCGAGTGGTATGTGGAGTTTTAGATATCAACAGAGGATTTAAGAGAAATCTGAGCGGGCACCTACAGAGTAGCCTAAATGCCCTTCCGGTCATATCGATGAACTGTAGACGACGGTACTGTTTGACGCTAATCCTCGGAATCTCTCTCGTCTTGATCTACCTAGTCTCCTATAGGGGGTCCGACGAAGGGCCGTCCTCGGGCGGCCATACCCACCCCCGAGAAGACGCTGCATCTGTCAGCCATGGCCCGGTGTATATCGGACTGGGCGAGGACGCCGATGAGCACGACATGTTTGTTTCGCCAAAGAGCCGAAGACACGCAAAACAGCAGATCAGTCATTACCATGACTGTCGTATGTCCAACTGCTTCAACTTTTCGCTTTGTAAGGAAGGCTTCAAGGTTTACGTATATCCGGTCTCGGAGAAAATATCGGAGAAGTACAGCGAAATTCTAAAAGCCCTAAGGACGTCACGCTATTATACTTCTGATCCGAGCCATGCATGTATATTTGTTCTTTCAATCGATACGTTAGATAGAGATAAGTTAAGCGTAGAATTTGTTCAGAACATCAAGAGTCAAATAGATAGCTTGAAATGGTGGCGTGGTGGTGTCAACCATGTTGTCTTTAACCTGTATTCAGGAACCTGGCCAGATTACGATGAGAACGGCCTCGGATTTGATATAGGTAAAGCTATGCTGGCAAAGGCCAGTATCTCGGAACTGCATTACCGACCGCAGTTTGACATATCGTTTCCGTTGTTTCATAAGGAACATAGCTACCGAGGTGGTGAACCAGGTTTTCTGACGTCTAATAATGTGCCTCCAGTTCGCAAGTATATGCTGGTTTTTAAGGGAAAACGTTACTTGACAGGGATTGGATCTGAAACGAGGAACTCCCTTTATCACATAAATAATGGACAGGACATAGTTCTGCTAACGACTTGCAAGCATGGAAAAGGTTGGAAGAATTTAGAAGATGAACGATGTGAAAAGGATAACTTGGAGTATGACAAGTAAGTTGGAATCTTATTTGTAACAAAAATTGATGACTGCTTGTATGACTGTGGTTGCTTTAAGGCCTAACTATATACAAAGCTCTTCTTCACCTCTTCATGCGTGTGACCATCTTATGGTATGATAGTCTTCTTTATTTTTTAGACTATGAAAACATTTAAATACTGATGGTGTCTAGTGGGTTCATTAGTTTTTGTCATTGTAGTTAATGGCAGTAATGCTTCCCCTTACCTTTACGGTCAGGTATTTGTTTATGTTACTGAATCCAGGGTAATTTGTTCTAAGATACTTTATCTACAGTAGTGGTCAGTAGTGTCTGGGGTTGTAGGATGTTCACCTGAGGTGCTAAAATGACAATCCAACAACTCAACAGCTTTTGTTTATAGGCTATGTTTGGCTTGAAAACTGAGAACTCTTGTGATGCCAATATTCTAATTCTGGACATAGAATATAAATGGAATTGCACTACTTCCCATCCATCTGGTTTCATCTGATATTGGAAAGGTTATGGTAATTATTTGAGGTTAGTTTGCACTTAACTTTGATGAGGTTGAAATGGGGCAAGATGATGTTTAAATGTGATAGTTTTATCATTTAATGATATGTTGATATTTTCAAATACATATTTGAGCAGTCAATGTGAAAACAATAACTTAAACTTGAGTCCATATATTTCTTGAAGCTCTTTCCTTTTAATTCAGGAGCTTGTATTTGTGATTCTGATGACTATGGCTTTACTGTTACATAAAAAGAATTTAATTAGAAATAAAGTGTTCACTGGTTAATGTGTTTTTGTTTGAATTGCAGTTTTAATCATGTTTGGTAACTGACTATGATGCTGCTGCTCTGCTTTGCTTACAACCTACGTTTTAATATATATCAGTCAGGCAGATATCAGAGCTGGGAGTTAAGCCAGCCGGCTGGCCAGAGTCCAAGCTGTTAAGTGTTGGATGCTGCATTTTGCACTGCTACTGCTTAGGGACAAAGCCAGTCAGATCATGGTTTATGTTACACTGCAGTAAGATAGAACAATCATGTTTTATGTAGCACAACTTTGTGGCATTGAACTGTGTTTCAGATATGCTGATTGATGTGCATAACCACCATGTAAATAGAAAATACAATTTTCATTCTAGAGATACAGTTTATTAACATACTTCATAGCAGCTATAGTACAGTACTAAATGAATTCGTGTCCCTCGTGATAATGGTCTAAATATTATCAAACAATCAATCAATAAGACTCGATATAGCGCCTTTTCAAGAAATCTACTCAGAGTTGCTGCTTATACAACCATAGCTGAAGAAAACAGATTTAAGGTAAGAATTGAATAGAAATAAGGAGTTCCAGGACAAGAGATCTAAGGGACCCATTCCAAAGAGTCGATAAGGCACCATGCTGCAAACAGCTCAAAGAGAATGGGAGAAGAACAGGACCTCGCAAAGAAGAGCGCAGGGTCTTGCTGGGGTTTCTACTGGCAGCAGGACATCATTGCTCCAGAAGATAGACAGATGCAGTACCAGACCAGGGAAGAAGCCCTAAATGCACTCAATAGTTACTTCTGATCACTTCTAATAAAGTTTGCACAATTTTCTGCTATGAATGTGTCAAATCTTCATCATTACAATACTGGATATGATAAGTCAAGTTCATCACATATGAAAGTTTTAATGTGATGCTAGGTTGCACTGAACTAACATTCTGGCCACCTTGGCTAGCTACTAAGCTTGGCTGTTGAACTCTATGAGTTGTTCATTGTAGCTGGTGGTAACTGCTTGCTCTAGACTCCGTGAGTGTATTTGCATGCTTGAGACATAGTAATTATGGTGGGCTCAAGTAGCAATGACAGACGCACTTGAAAGGGAATGCTAATCATATTGTACTCGTCATAATCCTGTTGCATTTGCTATACATATATATATATATACATGTATGTTTTTTAATCAGGGGAGCTATCTGTAGAAGTAGATGGCATTATGTACCGAATACATATATATATATCATATAGAAGTGCATGATGTATGAGGTGGGCATTGAGTTCAAATGATATTCTGTGATCCTGCAATTAGTTTCTGGTAGGATGTTGTCAATAGTTCATTTGTGAAGGTCTATTATGTGCAATGTAAAGACATTGGTGTATATAAATTTATGTGGGTCTTGTAGCTGGAACTGCTGGAGGTTGAACTGTTGCCCTGAAGGAGCGGTTTGTCTGTCTCTTGGTTGAAAGTTGTCTTCTTTTGCTCTGTCTGCCCCTGCAGTATTGCTATCTGTGTCAAATTAGGGGTCTTAAGATGTGAGGTTAAATTGTCTTTCCCTTGCAGCCTCTGATTCAAGAACAGTCTCCGTGTGATGAAGACAGTAGTTTTACTCTGATGAGTGAAATATGATAATGCAGGGCAGAAGAATATGACTCAGGCCTCTATAAGGGTAAAGTTTATTTTGCTTTGGTCTGTGCCATGGTTTCTGTTTATATTTGGCTGTGTCTGGAGTCTTCTTAAGACTGCCTCCTTTCTCATCATCCAGTGCTGCTCTGCTTCAGAACTGGTGTTGCATAGAATGCCAGAGACCAGCTCTTTCTAAGATTGTTCTGCTGCTTAATGCTTGTCCAGATTTTGTGGCTGCACCCAGGGCACACACCGGCCAGGTCTTACGGCCATAGCTTACGTGTGGGTTAGATTGCTTCCATTCCAGACTGGACAGCCTGCTCTACTCAGGTCTTGTCTTCATTGCACTTGCTGTCTGTAACGTTTCTGTGACTGAAGTGATATGTGCTCTAGGGGTTTGTTTTATGTGTATGGATGGATGTTTATGGACATTTTTATAGCACCTTTATATACCTTTCAATATGCGTAATATACAGTGTGGACTCGTTAATATGAAGTCGTGGGGGACATGCCTTATGATATGACGTATTAACCAGGCCACATGTAATTTAAGGAATAATGCCCAAAAGCGTAAATTTGGCACCACACTTGCATGTCACTTAAGCAGTAGCCCTATGGAATGTTTAGTTCATAACAGGGCTGATGTTAAGTTCGTAGCTTGGGTTGATGTTAATATCATAGCAATGGGTTGATGTTAAGTTCATAGCCTTGCGTTGATGGCAAGTTCATAGCTTTGGATTGATGTTGAGTTCATAATTTAGGGGTTGATGTTGATTTCATAGTTTTTGGTTGTTGTTAAGTTCATAGCTTTTGATTGTTGTTGAACACATATCACTTCAGTCACAGAAACGTTACAGACAGTTCATAGCTTTTGGTTGTTGTTAAGTTCACAGCTTTTGGTTGTTGTTGAGTTCACAGCTTTTGGTTGTTGTTAAGTTCATAGCTTTTGGTTGTTGTTAAGTTCATAGCTTTTGGTTGTTGTTAGGTTCATAGCTTTTGGTTGTTGTTAAGTTCATAGCTTTTGGTTATTGTTAAGTTCATAGCTTTGGGTTACTGTTATGTACTTAGATCTATTTTGGGTTGATGTTAAGTTCATGGCTTTCGGTTGATGTAAATCACACATACTCATTCGTAGCATTGGATTTAACAAAAATGCTTTGTTGAATGGCACGTAAACCAGCGGTGCGTAAATGGGTCCGGACTTTCTTTTTTACGATATATGAGAGATTGTGTTATTATATATTATGAACTAACACTGTGGTTTCTGCATAGCTGTATGTTTTGCCACACATAATAATTGCACTACATACAAGATTTGAAGGAACAAGAATGAAGACAGACCAAGGATGTGCTAAATAGATATATTACTCATGAGGACATAGTACCACTTGGACTAATTCTTAGGGGAACAGTGGACTTGATTAGAGACTGAGGACAATGGAGATCATTTATTCGTACCCATCACTGCCAAATGGCTGGCATCAGGAACTCAATGATGATGATGATGGTATCTTTTTATGGGTGTTAATCAACGTTAATTTCTCTCAGTCATGCATTATCTGCTTGCCAGGTGTCCTAGGGAAATTGATAGTAAGTTTTGGGTTTTAATATTAATTATCCTTACCAAGCCTGTAGAATTAATGAATATTTCTCTACTCCGCTTTTGTAATCCTGCTTGATGCTACTAGTGCTGTTGTCATTGTTGCTGCAACCGTTGTTCTTAATTAGCTGTTGTTGCTACTGGTCTTATAATGTAGTTGCTGTAATCACTCCTAGTCTAATCTTATGGCTGATAGGCATTTACACTTATTAGTCTTTGCACTTATTGACATGTGTTGTATAACTTTACTATGCACTAGATGATTACCCTTCCAAGGACAGTTAATTTGTATTTCCTTGAAATTAAGCTGGCCACATGTTGGACAGTAGGGCAACTAATTTCTATAGATCTGCTTGGAGATATTCTTTATACTGGTGTGGCACAGTGGCCGATCGGTTAGAGCGGTCAGCCCGTAACGTGCACAGATTCGAGCCTCATCCGGGGAGTCACTGTGGAGAGACCTTGAGCAAGTCCTTCGCGCACCATTGCTCTGCAGTACAACTGCAATTGCGCCGTCGAGACGTTTGCACTTCTGAGCAAAAGATGTTGGAAGGAGGGTGATATCAAATTTGGATAATAATAATAAAAATAATATTGCAGGACGACCTACTGAAATTTAACGAGTACATTTCATTATGATCTGCAAAATAGCATTGCCATCAACTGAGCTGAAATGAGTTATGTTCATAACATAACAGATCTGTTGACTTCATGACTCACTTTTCTCTTCATTAGTTGAAACAGCTGCACCTATAGAATAGACCTGAATTCCAGAAAGAACTTCTATGTTTACTGCTAGAAGAGAAGTCCCTTGAGCTAACCCTGACCGAGGCCGCCATTAATATGAAGTGTTAGTAGCTTCATTATCTTAGCCTTAGCATATGAGAGCCGGCTTTCAGTCTCTTCCTTTGCCACATCATCTTCCCATGGACAATGTACTCATCAGGGCTGAACTCGGAAACATGATCATTGAGCACTGCCTGTAATTCTGGGTTTATTGTTATTAGACTCCTTTCAGAATTGGTTTTCAGCTTTATATTGATGGATAACGAAGTTTGTTATCTGAATGTTCATATTATTATGGCACTGTAATAGAAGAATTGATGCAAGAAGCGACTGTAATGGTAATATTGTGTCAAGTGTAATGTCGAATTTGTTAGAATCTCGGCCTGCATACAACAAACCATGTGGCCAAACTCCTTATCTTTCCTGGCATGTAACAGTTAGCTGAGCGTCTGATAATAGAGAGGCTGTTTTCTTGTTCACTGCTAGAGATTTATGGGAATCTGAGTCCAATTGCCCCAAAGAAGTCAACTGGATCTGATTGCAGAATAATGTTGTTTAGAAGTTTATCTGAAGTACCCGAGAACCATTCATTCTGCTATTCGATATCACGATTTTTGTATTCACTTCAATTTCCATAGAAATAAAAGTTTTATGCTGTTATTTGAGTAATGTCCAGAATCTGACGTTCTTTGTGCAACAGTTAATTTACTGTTTGTCTTTATGAAAGAACTTCTTTCAACGGTTTATTTGCAGTGTTTTTCAATTATGGCATTGTCAGGGAACAATGTGTTTCTTTCACTTGTTGTTCAGATAAAATTATCTTTGAGTGAACCAAATTTAACTGTGCTTGAATGGTGCCAGGCAGACAAATAATTATAATTTCTTGGAGTTGTGGAATAGTGGATTCTTTATCCTCCTACAAATTATAGATGGCCATTTATGACTTTTTGACATTGGTTGAGGCTATTGCCATTTGAACAATGCTTTATGATAGAATTCATTTGATAATTATGGTGATTCAATGGTAGTTTGATAAATCTTCAGAGTTCAGAACTGCATTTTGAATCCTGGCAACATAGAGTATTAGTAATGATTCAGCAGAGTGGAAGAACTCTACATTTATCTACTGACGTTTTCAACCCATTTTAGATTATACTGAATGGTGATTTAATCTCTAATTACTCGGCCCTGGTTTGTTGGTCTTGAGCACCTTTGGTCCTGCACTTGTCTAGAGGTGTCTGGTTTTATTGTTTGTGCCAGATATTTAGCAACAAGTGACTTATTTACTGCATATGAGTCATTTCGTTGTGATCTATGAAGGTAGATTGGCCCACATGGTTGAACTTCTGTAGAAAGAAAATCCATTTTAGTGTCCATACTCCATAGAGAATATAAATGACAATTTGGACATAATTTTCCATTTAAAATCTGAAGTCTATTATAGACTATATATGTTTCCATTGTTGTGTTAGGCTGTTCCGGCGATAGATGTGGGGCTACTGTTTCATTGGAAATGCTGCAGTTTAGCTGCTTTTAACTGCACCTGGTTATTTTAATAGAATTTTGTGGTCAGTCATTGGTTTATTGAGACAAAGGCAGCATTCCTTTCTAGATTGTCTATAAAGAAGTCAATTTCACTTCTGTCTCAGAGATCTTTATTGACAATGTTTTCCGACCAAGAACTGAAAACTGGCATGTCTTGTGAAGTCTGGTTTTACTTATGCCAGAATGTCTTGCCCTGTTTTAAATACTATTCATATCCAGAATGATTTTAAGTGTTAATGAACTAAAACAGAGGTGGTTAAAAACAGCAATTTTGCTTCTGTGGCAACTGGTGAACCTCGCCAGGGGAAGTAAGCATCTCTAATCACAGTTTCAGGGTGTTTTGGTCTAAGATGTGATTTGAATCTAAGCTAGGTATAGTTATCATGGTTTATGTCTTGTGCAAGTGGTTCCTTGATTATCCGACCTTTTGGTTTGTTTCAGCTAGCTTCAGCATGACTGCAGTATGTCTGATCTGTGTGGGGGAGGGGATCCTGAAGGTGTAGGTGCTTTGTGTGTGTGTGCGTGTGCGTGGGTGTATACTGTAGAACCTTAGACCTTAAACCTGGTCACTTGGACTGATGATGATGGCTTAGCAGATGCAGCAAACGGAATATTAGAAACAGGTGAGGAGTGGGTTGGATCGGGGTCAGTCAGAACAAAGCATAATAAGTTAAACTTGTTGAACAGAAAGGGGCGAGATGAAGGGAAAGAGACAGACTATAAAGCAGGCCTACAGATAGAGAGGAGGGTGAGACTGACGACTACAGTTACAGTGCAGTAAGTCTGGATTTTCAAGTTGCAAATTGTGTCTAGCAATTGTTTGAAAGTTAAGGATAAACTTGCATTAAATGTCATAACAGACTTTGCTGTAGGATATACTTGCGATTGGGCATCTGCATGTATTCACTTAACCAGAGAAATACGGATGAGATCTGAACTGGGTAACAGAAAGATTCAAGCATATTGCAATACATTATGATTATTATAATATTTTTATTATTATGCAATACATTATTATTATATTTATTATTATTATTAATAATCAATTAGCTGTGTACTTTTATGCTGATGCTGTCTGACTCTCTGTACACAATGACTGTATGAGATTGCAGATACTTTGTACAGACTTTGCACTTGCATCGATAACATTAGGCTATGTATGGTGTGTCTATGAATCTCTCAAATGGGATGGTGAATAATCCAATCTCATCCGATGTAACAGTTCCTCTAAATTCCTACAGTGCAATGAACGTCAACTCTTTACTCCTATCCAATTTACTCCAATTTTACTTATCCTATCCTTGACTGATCTTAGAGATTTGCTGACTCAACAATCTGTAAAGCCTCCATCAGTTACAATTTCACAAACGTGCTTGTTCAGCCTCAGAAGGATCCTAACCGCTTTGCTTTATATAAAAGCTATGTAAACACTAATGCATAGCCTTATTCTAACAAGTCTTGACTACTGAGGCTTTATACTCTTATGGTCTTCCTTAGTGCACACCTCTTTCTTTAAACAGAATAGTGCAGCAGGCTGCAAAACTATGTCATGAATTCTACTGGGTGGGACTATCACACCTGCTATTGGTTCAATGGCTGTCTGCATCTTGGGTTATGAGCTTCAAGCTGCCGTTCTTCATGTAGAAAGCATGTGCAAATTATCTGCCATCTTTCTTTTAACTATGGTAACTTCCTGTGGCCTGTGAAAGGTTCATTCTCTCTTTGATCAACATCGGTCAGAAAGTATGTTTTTCTTAGTATACACATTAGTTTTTCAGTTGCACATTCATCCATCTGGAGCTTAGTACCTCCTCATGTTCAGGAAGTCTAAGACTTTCAATATGAACTGAAAATGTTACTCTTTCAGTCTGATTGCAGTTGTTAATTTTTCTTGTAGCATGGATTCATTGTGTACTTCTGAAAATTATTAGAAAGTATTCCATTTTATTTTATCACTTTATACTGAATGATAAAAGGCATTTATTGACTACAATACAACTACAATACAGTTGTATTGTATTTGTATTGTAGTCTATATTATAGTGCTAGTCTTTTTCAATTCAGACCTATATGAAGGTGTCTTGGCAATTTCGTGAGATTATCTTATGTTATGGTGGACTAGCTTTCACATCTAACGTCCAATCTATGGGAGGACAGACTATAACTTCGAACAGTGGATCCTACATAAGAAAGTGTAGCGATAACTGAACGTTTGTATTAATTAAAGCCTTTGTTTTGGAGCATTGACTTGCAGTAGTCCATGCATGCAAGGAGAACATCATGAGTTTGAGATCAACAAATGATCTAGTGGGTACAGGTGAAAGTTAAAATGGCAGGTGAGAATGGAGTGTCAGATGTAGGACGTGAACTTTTGCACTGTCTTCATAGAAAATAAATGGGAATTCTAAGCATAGGAGATTTAGGAGAACCACTGCAGAGAAATTTAGTTTGGTTCTGACAAAACCTATGAGTATATACATGTGAATTAACATATGCATACCAATAAAAGCCCTGAAAAGGCTAGTTATTTGTAAGGTATACAGCTATCTTGGTGACTGATAAGAGAGGCAAGGTTTGATGACACACAGACTAAGAAGTGGCAATTTTTCTGATAGTTGTGGTAATGCATATGTACACACAGACAGATGGACCAGGCAAATCTAAATATACTTGATCCTAGAAACCCCACAGAGGAGGAGAGATGTTCTTCTGCTCTGCATGCACATATTCTGTCACATAGGCAGCTCACCCATGTTGAGTTTTGAAGTAGTTGTCGACTTTTGTTTGACTGATAGATTTGATGATGTAGACATTGCTGAACAATTAGGCATGAAGACATCCTTCTGATAATGGAATGTAAACACTGTCTGTGTGGAAATGTTTTCTGCATTTGTCTGACCCAGTCTTTTGCACCGGCTGTTTGTGCACGAATTCCAGGTGTTTCCCAGACTTTAGCTAATTTGCCAGCTATACAATTTCATAGTTTTCTGCTGTGCCCGGATGTTCAGTCTGCATCTATATCTCTTGTATAATTGTACTTGGAGACTGAAGATGTATTGGTGTGTTAGAGGCAGTTCCAGATGTTGCTGCTTTCTAGAGAATTTTCTCTAAATGTGGCATTAATGGTGATAGAAAGAAGATTCTGCAACACCGTACGATCTTGCGGTCAACATCTTGTACGCTGCCACTTTGTTAAAATAAAGTTGCCATTTAACAAGTGCTTTGTTTTCATAAGTGTTTTGGCTGTTATTCAGAAATCTTCTGTGAATGGGAGAATCAATTGTCTGCAAATTTTAGTGTCCATGACTGTCTAACTTTTAAAATGCTTATGTTATGGCTGTGCACTAAAACAGTCATGAATTGTACTCCTAAGATTGAGTGAATTCAGTGTAAGATAAGGTATGTGAACTTCAGGAGGACTCTGCATTACCTGAAGTTATGTTTATGTCATAATGTTGAAATTCTTTAAAATGTTTAGGTTACCAATGACTAAATACCTTTCTATGTACCTGTGTGAACTGTAGTTCCCAACTGTTTTTAAGTAGCTGTGGCTGATGCACCGGTAGATTGCTCCTAAGGCACTTAAAATATTGGCTCAACAAATTCAATGAGGAGAGTCTTTTTGGTTTGGTTACTGCTTAAAGCTCTGGCCTCTATTGTAAGACTGTAGATTTTATGGCGTTATGACCTTGTGTTGTTTGCCTTGTCCTGTCGGCGGCAGTCTTTGGTCTTGGAATGTTTCTTGTACTGACTTGCTTCGATGCTTCTTTCCATTTACTGTTGTTCGGTTGCCTTACGGCTGAATCCATCCATGCAATAATTCCTGAATACAGGAAACCTGGTTTTGTGTGGCTGGGTTTATTTCTCTGTTTTTATTATTGAGAATAAATTCCTGATCAAAGGACTGGCAATTCTTAGATAAATATTGATTGCTCACTGGACCATACAGGTCCGTGAATTATTGAAGGTGTCTGCAGGAGACTCTTGTTGGATAGAAATTGCTTTTAACTGCCGATCAATCACAAACGTTCCATAATTGTTGTTGTTTAAGGCAGACATCCCTTGGGGGGGGTGTAGTCATGGGATAATGTGACTGGGATTTTCGTTTCTTTGGCATCGGTCCTCTTTTCCAACTGTCTAATGGAAATAAATATGTTTTCAGTGTATGTAATTTTGGTTGGCAGCAAATTGATTCAAGGTTGTCTAATGACACTATAGCATGACAAGCTGGTGATAATTACTGATATGGATAATTTGTCTACATTCAAATGATGAACCTTGCTTACTGACCTGCTTTTAACCCTTAATTTGCCTCTGGCACAAAATTGGCACAAAATTGCTCAGTTGACAAACTTTTCACATAAGCAGACCTCTGCAGGCACAGTATTGCATGGTGTAAGGGCTCTTTCTAAAGCGATAACCTTGGGCAAAGTTTGTTCTAGCTGTTTTAATATTTACACCATTATTGAGGGTGATAAATTTGGTATAATATTTTTATTGGTGATTTATACACATGCGGGTCCTTGTGGGATGGTTGTAGAGATAGACTTGAAGGTAGACAGTCTGTTATATCTTGACCCAGATGGGGTATGAAAACGGAATTTGACTTAATTGACTTATGATTTTCAGCCACTCAGAGTTGAATGAACAGTTTTTAAAGACTTCACACATTTACGTATCTCTGGATGAAAGATAATAATTATTTTTAGACTTTTTCAATTGATGCTGAAAGTGGTGCTTTTTGGGTGATGGTGAGTCAACTTGGCGTGTGCTTTCACCAGGTTCTAATAAAGGCTGTCTACCAAAAGACTGAAGACTACTAACTGGTGTGGTCGGCTTGCTGATGCCAATAAAAGTTGGGTGATAAGTTGAAGTCTTTATGGCCAAATGGAAATGCCACATCTTTACCCACCTGAGATATAGCCATCTGCTAAGTTTGTTTACTTCTCCCCTGCATCAATGACTGTTGTATATTGGCCTACCACCCAGATTGTGAAGAAGTTAATTCAAAAACTGTGGTTTGCATAAAAAGGCACCAATGACATAAGACATTAGCCTAACTCTGTTGTTTTAAATGTGACCTAATAATTACTGAAGAAACACTATATTAGTAACACATACTTATGTTATGTTATACTTAATAATATTTATTTTGTTACAAATTTATTTCTGAACAAGTCTCATGGTATTGTGTACATTTTGACTCATGTGCAGTGGCTAATGTATAATGATTTTACCCTTTAAGGAGTGATATGGACCAAAAATCCAATAGTAACTTGGCAAGGCCAGAACTTTGGACTGAAAATGTCTGTGATGTCATGAAGTCATGATAATATTTCTATATTGCTGGTGTGTTGTGACTTATAACCTATCTCTTCTAATTACTAATACAGGTAACCTGTAAGTCTCAGGTGTCATGTTCCCTTGGTGAAGGTGTTCATGGATCAATGTTGTGTGTGTGTTTGTGGCTGTGTGTGCTTGTGGATGTGTGTGTTTTTAATGTAGTATTGGTGGTACTTGAGCACAGTTCTGCTTGAGCAGATTGTATTGTATGTAGATGAGATTCGATTAATACGATTATGTAATTTGTCTATGGACCCTGGACTGGTTTCAATAGGTTTTTATTTCAGAATTGATAATGGTTTGTTGAAAGCCAAGATGCTATTGTTGGTGTTGTTTTGTAATTGTTTTTTTGCTTCAGTTAGTTTCATTGTTGTGGTTATTTTTCATTATCATTTCATTTGCTGTTTGTACCAAAAGGAAATTGTCCAGTGAAAGATATTATATAGTGGGAGCAAATATTAACAGTAATTTTAAAGGAAAAATCTATTTGGTCTGGGAGGATGTTTGCAAAAGCTTTTTGACCATTATTGATATAATCATTCATTCATTCATTCATTACAGAGATTAATATAGCCCCTTCAGGGTGCTAAAATAATAATATGATAATAATATAATAGTTTTTATGTCTGCAGTTGTAAAAGACATCTTGAGATTTAGAATTGCTACAGACATTGCCAAGACATGAGGTATAAAAATTAGATTGAATGCAGTGACATTGATGTGCTGGGCTTTGTTCTGAAGATGGTAATTAGTTTCATATGTGTCGCAGTAAAACAGTACCAGAACTTCTGTACCAGGCGTTGATTAACATGTGAAATGCCAGTGAAATGAGGTGATGTTTTGACATAGGTCTCAATCTCTATTTACTTTTGTGTTTTGTTTTAGTTTTTGACCAGAGTTTTTAAAACTCCAATTGTGTATACCTGTATCAGAATGCTGGGCACTGTGTAAGCATGATGAGAAAAGAATTCTTGGAGCAGAAAAGGGTGTGCTACAGAAAATTGCATTTCAAGACCACAGAAACTGTTAAATGATAATGGAAGGCAGACTTTCTGAGGCATAAAACAACTCCATTCAACAGAGTCTTTCAGCAGAAGTCTCTGGCAGTTTATTTTTTATCCTTATGAATGACAGCAAGCAGCCATGCTTTTTCAGCCGATGTGAAGCTGTTTCAACCGTTTGGCTGTGTAGCGTGGGGACTCATTGGTTTGCCTTTCAGTTGGTGATTGGCCTTTGGTTGGTTAAGTACTGTCTGTGTCTTGACTGCAATTTGTACATGTGTTGTTGATTTATGCATATTTTATATTGGTCTCGTTTTGTCATTCTATAGAAAATTCGTTTCATTGGAGGCAAGCCAAGCGCTGCAGCGTGTTTAGTTGAGTCGTCAGAAGTGAAGAGCTGCCACTTTTCTATTCACGTTGCTTGTAGCAACATCTAACATATTAATTCTTTCTGACTGAGACTTGTCTTCTGTTGTGGGGGCCACATTATAATGAAAGCCTCTGTCGTGGTCTAGTGCATCAGCTGGCTGCTTTGTGTGTGTAGATGAACTTTTTCGGCTTCTTTATGAACACATTCGTCATGCAGAACATGGGCAAATAAGCATTTGAGTCACAGTATATGTGATATAAAGACTAGTAAAATTGTGTGTCACACTTTTTGCGTTCATTTAAAATGTGAATACAGATATGTGTAGCTGCTTTTGCACTCAAGTCAGTGCCTGTGTGTCTGCAGTTAAGCCTGTATATTTTTGTTATTCACACTGTTTACTAGGTTTTTTTTAGTAATATTGGTTATTTTTTTGTTTAAAGTGTTTAATTGAATGAGTGGGTTCTGTGAGGATATCAAAAACATTGATTGCCTTCATGAACTTCAGATCATCAGTTCTTAAAGAGAGTTGGAGCTCGGATTATGTCATCATTATGTCATAATATCATCAGTGCAGTCATCTTTAGAATAGTTGTTCAGACGTTCTAGGTCGAAAATCTATGACACAAGATACCATTTCCCTGCCCTCTGATGCAAAAGTTATCCGACATTTAAATTTTAAACAGCACAAATAGGTGCATTTCTAGTAGGGTCATGCCAGTTTGTTTCTTGGCATTTCTCTATTTTGATAAACCTCACAGTTATGTAGTGGTTAATGTATGAGATCTGACATATGGAGGGGAATGATTTGATTTCTGCCAATGCAGAAGATGGTCCAAAAGTTTCTTTACAAGTGCTAATATTGTTCAAGAAATGCCATTGTAAAGGAGCACATTGGGTCTATTTTTGGTGAGAGATAAGTCTTTGAGATATATTAAGTTGTCTGTACTCTGGTCACCTTTTGTGTGGTGACTGGAGACTGATTGTATCTGGGCTTTTAAAGGAATTTCTGGAGAATTTCATGGTTTTTTAAAATGTTTTGTTGGACGACTAAAACAGAAATCTGTAATTTACCCAGTACTTGTGTTGTATTGTGTTGACTGTGCATGAAACTGATTCAACAGTTGTGGTCTTCATGTAACTGAAATCAACAAATCAAGTAATCAGTCTTGAAAAGCACTGATGTTTTAATGCAAATTCTCATGTAATTGAGGAAACTACAACTATAATATTACTAGCCTTACTGCCCAGCTTTGCTCGGGATTAAATTTTGAACTCGGTATGTGCACTATTTCAGCCATAAAATTACCTGTGTTCGTGAGTATTCCATCTCAAAGTGAGTGAGACTGTGGTTATATTACTGACGTGCCTGATTTGCATGTTAAAATTGGCACAGGCTTCAGATAATGCAAAGCGAATGACGGTTGTTATTATATCGAATGTCAGTGAATTGTTCAATTCAAATGTTGAAATGTTCAATTATCAGAGTTTTAAGTAAATTGTGTTGAAAATAGTCATGTCAACCTAGAAATTTGCATGTGAACCTTTTATAGCAACTTTCATATCATCAGAGTGTTCCGTTTGTGAGCTTTTACTGTGAGAGAAAGAAAATTTCAGCTTTATTGTTTTGTTGTATTGTTATATATTTGTGAAAATATGTTTGTATTAAGTTTAGGACTATTAATCGAAAGTTTCTTAAAGAATGAGGTGAGCGTTTTTTGAGCTATGAACACTTATGACATTTAAATGTGAATTTTGGTTAAATCGTGGTTTACCTCTTGTTTCGCTGTTCCCTATGGAGTTCCATGTGGATATTGGTTGACTCAACTAACTATGCGGAAATTGGTGATTTGTTTTGGTCCATATCTGATTTGCTGTTAGAGGGTTTGGGTCAATAAAGAAATGTGTTTTGAATCAGTGACAAGTTGACTGTTTATCACTACTGAAATCATGTACGTTAGTCATCAGAGTAGGAAGGTTTTCCATAAATGCCATCTATGATAAAATTAATTTATAATTCATTTCTAATAGTAATAGTTATGTCTTTACTAAACAACAAATAGCATTTGGTCCCTGTAGCAATTAGTTTCGTGCTTTCTTTGGACATTGTTCTTTGATAACTCAAATGATGTCACGTGAGGTTGTGAATAAGCTAATAAATGAATACCTTTAGAGTTTGGAGTTATCTATTATAGTTGTAGTTAGTGCTTTAGAAATTTGGAGTTTACAATTATGATTCAGTCCTTTTGAATTTGACATGCTTCAGAAGAAGTTGTTCAACAGAGTTGTTATTGGCTCCCAAAATCACCAATATCGTGGATGTTATGCTCCTACCAGTTGAGCCAGTGTGCGAATATCGAACACGTTTTCATATAAAAGAAGCATTTGACAGATAGGCCTTGGTGCAGTCACAGCCCTTTTGCCAATGGCCACTTAGTTTCTCGACAGTTGAAGGTCTTATTGGCTAACTGTTTTTGCTTCACTTGCCAATGCAGTGTGCATTCAAATTGAGTGATTCGATAACGGTGCTGCAGTAGTGATTAGATCAGTGAAGGCAAGGATGTAATGCCAAGAATGTGTCATTGGATAATGTATTCAACTGAGTGTTTGCAGTGCACTGCTTGTTGAACTTGCCCTGAGAGGACTTTCTTGTGTTCTGTATTGCCTGACAAACAGACTATTACTTAACAATGCATGTTTTAAAGGACAAGATCTTCAGCAGACAGGACTAGCAGACTCCAGTGACTGGGTGGTAGCTTTTGGCTGCAGTTACCTCTCTTTCAGCAGTCTAAAGGTTTTGTGATCCCCACTTTTATACCAGAGATAACCAGACAAATAAATTAACAGGGACATTAGCCTACAGAGCATTGCAGGAACAGTTTTCTTCAAAATGATTTTGAACAGAATGAAGCAGTGTGTTGAGAGAGCAATTGAAGAAGAAGAAGAAGAAGCCAGGTTCAGACCAGGAAGAAGTGCAATTGATCAACTATTCACGATGAGACAGATTCTTGAGAAAAGCATTGGACACGACGAGAATGTCTTCATCAACTTCTTAGTTCAAACGAACGTCATGAACTCATGATGATGATGATGATGGTGATGATGATGAAAGCTTTGTATGACTTGCATCAGTATCTGTTGGCCACATGACTCTTGTCACTGCATGAATTTTTATAGCTACATGATTTACACTTTAACTATGAACGGTATGGAGCATTAACTGACTAACATAAATGTTTGAGGTCAATCGATGTAATAACTAGAGAAGCACAATTGATCAAGAGCTTTTGTTTGATAAATGGATTGTTTATTAGTTGTTACCTAATTATTTGCCTTTGCTGTGTTCGGTTTTGGTTGTGTGCTGTGAAAGTGTGTAATGTTGCCCTTCAAAGGGATCAGACTTTGTTTAGCATTTCATATGGACTAGCCGTAGACAAGCATGATTTTGAACAACCTGTACAAGAGTGTCTGCCTTGTGTGTGTGTGTTTATGTGTGTGTATGTGTGTGTGTGTTTATGTGTGTTTATGTGTGTTTGTGTGTGTGTTTTTGTGTGTGTATGTGTGTGTGTGTGTTTTTGTGTGTGTATGTGTGTGTGTGTTTTTGTGTGTATGTGTGTGTGTGTGTGTGTGTTTATGTGTGTGTATGTGTTTATGTGTGTGTGTGTATGTGTGTGTTTGTATTTGTGTGTGTTTATGTGTATGTGTGTGTGTGTTTATGTGTGTGTATGTGTGTGTGTGTTTATGTGTGTGTGTTTATGTGTGTGTATGTATGTGTGTGTGTTTGTATGTGTGTTTGTGTGTGTTTATGTGTATGTGTTTATGTGTGTGTATGTGTGTGTGTTTATATGTGTGTGTTTGTGTGTGTGTGTGGGTTTATGTGTGTGTATGTATGTGTGTGTATGTGTGTGTGTGGGTTTATGTGTGTGTGTGTGGGTTTGTGTGTATGTGTGTGTGCGGGTTTATGTGTGTGTATGTGTGTGTGTGGGTTTATGTGTGTGTATGTATGTGTGTGTATTAGGGGTCAGCCGGGTAGACAATTTTCACCGAGTACCGAATCCGAGTATTTGAAAAATTCTGGATGTACTATTTGCCGGATCCGGGTACGAACCGGGTAGTAACTGAGTACCAATTCTTTGAATTTTTTTCCATGTCCAAAGCTTGATAATAGAATGTTCATGCGAAGCATTCAATTTCAAGCATGCTCCAGTATCACATACGTGAAATATGACTTTGTTTTAATGGACTAGTAATAAAGTAACCAACAAAGATTTATGAATTTGAATTATATTATAAAAGTAAACTAGTTTAACAATTTCACTTGCATTTTATGATTTTAATATAAAAAATTTATTAAAAATGTAATACAAATTACAAAATACAAATAGAACTAAGGAGTAAAAAACCCTGACAACTTTAACAATTTAAATGCTTACAACTTACCAGTGACATTTAAAAGCTTAAACAAGCTTAAAAGTTAAAACTTTAAAAGTTTAAAAATAATAAAAATTAAACAGTTCTAAACTTTTAAAACTTCTAATATCTATTTCTAAAATTTTCTTTAGAACAAGTTTTAACAAGAGTCTTTATTAAAGACTAGACTGCTATATAGACTAGATATATAGAGATAGTAACTTATTGGTTACAATTACAAACTTTAACTTACAAGTTACAACTTAAAACTTAACTAGATTACTAAGATAAGTAATGAATGACTATGAGTCTAATGAATAATGTCTAATGATAGTAATGAAAATAAAAAATTGAAAATGTTTATGGCGTCAGGTACTCATGGTTACTAGCGCCTTAATTTACTAGCGCTGAATGATCGAGACTCTTTATTTTATTTCCGGTTGCCATCTTGTTGAAGTTGTTGTTTACTCATGGGGAGGCAAAAAAACAGAAAACTTCAAAAACATAATATTGTCAAAATGACAAAGTAAAATTTAAGTAATCCTTAGTTAAATTAAAAATTTAATTTTTGCAACTATTTGCGTGTTAAGTATTTGCCGAGGCGAATACTTCCGAGTAGTGATGAAAATTGAGATATTCGGCCGAGGCGAATGTCCGAGGCGATTTCCGGCTGATCCCTAGTGTGTATGTGGGTTTATGTGTGTGTATGTATGTGTGTGTATGTGTGTGTGTGGGTTTATGTGTGTGTATGTATGTGTGTGTATGTGTGTGTGTGGGTTTATATGTGTGTATGTATGTGTGTGTATGTGTGTGTGTGGGTTTATGTGTGCTTATTTGTGTGTGTGTGTGTTGTGTGCGTGTGTGTCAGTTGCTTCAATTGCTGATATTTTGAAGTATTATTTATGTTGTAAAACTATGCTGTAAATGCTTTCCTTACACTAATTGTGAAGGAAATGACTTTGACTTGAAGCTTAAGGGGTCAGTTGAATTACGGATGCAATGAGATTAAAATGTCTCAAACTTTATCCCAATCAAGATATCAGCTGAAGTGGTGTGGTTGTGGTGGTCAGGTGACAGAGTTGGCTTCTGCCTGTGTTTGCTGCTTGAGAAGCTTTGCCCTGTTTAAAAATGTAAGAGGTTTTACAAAGCAATTGAATTTGACCATGTACAGATCTTGTACCTTGTTACAGAGCAGGTTGATGCCCAAGAACTACGGGCATGCAGTATAGCAAGTTTAAAAGAGGCTGGCTTTCTGCGTTATTGTTGCTTGGAGCCAAATTAGCTTTAACAGTTTTAGACCCATGGTTTGGTCAACAGACTACTCTGAGACAGTTGTATCTGTCTGTTTATGTTTCAAAGGTGTCACTATGATCCTAGTTCTGGGTTGTGCTGGCTATTATGTCTTAGTTTCCACATTACAAGTCATAATTTAATTGAAATCAAGTCATAAATTGCTGTACTTTATTCGTGTTGCCCTTTTCACTATTTGGTATTTTATTTTTTCTCTGAGATCTCTGCCTTCAGTCATCAACTTGGTACATAATTGGTACATAACATATACCCATGATGAAAGAAAACACTTATTATCATAGGTACATAATATGTACCCATGATGAAAGAAAACACATATTATGTGTTTTCTTTCAGAAGACCTTCATTGTGCTTTAAGTATGTTATTGTGTTTGGTTACTAATACTTGGTATGCTTTGGTACAGTGTACCCTCTACTTGTGAATATATTGCATGTTTAATTGTCATTCTTGTTTTGAACAAACTACTACATGACAAGTGCTGTGGTGGTTGGGTTGTTGTGACATAACTGTTTACCAATACCAATGCCCAGTTAATTTTGTTTCATTTACTGGAATATGGAAATATTTTGGATGTTCATGTATTATTCTTGGTTTCTTGACTGCAACTTCTGTGTTAATAAGTCTACAATGGCTATGATAGAAATTGTTGTTGTGACCTGAGCCATTGATAGGTCAGTACTGCAAATTGTGCACTAGTTTCTTTTCCATTGCTTGTAGCGCAGCAGCATCTGGAAGTTTTGATGGAGTGATTGGAATGTTGTTTGGAACCTTATTTTGTGAAGATCTTCATAAATAAAATGTTACAACTCCAATTAACAGTTCCTGCATCTGAGTTAGTTACTTCTGTTATTTTATCTTGATATATGCATAATGGCATATATTATTTCAATCTATGTTATCTCTTACATTACCTGTTGAGCATTGAACAAGCTGCATAAAAACTCACTTGGTATAAGTTGAGATATGCAAAAGATTTGCCAGCAGCAAAGAACTGATGATAAACATGTCATCTATGTATTAAATGTCATCATTTTGTATTGATATTATTATTAATAAGCTTCTTAGTTTTGGGTCATGCAGAAGAACAATTTACGTTGATGCTCGTCACCTTTGCGGTCATGTTAAGCAATTGCTGGGATGCTGCATTCGTGTTCAGTTGGTAAAGTTCACGTTGGTGGAACATTTCTAGTTAGATTTGCTGCATGACAGATGGTATAATTATGTGCAGTGGAGCGCTGCTCCTCTTCGGATGAACGCAATTGCTTCCAATATGAAATTTCCAAGTTGATCGTCGGCGTTCTTAAGCGTGTCATGTTGTTGCATAGTTGTAACTTACAATTCTGCGATTGTGCTTCTATAATTTGTCCGATTTAGTAAGTTGAATCGATAATGCTATTGATTTGAAAGCGGCGACGTATCTGATGTTGAAAGTCGGTGTGTATCAACTTTCACGTATCATGTCCTGCTACCAAAAGTGCTTCTGTCAAATGACGTTGTGATTAGGATGCTTCAATTGATGGAGCTGCCCCTTTAGGGTACTTCCGATCGGCTACCCCACCATTTTCTAGAGGCACACTGAAGATCGTGGACAGGAAATGGAGATGGCTGAACTCTGGCTTCATTTGTATTCCGTCAAATGCTGCCGAAGACAATACTCGGCATAACTTCCTGTCAGTGAATGTTGTTGGTGGCATTCGATCTGTGGGCCCAACCGGCATTTCTCTGTTCTCGACTCAGATTTCTTTGTTTTTCAGATCATTACTGTGTGTGTGAAGTTGATAGTGTGAGTAGCTTTGGTTGTCATTTGCTGAGTCAAATTTCTGCCAGTTTGTTCCTCTTTCTGGTTTTCTTTCTGTCTTTCTGCTTGATTGATTCTTCTATTCGTTTGTGTGTCTCTGAGGACAGTTTTTGTGAAAACTTTTTTTGAAGCTTGTAGATGCTAAGTCTTCAATGTATGGGAGCTGCAAAAATATCTTTCAAGTTTGATATCATCTTGTAGAAAAGCAGAATGAGTGAATTGCATATTTAGCATCTTGAACCAAATGTTTGGGTTGACTTGTGTCTAGTTCAAGTTAGGCCTATAGATTGTTTCATTGAAGGTTAGACTTGGAGCTGTTAAACTAGTGCTGTTAATAATTCATTTAGAAAGTAGTCATAATGAGACTTGTATTAACAGGCAGATTTTATATTTTATTGAGTTTTAAAACAGCTACTTCGAGATATAGTTTCAAATTTACTTTTCTTATCGCTGCTCAAGTGTTTGTTTTGTAAACTTAACAATGGACTTTTGATGACATTGTTTGAAGTGTTCTTAAGGTGATGGTAAAACTCCTTCAGTGTATTCAAGTAATTAGATATCTCCTGTACTTTGATTCTAATCAAGATTTGTGAAGTTTGTATCTGGCCATACAAGAAATTGCACATTCTCTTAGCACCCTATGTCATTTCCTACTGTTAAACTGTCTCTACATTTGTTCAAGAGTGCTTTTTTTAAGAATGGTGCAAAAACTAGAATGCCTGGTGCACGAACTTGCAGATGAAGGTCTTGCCCATTGAGCAGTGGGATATTTAATTTCTTCCTTTCTGTGTTTTGCAGCTCATGTTTGCAATTCTTGAATTTGTACTTACTTTGCAACTCCTCAGTTTAGAGGCCGATAAATTGCATATACTATAGGCATGTTATTATTTTATCTATTTCCATGAATTCTTATCATATGAATTTTAGTTTATCACACTCACTGCACGTTTACACTTTCTGCAGCGTCTTCCATCCACAGGCCTAATCCTGCTTATTAGTTCCGTTTTCATGTTGGCAGTTTGAATCCTGCTTGTTATTTCCATCGCGCTGTCGATGGTTGATGGCTGGATCATTTATTCTTATCGATTGGTGCGCAGGAATCTGTTGATCTGATGTAGGAATTTGGTTACTGGGATTTGTGATGAAATGAGGGAAAATTGATAAATAAATCTTCATTGGTTCACGGTGAGCATAGATCAAATGACCATGTACATGTTTGGCAGAAGAGCCTAAAATTAGATTACTGCATGGACTGCATGGGGTGAGACTTGGTCCTCTGCTTGTAGGCGACCACAGCGGAGTAGCATTATCTGCATTATCTGCTTTGAGCTACTGCTGTCAGCTGAATGAATACCACTACTGGTCAACTAAATTTATCCATGTAGACTCTGGGGCTTTCTTGTGCTTTATAAAGAGATGTTTCTCACAAAAGCACATATTATTATGTTGTGCCACAGTTCATCAAGTAGTCAATTGAAATTTTCTTTCTTAAGTTGAAATTTTAACCAAAAGCCCAAGTTTTTTTTTCAAATAACCAAACTGATGTTGTTGTCACCAACCAAGCTAATCACTGACTGAGGTCACTAAGCAGAAGCGGTCACTAAGTAGAAAAGGTCACTAAGTAGAAGATACTGATTGGGTTTAATGAGTACTCTGGTTTAGATTAGTAATTCGCTTGGATTAACTGGATCCTGAACTTAGACAACTGAGAGTGAACCAGTATTAAAAATCCTTGTTTATGAAGTCAGGTTAGTTTTCCTAAGCTGGTCTTTACTGGATATGTATGAGTGGATTTGGT
The DNA here is from genome assembly GCA_959347315.1 of Bimastos eiseni. Taxonomy (NCBI): domain Eukaryota; kingdom Metazoa; phylum Annelida; class Clitellata; order Crassiclitellata; family Lumbricidae; genus Bimastos; species Bimastos eiseni. Next base: position 15,537,066 of record OY365806.1, on the reverse strand, counting down.
TACACAGTAAGTGCTTAAAAACAAATTTAAAATGTGTCCGTGAAATTTGGCTTTCAGAGGGTAACAGAAAGTTGAGAGAAGGTGTGCAGTGTGCTCTTGGAACAGCATTGTTCTGTGTGTTTGTGGACTTCAAGTAAAAATTCACTTGGAACTTTCTTCTCTAAAACTCCAGGCTTTCACAGCCCTTGTGAGCTCCAGACATTTTGGTCAATAGTTTTGCACTTGTGATAGGCGAGTACCCTGGATGTAGCTTTTAAGTACTGCTTTAGAAATAATTTTGTGAGTATAGTAGTTGGTGTGCTTAATGAGAGGATGGGATTGAAATCCTGCCAGAGCAGAAATTGTGTTGTGAGATTTCTGCTCTGTTTGCACCCTATTGCCAACTCAACTATGATGAGTATTGAGTACATTGAGTCATTGACTGTATCGTACACTGTCGGTGGAATGATTCCGTCACTAAGAAAATTATGTTGTTGGAACTACAAAAGTAGTGCCTTTCAACAGAGTTGAGTTTTGAAATTGTACCACAGCACTTAAGTCAGGGAATGGGTTATGGGTTGGTCTATTGCTCCAAAGAAAATTGTGAGACATTTTAATTAATTTTCAGATGACTTTTACCCATTAATACCATGCAATTTCTCAGTGATTTAGTCAGCCCAATGACCCTAGTCTGACCTAGATAGAGGCCAGACATACCGGGACAGATACATAGAAAGGTAAATATACTTTCAGGCCTGTAGACAAACAGACATAGATAGGTGGTTAAGCTCATAGACAAATATCACAAAATAGAAAGACTGGTAGATTTAAGGACGATTCTACAGAAGCAGCGAATTGAATGTTCAGAGAGATAGTGATCTATGGAGTGTTGTGATTGGTCAGTTGATTATAAGATAAGCTACCTAATGTCTTGTTAACATTCTTTGAGCTTTCAAATTTTTCATTGAACTGGAAGAAATCCAATTTATTGCTTTATTGTTTTATAATCCTGTTCAGTTTGGTCTTTCCTGTGTATACAGACCTGTGTTTTCCATGCTTGTTATTTTGCCTCATATTTTTATGTTGTACTATGTTGTACTGTTGTACTTCTATAGCACATGACAATAACGAATTGTGCTTCATTCCATGCTTGCTGTGAGGTGGACCTAAGCAGCTTCAGAAAACAGCCTATATTGGAAGGAAGTTGCTGGCTAGTCACACACTCTTTATTATTAGAAGAAGAGCAGTCCCTTAAGCTATGGAGGCAGACATGGGTATGAAGTGTTAACCATTTTATTTTCTAATCCTTCGCATACGAGGGGTGGTCAGTCCTCTTCCTCACCGTCTCACCCTCCCAAAGACAGTGTTTGGTCAGTGTACTCATTATATCTGAGTTGACTAGGGGGGATGATTTGGCTAGGAGGGCTGAGTTGGCTAGGGGGGGCACAGGTGGAGCTGAAATCTTTCCTTATTAAATCTTATGTACATGTAGTTCTAAAAAGCTGTGTGGTTGATGTTGTACTTCTCTGAACATTGTACAATAAAGGATGCTGAAGTGAAGGCTATTTGACCCTTGTCTTATCCTTCTATGTAGATATATAGCCACAGGTGAAACCATCTGGCATATACTAAACATCCAATGCGTGCTAAACTGATAAAACTCAAAAATATCAACTGATAAAAGTCTTGATGCCAAAGAAAATCGTTTGTTTCCCGTTTTGTATTAAAGGTCAGAAAGCCTTATTTTGGCTAAAAGAATGATTTTTAGACACAAATGGACAACTGTGTAAAAACCTTCTGCTACTTTCACTTGTTTTGCAATTAGCTGATAGGATTTTCTGAGGAATGACAGCGGCTGGTTGACTGATTTGTGACACGGAACAAAAGTCCGCTATGGTAGTTAGTTGCTGGCCATATTTTGCCATTCATGTTGTAACTTCAGATCTTGAGGATCCGCAGTGGCTGGATGACATGACTAGATCCTGATGTATGATGTTGTTGCTTTCAACGAGTTTCATGTTTTCATGTACTATGCACATAAGAGCTGTACAGAAAGAAAACGCAAACTCCAGAAGTTTTCATCCGAACAGGTATTAGGTTGCAAAGATGTCTAGATATAGCAGTTTTATGATGACAATCACACGACAATTTTGTTGCTCATTCTCAAGTCTTGTTTCAGACAGTTCTTTTGTTTTGTATCTTTGACTGCTGTTTTGCTTCTAGGTTTGTTCTCATTTTTCGCCATCATTTATTTCTAATCTTACAGAGTTCTTCCAGGTCCTGAGGTCCTAGAAGCAATTTTATGACCCAGATATGTAAAAAAATAGTTTTTTTAATTTTTGAGAAAATTGAGACTGCATTTGACAATAGCAGTGCACTGTGTTGTGCTTAAAACACTGCTACATGACAATAAAATATTGTCAACTGACCGTTGAGGATTGCTTCTGTATTTGCCTGTAGATATTTACTGCTCTTTTATTAACATCCTATTAAAACTCTTAAGTACTTTGTCAGGTCTTGCACAGATACTAGTGAGGGCTTGCTGCTTTCTAAGTGATGTCATCTAGGTAAAGCAGGACAGGCAGGCAGACTGCCACGGATACAGAAACAGTGGAACACAGCGCATGAACATTGAACAAGCCCACAGGCAGACGACTACAGAGCCTTACACATGCAGGCGTACACATAGAGAAACCAATTTCGCTTGTCAGAGAAGTTTTAGGCTGCAGAAGAAGAAGATGTAAATGCCTGGAAGCTGTGGAATGAAGCAGTTAAGTGGTCTGGACAGTTGAACATTTGTTGAAAGCCTATCAAGCAGTTCAGGTCCAACTGTGGCTGTCTGACTGCATCTAAGGCACCCCAGAATGCCAGTTATGGACAGGAGGCAACAGGACTGGCCTGGCAGAGGGTGGTGGGGTGGCTGGTGCCCTGGTCAGGCCAGGCAGCATTGGTTTCTCTTACCCAATCAAATGAGATAGATCTTCCAACTGCCTGTCAAAGAGTGTTATCCAAATACTCTCCTAGCTTCTGTAAATATCTTGATGAACTTAAAGGATCTAGACCTGTCCAGTTCACTTGACTGGTGTCACTGGTGTCCATCTATTTTGTCAATCTTTCGCCTCTTCAGCTGTGTCTGAAACTTACAGGAAAGATTTTTTGGTAATTTGAATTTTAGTGTAACTGTTACATGGAAATGTTCAGGACACTGTACACAATAATTTTTGTTAACTTAGGACAACAAGTTTTGGGGTATTTATAAATGATCCCATTCTAAAAATCAATTATTTCAAGCAGACTACTACAATAACATATGAAAGCAGTTAACATTTGGTTTTGAGTTGTATTTAGGATACAGTAACTGAGAAGTGTTTGCTCACTGATAAGCGCATCTCCTGAACTTTGATGTTACCAGAAATTCCATCTATTCGCCTGAATTTTGACCATGACAACATTTAGAAATGAATGACAAAATGGCATGACATATGACTGTTTTAGAGCGTATTTGTGTATTTGATTAGTTGAGTGTTTGTTTGTTTTATTATTTCAATCTCTGTGGACGTTTGCAGATGTTGCCTGAGTTCTGGCCATTTTTCTGATCATGGCGTGAAGGTCTAATGCAGACTTTGGATGTAAATATCTAAAAATAGGGTAATACAGGGTCAGGAGTTTTACGTTCTGCATGGTTGGTCAATTGTTTCAGATCTCGGCCTAGCTACTTAAGTTCTCACTTGTATGGTTGTTTTTATGAATCACAATGTGGGGAATGGAGGAGGGTGTACTCAACACAGAATCCGGTAGACCTCTGAAAGAGCCAGACATACAGGCCGTACATTAGCGTAAGGTGCATCAATGGAAGAGGCCGAACTGTGGCTGCTGCTGCTGCTGATGATGATGATGGTTTTGTGAGTGGTAGCTGGGAGAAGCCAGGTCAATCTTATTATTCAACAAAGAGAGACTGACTGAACCAGTTTATTTTACTAGCAGTAGGAGCTTCCAACTTCCTCTTGGCCACTGGTAATGGCAACATTAGGTGCACAATTGCTGCTGAGTCTGGGTTTGACTGGGATAAAGTACAAAGTTACCAGGAAATCACCTAAACACACAGGTGTAATGGAATATGTAGGCAGGAATTCACTCAGACTGTGTGAGCGCTTTTAGACTTTGATTGGATCAGTATGACACTGACATAATATATAGAGCAGCAATGGTTTGCAGCTCTGCCTCATTTGTTGTCCAGAATGACTGGCCAAACGCCTGCTGCTTATGCCATATCTGGAGTTGCTTTCCATTAACATGTCTGACTTTTCCCAATGAAGCATTGACTTAACTGTTTTTTTTGGACTCTGGTCAGTGAAGCGTATCTTCCTAAACGATATTGGCAATTCCCTCCGTCCACGGTTGCCTCTTTCATCTGGTCCAGCAATGCATTCCAAATCAGTCTTCCTGTTCAATAGTCAGAGACAGATTTTTGTTGACATTCCTAGAGCCGGCAAGGACAGAACTGGTCACTGGTCAGGTGTTAAAAATTCATGTTCTGGTGAGTTTTGCTAGCTTGCCAAATTCTCAAGTCAGCAAAGTCTAGTCGTGCAACTCTTCAACAAATCAGGACTTGTTATTATGGAGACTTTCTGAAAACACAAATGCATGATAGTAATCTGCATGGACACACTAAAATGATAGGTACATATTATACACTTATTATTTGTGAGTACAGTGCACAGTAACTTTAATTGGATTTGTAATAGAGTGATATGCATTAATTAGTGAGCAGCACAGCTACATGGTTCAATAGTTATAATCCACACAGAGGCATAATTGTACTTGTCCAATGATTAAAGTATAATAGTAGCAGGTGATGTGAATTCAGCCACAGGTAGCTTGAAAGATATATATATATATATACATATATATACACACATATATATATATATACATATATATATACATATATATATATATATAATGGACCAATGATACATGCCTGCTTATACACACACATGCATACATGCGCACAGCGTGGTAAGTGCGTGCATGGTTGTGCTGTATAGATGTTTATGAACAATGGTATGTAGATATAGACAGCTAAATGGGATTAGTTTTCAACTGTGTATTTTGGAGATTGTTTCTTTAGAGTGTAGGTGTATGTGTGTGTGTGTGTGTGTGCGTGCGTGCGTGCGTGCGTGCGTGCGTGTGTGTGTACTGTGTTTGAATTTGCAACTGTCTGTTAGTCTGCACCCTCAGTGCTTGCTTGTCAGCATGCTTACTCCTCCTTTGCTGATCTGCTTCTGTACTGAGAGCCAGACATCTTCAGTGTGCTAGTTGACTGCTTTTGTGGATGCACTTAGAAAACTAGTTTTCTCAAGAATGGTCGTATATCGTTTCTTAGCTAACGTGATTACGAGCTCGATTTGGTCTGTAGCTGTTGTTTGGCGAGCAAACACTGGTTGCTTTGTCATCGGCGACGCGCGCAGAGTGTATTAGTTGGCTTCCTGAAGACAATTGAATCTGACTTTGATGCCACTGGTCGAGCAAGTGGACAGGGTGGGGAGCCAGAGTAGCAGCAGCGTCTGGTCAGTTGCAAGGAGCAGCAGCGAGGAGGCCGCTGCTCTGTCTTGCTCTGTGACTGGATCGAATGGAGAGCGCTTTTGGCTGATTGCATTAGATCTTGCTTGACTTTTATCTGATAGCTCTGTGCAAATGAGTTAGTGTTTGATGATGGACTCCGACGTTTTGTTCCCTCGATGAACATCGACTGTCGTTCTGATCTCATCCTTAGACAACAGGCCTCCTTCAATTTCTTATGCAACTAATGGGATTTTCCTCTAAAAGCTACCGATTGAAAGTTAAATTTGATAAACTTTACGGTTTTGCTTCTATTTGAGGATGAATTGGATGGCATAGGTTTTGCTGTGTAGGCTTTGGATTGAAAGTGTGAAAATTTGATAAACCATTTGCTCAATGGATTATTGCGTTTTAGTACATTTGTAGAGTAATGTTTTTTGGTTAGCTATGTAGCTCTCATTGCAGTTTCCTATATGTGTTTTATGGTATGTGTCTGATATTACTATGCCTAAGTGTAATTATTTATTGTCCATGAATATGTCTCATGTTTGTATTCTGTGTTCTGCTCATTTCTTTATTTTTAATCTTTGGCTGTAACAAGTGTTGCATAAATCTCTATTTTGGTTCTGCTCTTCTTCGTCTTTTCATTGTCACTTTTGTGATATGTTTATGATTGCCCTGTGTTTGAAGTTCTTGGTATTCATTATTCATGGAGATTTATAAATCTCATGCATGCAGTTATCCAGATTTTGTATTTAGATCTTATAATAGTATAAATGGACTTGCGTGTGAAAGTCATTTGTCGTTGTGGTTGCAATGGCATATGAAGGTGAAGTTTGGGACATGGTTCTTGATAATTTTCAGTCAGACTATGCATTAATTTTAAGAATTTAACTCATTTATGGGTAGTGCGTCCTGCTGTCTGTACTGTTATTGTCCAAAAATGCTAAGTGTTCATCCTGCTGATGTCAGAATATGGGCTTATAATATCTACTGGTTACTGGTTCTGGGTACTATAAGACAGAAACTCATTTTTTTTACAAAATTAGAATCTATCAGTTGAGAGTTCTAATCATTCAGGAACAACCTAGAATGGGTTGTCTTTAACTGCTATTGTAAGTGTTTTCTGCACTTGCCTCATGGTGGCATTCAATATGGTGTCTGATATAAGTAGACTCTCGCTAACAGTGATGTGGTGGACATTTGATTGTGCAGTTGTGTAGTCTTACAAATGAAGCATGTAGAAATCTTGACCACTTGATGTTAGTTGATCCCAAAACATGGCAACGCAGGTGCAATGACAATGACAAGCATGCATAAGATCACCCTAAGCCAGTAAAAATTCACTCGGCTGACTCAATAGACAGCAGCAGTTGATTCATATGCAAAACAAATCCAAAATTGATAGCACGTTTGGGAACAAACGGCTTTGAATCTCAGAAAAAATATACAATTCGCCTGAACTAAAATTGGTGGCATCGGAATGAGCCACCACAAGATCATATTTATTTGTACAGGGGAGTGACCAACTGTGTGTGTGTGCGTGGGTGTGTGTTATTGCTTGGACCATGTGGCAACAATAGTGTGACTTGGTGTAACTTGGTGTGATTGGGGAAAGGCTATTTAGGAGTTCAGCACTGGCTTCTCTTTGTTCTGAAACCACTTTACCGGTCATTGCTGGCTTTCTTTACAGTGGAGTGTAACTTTCCACTTAGAGAATATATCTGTCCATGATTGACAGCGGTTGACATTGTCAATTATATGAAGCATATCTACCAGTCAAAGATAGATTTCATGGTATTTGGAAAAAGGGACAAACTGTCTAATTGTGGATTAATGCAACCTGCATTATAGATTAGGCTAGAGTGTAATAAATTGGAATAAGCATAGAGAATGTCTATTATGCCAGACTTGCCAGTTCGTGTTTAGGAGTGGAGGGTTCTAGAAAGGCCCATATAGTCTGGTTAGAAATAAACAAGAGTCATAGTATTTATCAGGACTCAGTTGGATGTTTGTACAATATGTGTTCCGATTAAGGAAGGGATTGATTAGTGTTTTTAGGTAGGAATTATTCTGGCAATTTCACAGATGTTTTGCCAGTAGTTTGGAGGTCAGATGCAGTCAGATAGAGGTTGCCAATGTCATGTACTGCGAATCATGGTCAGTTAGTGGTAGAACTGGTCCACAGATGAAGCTGAACTTCTGTAAGGTAATTAATGCACTTGAAACTGTGTGCGCGACTTTGTTATCGTTGATGAAGTCTTTAAAAAATAAATTTCTATATAAATCACTCACAGTTCTTGAATTTGTGAGCTATCTCAGTGGTTATGAGTAATGTTGAAAGGGGTCAAGCTGGTGGGTGGATGGGGTCAAGCTGGTAACAGTGATGACACTTGACAAATTCTTGAAGTCAGTTAGATTTCCTGAGAGGATGTCCTTGCTCTATAGAATGCACTCAAGATGAATGGACTTTGAACTGACTCTGCTCACTAGGGGCTCAGTCTGAAGTGAAGAGCCAACTAACTGTGCTCTATCCTCTGCCGTTGGCTAATATATCCAGGTACTGTGTGCAGCAGACAATGGATCTTTAGGAACAGTTGTACTCTACTAGACTCAGTTTTAATCTCATTTAGCCCTATCCATTGGGGATGAAGTCAACCCAGGAGTAGTATTACTCCCTTCATCACATCACATCATGGATGGTTGTTATTGCTGGAAGCCAATATAAGTCATTATGTATGACAAAGCCTGGAGGAGGAGGAGGAGGATTATTCATGATGGCAACAACCAGGATTTCAGTCAGTCACAGTGTTATGATCCTTTCTGTTAGAAGCTGAACCTGATATGTGGATGCTGTAATCATACTCTCTGACCTATATTTTCAATCAGGTGGTCTACAGGGAGTTCAAACAATTTTTTCTCTCTCCACTGTATCCCACAATCAGTCTGCTTGCAACTGGTAAGAGCCGATTGCAGTTGAGATTGGCTGCTATCACGTCAGTCTCAGACTTTTCATTATCCGTTTTCATGTAGACAAACACCTTATCAGATGGATTTCATAATATGCCCTAACGGCATGTAAGCATATGATGTGCGTGGGATGGGTGGGACTGTCGGCCGCATCTAGTGTTTCATTTTCAGCTTCAAGTGCTTGAGTCATTGTGTGGTGTTGGTGTTTGAGAATACATAATACTCTGTCCAAACATCCTTGTGGCCAGTTGATTGTGCTTGAACTCTGATGTAACACAGTCAGGAGAGCAAGAGTCCTAATTTTAATTTCAGCTGTGAAGTTCAACCGTTTCATTATAGCACAAGACTTGATATTAAGGCTTCGTTGGGTTGAGTTTAAGGATGCGTCAGCGCTCTGCACATTGATTATGATGTGGCCCATGCAGCGCTGCACCAGTGTGTTTTACAACTTCCAGAGTTGCTCTCCGTGTGTTGTGATTGATGGGAAAGCTCCAGATATTAAGATCAGTTCATTTGCCAAACCACGGACTTTGTGCAGAGTCTGGAAAGATAGTGAAGCCATTCAGTTCTTCTGATAGCAACTCACTTCATTTCTCGATTACGGTTATTTTTTAGGTGCCAGGCATATTCCGTTGGATATGTTGCACGTTTGATAATGCTAGATCCAATTAAGCAAAAGGAAATTTGAATAACATTTACTTGTAGCTATTTTTCATGCAGTCACACAGTTTTACTCTGATAAAAAAAAACTGCTTGAAAATTGACTAATTGTTTAATTGTAGGTAAAGTGCGCCTTAGGTAATGTCTTCTGTAAATGTACTCTATAAATTGACAAACACGATATATTTTGCAAGTATTTTGCTGGACTGGTGATTTGCTTGTGTAAGAGAGGATTAGTTTTGTCGATTGTAAATTAAATTTGAAGAATGAGTTGCATTATCAGTGGATGAATTTGTGAAGCAAGCGGTCGCCATTGCTCTGCAGTGTACATGTCGTTCTTGAGACTTTTGGTGCCTTTAAGGCTTGTTAAAATAATCTTATCGGACATTCCAGACAGTGACAGTGTTCTTTAGCACTTTTTCTTGGCTCTCATACACCAGTCACGACACCGACACTTCATGCAGAGAAGTGACTTAGATTCTGCTGCTGTATGTAGGAAAGACATAATTATGAGGTTGACTGACGACTGTTGAGGGTGAAACATTTGTAGTGGATTATAGTGCCCTGTGATCATGAGGATGTGAAGATTCGTTGTTTTTCTGTGAGATTTTGATGTTTATTATTGTTTTTCTGTGAGATTTTGATGTTTATTATTGTTTTTCTGTGAGATTTTGATATATATTATTGTTTTTCTGTGAGATTTTGATATATGTTATTGTTTTTCTGTGAGATTTTGATGTTTATTATTGTTTTTCTGTGAGATTTTGATATATATTATTGTTTTTCTGGGCAGATTTTAATGTTTATTATTGTTTTGTTGTCGGTTGAAACAAAAGATTTACACATAACCAAGACTTTACCCCATTGGGACTTTTGAGAAACTTCAATATTTGTAATGAACTTGTTCTTAATGAAAGCATTATGTATGTAAAATGTATGCATACGTCATACATACAGCTGCATGTCGTACATGCTTAAATGATCCCTTGTATACATCTTTATGTACATATTTACATAATGGGGCATGCTCTGCATCTTTTGGCAAGATACTGTGGTGTAGCAGAATCCTTTATGGACTCCTACAAGTGGCATGTGTGGAGTACAATCGGATGTATAATATAATCTTGTTAGAGTAATTGTGTTGGATCTTGACCTGTGGTCATAGACCAACTGGTGTTGAGGAGGCGTATTTTCTGTCCCAGTCCTTAATGTTGAAAGGTATGGACTCCATAGGCCTTGTTGCCATGCCAACCAAGTGATCTAGTTTTGTTAGTGGGTGGTCTGATGGATGATGGGCAGTATGATGCTTTTCACGCCTTGGCTGTCCATTCCATTCCTTACACGGAATGGGAATTTCTGCTCTTTACATATGTAACAACTGAAGAATCCATAAGAGAAGAATGACGTTGTCCAGAGGTTGAGTTGTTGCTTTCGTGCCTTTCGTTGTCCCAAATACCTTTCAGACGTTCAGAATTGCGTGTCTCTTAGAACTATTCTACGTTGTTGGCTCATGTCATAAATGTGCAGTTGCTTTTCGCTGGTGCCTTTCTTGCCATTGCAGAGGAAGCCTTTCCGCAGTCTTACCATCTCGATATCATCACCAGGACTTGGTTAACTGGAGATCATCCTGAACAAAGTCCCAGATTAGGTTACTAGAGGGTGTTCATTTCTCTGACACTTGCTTGGCTCGTCCAGTTTGATTGACCTACATTAAATCACCGACCACAAAGTTCTTCATTTGACAGCCTCAAGTGAGCAGCTGTCCTTTCAGTCACCTTGGTACGTCCTACTGTCACTTGTTGCACACATTCGGTGAAGCTGAGCAGGTCACTGCTTCAGCTGTGCAACTGTATACAGTGTACAGTGAAACTAGTTCTCCCAAATTGTACCAAGCACTCACCGAGTGTTGTCCAAAAATCTCTTTCTGGGTTTCCATTTTTATGGTTTGTCAGAACTTGTACATTCTTCAGCTAATCGGGAGCGATGGGGCGTCGAGAGCAGTCTGCTCTATAGTGAATGTCTGTAGCATGTAGGTTAGTGAAGCCAGGTTGGTGATATAAGGGAACTATTGTTCAGGGACAGATGGACAGACAGGCAGATGTAGAGATAGACGGAGGGGTGGAATCAGTGCCAGGCCTGTTCTGGTGGTTGAGCAGTACGGTTCTTCCATCATCTTCTGTGCAGCTGTTTAGCTGTTATTTCATCTGTTCACTCCTGTGTCTGTCCATCATTCTTTTTGTGTTTCTCTTTGTCAGGCCATCTGTCTGTGTTGTTCATTCATTGTGATGTGTGTTTGTCTGGTCGGCTGAAGAGGAAATGGATGATAATGTTGGTCCATGTAAAATTTGAAGTCAGACTCTAAATGACCTCAATGTCTTGTTTTAACATGATCTGAAGCAGTTTTTATTTTTTATCTTAAGTTTGAATCTGGCCCATTCAACATATGACACCCTCTGAAAAAATTTGTAATTTAAAAAATTAAGCTTATTTTTTTTAAATTAAATTTATTCAGATGGAAGCACAGTAGGTGAGAGTCTTTCTTTAATTTCTTTATGTTTCTGAATCCTTGTGGAATTTAGTTGAATAGAGGTTGACCAGGCAACAAGCCCATCTGTGCTAAATAGATTGAGAGGAGGAGGAGACTGAGCCTCAGGCAGGTATGAAATCAAGGGGTATGGTCACCTTTGGGACTTCAATTGGCATTGTATATGGACCCATATCACACTTCTGATACCCAGCCACCTGTAACCTAATCTGTCCAAGGCACACTGTCTGGTGGGACAAATCCAGCTGATTCCGGTTGCCTTTTTCCCTTGTCACTTGTTGTGTCCATGGGAGACCTCCTCTTCTTTCCTTCCTCCTCATCCTCCTCCTCCCATTCTTCCCCCTCCTCATCATACCAGAGGCGGAGCGGCGTCTTGTGCTGCCGCCTGTCGGATGCTGACCGTGTGCATTAGCTGGAGTTAATTTGGCTTGTGGTGTGATCGCCAATAACTCATCATCTGCAAGACTGCATTTCCTCACAACGGTTCTCCTTCACCCTTCTCCTCCATCATTCTCCTCCTTCACCCTTCTCCTCTTTCATCATTTTCCTTCTCCTTCTTCATTCCTCTCTTCCTGCATCCGTCTTCATCATGACTCTAATCGGCTTTAATGCCACTCAGCTCACATCACATGTCTGCTGGGATCAGCCTGCTAACATTTCAAATAACCCCACAGTGGTCTGTAGTAGGAGAAATGTTCCAAATGTTTGAAATGAATCCCACTGGCACCACTGCTTTTGACACTTCTGCCTCATGATGGTATCTATGCTGCCGGGAGCCTCTCACAAGCACCTTTGCAATAGAAGACAGGTTTGGATAGTCTTAACCAGCCATGCATATCTTTTTAATTGCCCTCAATTGCTTTGAGCCTCTTATAGTTGTCATTGGGCAAGGCAAGCAGTAATAATTGATGTGTGTGTGTGTCAATTTGACCCTTGTTGGGCTTAATTTCATCAGCCTGCTTGCATATACCCAGTGTTCTTTGCCAGTGGAGCTCCGTTTGGTATGAAATGTAGAAAACAAGGAAGATGTGATAAATGAAGAGATAGGTTATTTCAATTTTGTGTGACATCTGATGTGGCTTCTGGGGGTCTGTGAGCGAATTGTCTAATTGGCTGTTTTCTGCTGTTGACGTTGACGTCATTTGTCAGTGTCTTTGCTATGTCTACTGGTCAGGTGACGATTGTCAGGAACAGAACCTCATCACTTCACTGAACAAGGAACATGTCCCAGAACTGAATAGCACTAAAGTTATGTGGCAGAATAGTCTAAAGTTACAGGAAAACAGCCAGATTGAGTAGATGATTGTTCCCAATTTAGGTTGAACCTGAATCCATCAAATATGTCCGGATTAAAATCTGATAATTTTGCTGACACTCGACCACTATGCTTAATGGTAATGATGGTAATGCGGTACTAAATTTTGTTGATGGACTATTCGTCAGGTGGATGTTTCGTCAACAGGCCATTCGTCAAAGGGTTCTAATTTCACTATTATCTTTTCATTAGTCCCACTTCTACTTGATTTGTCATCAATCCAGCTTTTACTTGCACTATTTTTCTGCATAAAGCCAGTTTCTAATTATAACACTATGATTTTTCATCAATTCAGCTTCACATAACATTAAGATTGATGATATATGCTGTTGAAGGATAAGGCAGAGCAGATGTTCTGACATATATTGGTGCCATTGCCCATCTTTCTCACAACTGGCACATTTAAACTATGACGTTAAACCTCATTGAGCATTGTTAATTTTATATGAAACATTTTTGTAGATTAATGGTACAAATTCTAAGCAGTTTTCATTTTTAATGTTTGAATGAATAATCATACATATGAAGCAGTGCTACTTTTAGTTTGAAACGTTGGTAACCTGTTGACATTTAACTGCTCCACCTAATGACTATCGTACATGACTCTCTGCCTGTCTTAGTTGTCGTTTGGTAATGGTTTTCTCTATGCATTTACTGAGCATTTGGCTTCCTTAGACTTGTCTTTGAAGCGGATGAGTTAGTCTTCCTAACTTTCACCAGGCAATCATAGGCAGTTCGTTTCATTTTGTTTCTCCAGTTATTTAAGCTGTGATCATGCGTTATATGTATTAGAAGACATGTTGGAATAGCTAGAAGCTCTCAAACATGAACAGCTGTCCAGTGTTGAAGCCAGTTGACAGATAGTATGGTCTCCAAGAACAATACTTTGAAAGCCCACTGTAATGCTTGACTCTATTGGCCACACAGTAACTGCTATTGTACCAGGCAATTAATATAAAGGACACAGCACAAGTGTCTGCTATTTTCAGACGTTGCTTCTAAAGGTGTACTTAACATCGCTGCAGGTTTCCATGTGGTTTTCAGTTGCATTGCATTAAATAACACAGACAGAACTTTATTTTTGCTTGATGATTGGTGGAATTGAGTAATGGTGTATGACCTCACTTGATCTCAAGGTAATAATGTGATGAGTTGTAGATGTGGCTTTTTAAGACTGATAAAGGCCTACAGGATGAGACATAAATTTATAGCTTCAACACCTTGACTGAATGCTATCTCTGGATCTTTCTATCGGTTCCTGTCTGGCTCTGTGTGTATTTGCCTCTGCATTTGTGTATGTGTATGTTCCAGTTGCTGTTTTGTATGTTTCAGGACATGTGTATGGAGGTGTGCTTCAGAAATCTCTTTTACTATACCCTTAGCTTCATGTAGCTGTAGGGTATGCCTTAGGTCTTAAGACTTGAGTTCCGTTGTGTTTGTGCTAGTATTGATTTACACCTAGAATGGAAGAAATGGATTTCCCAGTCGGCTGCCTCTGTTTGGTCACCTCCTCTGTTTGGACACCTCCTCTCTCCTTGGTCACCTCCTCTCCTTGGTCACCTCCTCTCCTTGGTCACCTCCTCTCCTTGGTCACCTCCTCTCCTTGGTCACCTCCTCTCCTTGGTCACCGTCGTCACTGCACACTGTTTGTCACAGTCTGTAGATAATTTGGTCATTCCTGTGTTTAGTTTATTATGGGGAAATTTATTGGAATTTCTCCGATCTTTGACCTATGAATGACCTTCTCAGCATCCTCTGCTTCCTTCCATTGGCTCAGGTTTTCATCAAGAAATAGTATATCATATCCCAATTGTGATGTTGGGTCTTGTGCTGATCCTGCAGATGGCATTGAGCCTATCCTTATTGAAAAACTCTGCATTAGAGAAATCAGCTGACTTGCTCTTCTAACGAATTCCCACCAGCTGATGCATGAGCACTAGAGCTCTTCCTTGATTAATGCTGGTGCCCATATCTTTACATGTTTTCCAAAACTAAATCTTTTCTAGGCTGTTAATGATATTTCTTTCAGTTTTATCTTGAGGTGTAGAAGATGACATTGACTTTTCAATTTTACAATGGTTAATAAGTTTTTTGGTATGTTGATTTTCAGTTTCAGGTCATGAAACATCAGATACTTTAAGTGTAGAGGTCGTTTTATTCTGATCATGCAGTCGTTTCTTATTAAATTCTCTGTTCAGAAAAAATTTATTTCCCCGTTATGCTTAAGAATTTGGAGAACTTACACACCATTCTATTTAAAGGGTTTTTTCAAGCTCTTTTTGTTGTCATAGCTAATTGGATTCCATTTTGGGTCAGGATCCCAACAGATAGGACTCTTTAGACTCTAAAGGTCATTTAGTCATAGTTTCTCCATATAGATAGCGGCCGCTACATCTTCAAACACTGTTGATACTTGATCCCCCTTCAGTTTGCACTCTATGTTGTGCTCTGCTTGGATACTTTAATGGAAATTATATGTAATTTATGTAGCTCCTCGTCAGGGAAGCCATTTTCAAGCTACTCTTGTGCAATAACTTTGGGTCTATTAATAAATGCTAAGAGCAGATATCAGTGTCTGGTGCAAATGTATGTTCTTGATATGTGTAAAATTTTTATTTAATACAATGGATGTGTTTGTGCTTTTCTTTGCAAATATGTTTGTGAGTATACACATATAAATTTACACATTATATTTAACGCCTGTCATAATGCATTAGGGTTTGGCGAGTGTATCCAGCTTTCAGACAATGTGTTGGTATTATAGTTGGCTTCCCAATAGTTGTGCGATTCTACTAAGGGCTGTATTAAATGAAAACAGTGAACATTGACTCGTGAATTCTAGAAGGACTTCTTATTCAAGATTGAGAATGACAATCCATCCTTGCATGAGACTTGCTTCAGCTTTCTATGGTTCTGACGTCTTAACGGTTAGATTGGGCTATACAAAGAAACCAATGCAGTTGGGATTTCTTGCCTGATGGCCATATCAGTATGGCTTTTATCCTCAGGAAAGGGAATTAATCTTGTTAAACTGTCAAATGAAACTGTCTGGAAGTAGCAGTTTAATGTTGTAGTGTCCAGTGAGCATAAATTTGGTTACATGGTACTTGCATAGTGAGAAAGGGTAATTGGGCTAATTTTCAGTTTCCCATATTGGTTGTATTACACCTGCAAGTGTTTGGGAGAGTGTTATTTTGGGGTTTCATAATGAGGCAGATGTGTGGTTATAGATAAGCTGAATGCTGCCTTTCACAGCAGTGTGTGACTGCTGAGAATAGAGCACTTAACTGAAGTTATTTTGCAAGTTTTTTTGTCTGAAACAAATGAAAAGGCCACATTGACTTATGAGGTCGCATAGTACATGTGTGATTCATGTCACAGGAAAGGCATCATATCCAGATAAAAATGTTTCCTATTTGTGCTGAGAAAAACCTCAGAATAAAAAATAATTTATTTATTATTATTGTGGTACATCAACTTGGTAACTGCAAGATAAGGAAACTAAATGCACTGCAAACCCCAGGGTACTGGGTAGCTAAGCATGTGCCAAACATTCTTATATTGCAGGTATATAAAGGTCTTCTTTTAGGTATATTATAAGAACGCTGGGTCCTGGTGAGGCACAGCAGTCTGCAGTTGCAATCTATAGGAAGGCAGAATTTGAAGAGTCTTTTGAAACAGATGCAAAGAGAAGGACTTTAAAAAGCATGAAGTTGATGTTAACTGTTGAGGCATAAGACATGGAGCTGTCGGACAGTTCATGCAATTTCCCACATGATTCGTTGATATTTGTGACTGAATTGCGAGTACTGATCACCTTGCTGAACGTTTGCAACACTTGGCAATTTTTTGATCATAAGATTTTGCAAATTATGAAGGATTCGAGTGGTTTAGCAAATCACAGTACGTTGGGGATTTAGGTTTCTCTAGCAAATAGTAATGATGTCTACCTTTTGCATTGGAAGTGCTTAGTGATGTGGCATTGCTATTACTACTCGAACGATAATGAGCTCATTATGTATATTTGTGGTGAATGCTTTTAAGCGGATCAGCTGATGTGTGCCTGTGTTTTGAATTGTAGATGGGACTACAAAGTGATGCTTAAAAACTCAACGTTTTGCCTGGTGCCTCGTGGGAGAAGACTCGGCTCATACAGGTAGGAAGGAGTTCTCTGGCATAAGGCAACCAGACAGATTCAGTTCTTCTCTAGCACACTCGCTGACCTTTTCGGTTGTGGTGACCCACATGGACTGGATGCATGCAGACATAAACAGGTGGTCATTACAATTGCATGAGATCACAGCAAGAGACCAGGCTGCTGCTGCTGCTGCTGCTGCTGCTGCTGCTACTTTACTACTGATGCTACTGGTCCTATGGCCTCACTCTTTTCAGCATCCATTAGTTGATGTGCAGGATAAGCTGGCTGTCAGGGAAACTGAATGTGAGATATATAGGCAAAGGTAGACAGAGAGGGGAGGGAAGAGAGAGGGAGGGAGAGGGGAGGGAGGAAATATTAAAGTACAGGTAAGTGAGATGGGAGATGAAGGTAAGGAGAGCTTGATGATTGTTGTCATGTCAGTAGGCATGTTCGTGATGCACTTTATGTATGTAGTATTTCACTTTGTGTGTGTGTGCGTGTGTGATTGCCTCTTACAGTCAAACAGTATTAAGGGGTGCACTAACCCCACTGGGTGTTCTCTTTTTTAAAACATATGGTTGGAAAAATTTTCATGACGGAAAATGGCTCAGAAATTGTATTCTTCTGTTGAGCACTGCATAATGTACTCATTCATTCGTCTGATGTTTAGTATTTTAATTAAATGTACTGAATTTTATAGTGTTTTGTAATTTCTTTTCTGCTAGGTAACCCAGGTATCTTAATACTTAAAATACTAAAACATGCCAACCTATTTGCAGCTTATGTTGTTATTTACAAGTTTTTGAAATTTATTACATCAGCAGAAAAATCATGTAATTTTCTGTGGAGTAGTGAATGATGTGGTTCGATTGTGTTGTAAAAACCATGTTATTCTTTTAACTGTTCTTTCAGTGTGTCTGTTTTGTGCTCCATTCATCTTTGATGAGAACTTTTACCTCCCTTGATCCCAGCAATCGACTAATGTGGTGTGGCTGTAGCCTGTTACACGTAGGAACTTTGTTCTTTGGTATAAACAGTTGCTTTATGTGCCTTGTTTATAATTAGTTTGTTGTGAGTTGGGTTGAGTGATTGTTGGATGTGACAAATCCAATAATAGTTCTCTTCAATGAGAGATTAATTAGTGATTCAGAATTTTCGTAATGAACTACAAGAATGTGGTAGGTTTATAACTGTGAAATACCAGGTTTCCAGATCAGAGTGACAATATTGATTGCTAGATTAGGGCAACTGAGAATGAATGATCAGATAAACAGCTGTTTCAGCTTCTTTCTGCTCACTCTATTTCTCTAGGTTCCTGGAGTCGTTGCAAGCTGGTTGCATACCTGTTCTTCTTAGTAACAACTGGGTCTTGCCTTTCTCTGAAGTGATTGATTGGAACAAGGCCGTCGTCTGGGCAGATGAACGACTTCTTCTGCAGGTAACAGAACACTGACCTGTCCGTTTCTCTGCGTTTACTCACTATTTTTACATGTGTCTTGAGTGGAAGGAGAGTCTTTCTGATGTTCTGCATGGGCTGATAGTTTTATTAGTAAGTTTTGCAAAAGAGTACTCTATTTAATTGAGTCTAAAACACACTTAATCTGAAACATAAATGAATGTTAACATGACAGATTTATGCAAATTAATCTGTATTCACAACTATTATTATATGTCCATGATGCGTATATCTTTGTTTATTTATACCAAACCAGATGACAAACCGCCTCGGGTGCATATGGGAATAGAATTCAATGTTATATGCGTAATTGTAGTTTTTGTATGTCGCTCGATGTTCAAGATCGGTTTTGTGATGGCTATCATTTATACCACTTTGTTATGTATAATTCTGGTCATCTTTAGGGAGAGCTTAAAGTCATGGGGTCTGGTATGTAGCTTGTAGTGTCTTTTGATCTCACCAGGAAACAGGCCATGTGGAATAAGGTGCCCATTCCATTTCACGGGGGGGGGGTCTGAAAAGTTTATTCTCTGTCTTTGCAACCATCACATTAATATTGTCAGCCTCTTTGCCTATATATCTAAGCCTGAGCAGTCTGTTCTGGAACCTATTGCACAAGTTTTTGGCACTTTGGTTCCATAGAAGTAGGGCATGGCAGCCAAAGGCACTTTAGCTCACCAGAGGCACTTTATCTCACAGCTGTCCAGAATCTAAATCCTTTTCTCCTTTTTATTCCAGTCACAGAGTGTTTGTACGTTAAGCATTTACCGTGAATTTCAGTTTTGTCTATAATGTGTAGAATGATAAATGTTTATCTGTGTTTACACAACATTAAAAGTAAATTTAAGTAGTTTTCTGGTTAAGTTCAACTGCTAACCCTAATCCCTTAGGCCTTGATCCAGAGATAGCATCTTAATGGAGAGAGTTGTTTCATTCGGTCTGCATTTACTCCATAAGAGGACTTATTTCTGGTCTGCATTTATTGAGTAGGGTTTTGTCACTCTAAAATGTTAAAGGATTGTTGTTTTTTAGATCCCTAGTATCGTACGCTCAATTAATCACGGTGATATCTTGGCTATGCGTCAGCAGACGCAGTTCCTGTGGGACACGTATTTCTCATCTATAGAAAAGATTGTCGGTACCACGCTAGAGGTAAACAAATTTTATGCTTCGACACTTGTCTGAATTTATTCTGTGTGGTTCAACATTGCTGTCCTCCTAAGGTGATTCATTCATTTGCTGTGGTATATGTCAGTCACTAAGATGCAAAAGTGAGAGGCATGCTAATGAGGAATGTTCGTTTAGTTCATTCATTCATTGAGAGAATTCATGTTATATATATATAGGGCCTCTTCAAGGTGACTAATCAGAGGCACTCCCAACCCATGCACGGGTTTGAACAGGTTTGAAGTTGTTTGCCAATGCCTATCTCATTGTCAAAGCTTTGAGCAATTGAACATTTGCAAGTTTGAAAATTAGCCAATGTTTCATATGTTTCCAATGACTTGTTTTTCTGTTCTGTGATTTTGTTATCCTGCATTTCTAGTACTTCAGAATCAAGATCAAGTACAGACCACTTTGTCTTCTTATGTTTTTGAACTGAGTTGATTTTTAAGGAATTATTGACTTTTTTATTGTGAGAAAAATATGCCACACTGAGTGTATACATGTAGTTTGAGTTAGCAGTATTGTCAGTGTTTGCTATCTTGTGAAAGAGGTTTAGGTTGTTACCAGAAACTTGGCTACAGATGGATATCAGTCTCTTTGACACAATTGTGGTCCTAGAGAATAATTCGTTAGAACCTGATTACATTGAATATTTATCAAATGATTTTACGTGGAGCCGATTATGTCTAAACGAAAAGTGCTAAATGCTCACTCATTGCTTTCCATGTGAAATGTTGTGACATTACACAGAAATTGCTTTTCTGCGGTCATTTGCCATTGTCAGTCTAGAGTCATTGCTGGCAATTGGCTGTCATTTTCAAATTCAGGTGCAGTTTGAAAAAGTTTATTAAAAGTGATGCTTTTGTGATAAAAATGAAATAAGTGCATTTATGAATCCAGTTTTAAGTTTTCGTGAATGCAGCGTTTACTTCTTTCCATTTTGGGTTCTTACGATTAGTAATTTTGTAAATTTCCCCAACTGAGGGGCTTAGCCCTGATGAGCAAACTCTTACGTGACAATTGTGATTTAGTTGTGACCACAAGTTTGCCTCTGTCACCAAGCAGTAGAATATGGTAATGTAATGTAATGGAGCACTTGTATAGCGCCACTCGAATCAGAGGTGCTCACGACTCAACACATAGCAAAATGGGCAACAGGAGAGTCTTCAGGCGCTTCCGGAAGACAGCAGAGAGAGCAGCTCCTTCTGAAGAGGAAGACGGAGGCTGTTCCAGCTGGTGGGACCAACATAGGCGAAGCTCCTGGATTGCCATGGCAGAATGCAAAGTCCCCGGGCAGAGGAACGAAGGGAAATGGAATAGAGGAGACCGTAGAGCCAGAAGGTAGGCGGGGCAGACCCAAGGAGACAGTTACGCATCAGCGCAGGGGTCTTAAAATGTATGAGTTGAGGTGCTGCCAAGCTGGACTCGGCCACCATGCCAGATGTACTGGGTTTTGCTAAGGTTAAGGAGAGGCGATTAGAAGAGCGCCAGGAATCCAGAACAGTTGATACCTCCAGCATGTGCTGAACCATATGGAAAGCTGAGGAAGGAGGCAGGTGCAGATAGGAATGCGTGCAATAAGAATACTAGTGGGAGGCAATGCCGAGAGAAGGGAGGATGTTGCCTAGAACAGAAGTGTATAGAATAAAAAGAAGAGGGACCAGGACCAATCCCTGAGGGAAGGGGAGCCCAGCCAGAGCGGGTTGAACCAAAGACTACAGAGAATCACCGGTCTGAGAGAAATGAGCATAGCCAGAGGAGCGCTCCATCAGAGATACCAAAAGAAGTAGAAAGCCCGTTGAGGAGGATAGAGTGATCGACAGATTCGACACGAAGGCTAAACTTGTATAGAAGAGCGCCAAAAGAGTCACTTTGCCAGAATGAATAGATCCAAAGATGTCAGCCAGGAGATGGGACAACAGGGTTACCGATGGTATCTCACACACTGTTATGTAACCAGTAAAATGAGTGATTCCCAATGTCTTGTACGAAATGGAACATGTACTTGAAAGGATGCCAAGTGAATGTGCATTTGTGGTTATGAGTACTGTTGCATTGTTATTGTGACCTTTTCTAATGTTCATGTGATATGTTAAAAAATCATGTCTATACGATGATAATGCTGCTGAAAAGGTTGATCTACTGTGAGCAACAGAAATCAACCAGAAATAGAGAATGCTGGAGAAAGGATGCGCTCATGAATAAAACATGAACAATCTACGAATATTGCCATCTTAAGTATCGTCAAAGGACAGCTGAGATGTTTGTGTGATATGGAAGATGTAGTAAAAAGTCTTTTGAAGAGTTCAGTTGAGTGGTCGTGTTGAACGTATTCGCTTCTGTCGTCTGTATTCGCTTAAGAGTGATTTGCTGTTGTACATGTGCTGTCGTGCAGAGGTAAAGGTGATTGATACCTGTGAATGGTCCGTGAGTGAGATTGCTATAGTATATAATGAAGGAATCCATCAGCCAATTATTGAAATCGATTGGTCTTAAGCGTGAAGCTTGATTACACTGCAATTCATCATGTGCATAGTGTTTTCAGGAAACGTTTCGATGTGTATTCGTTTGCGTCTTATGTGTTCAATATTTCTGCTGTGAATTTTGACTCTTCTATACATTTGCAGAGAAGGTGTTGGAATGCTTATTTCAACACAGCAATTTTTGGTTAGCGTTAGAAATTATGTTCGATTATTTTTGACATTTGCTTTGTCACTAGTTTAATGTCACTGACAAATGCTGTGGTCAGCCCATTGTCAAGTCATTGTAAAGAAACTACCAAAGTTATTTTGTTAACAGTTTGATTAGTATTTTGTTTGATAATAATATTTCTGACTATATTGATTACCACTGCATCTGGTTATGATACATATATTACTTACAATTATGAGGTATCTCCAAGTATTGTTATTGATTGACTATTTACCATGTTGAATGCTTTGTCATTTCGATAAATAGATTGGCTAAATTTTAAGGTATTTTGCATTTGTTTATATTTTGTTCCCTGTTGTACCTGGTTAAAAGTGTCACAGTTTTATTTCTTGGTCATTGCTCACCGATGACTTTGTAAGCAATGTTCATTTCTTATGTTTCATTTACTGTTTACCGGCTTGAAGTCTGTTGTTCAGTCTTATTCATTTGTTTGACTGAAACATGGTAACTGAATAGCTAGAGCAGTGGACCTGTATTGCTGGGAATATAGATTCGAGATTACCGTCAAAAATTGAGCTATTTATTAGTGAATTATATATATACACATACACATGGAGCCAAGACCAACTATTAAAATGGTATCATACCACTAGCCAAAGTTATTTAGACATTTGCAGTTTGGTGGCATGTAACATTTGCTTTAGTAGTAGTAATAGCAATTACATGTATATTATTGATCTGAGAGTGATTTGACAGCCAGCTAGGATGAAGCAAATCCTAGAAAGTGACCAACATATTTGATGTTCACCCAACAAAAGTCAGCTAACAGTTCAGCTGGTGACCCTCCAGTTCAGGTGCTTAAGATTTGTTGTGTTTGAAAAAATTAGTCGGCTAACCTTTCATTTTGTGACTACATTTCAGGTGCTTAGAGTTTGTCGTGCTTGAACAAATGAATGAAACTTCAGACTTCATAAAGAGAAAACTAATATTTCTCTTCATTTGTAAGATTGCAGTAACAAGAGACTGATAAGTGTTTGCCACAAATGTTGTATCATAGATAGATATAAATATATATTCAGAGAGCATTATACTGTATTTATCAATGTGGTGTGACTTCTTAATTATAGTGGTCTAAGGGTTATTGTCATTGGCAACCATAAGTGCTGGTGGTGCCTTCAGTTGGGCGTTTGTTTGTTTGAAGGAGAGCAGGATGTATGTTTGACTGACTGTGTTGTATATATGAAATGTCTGTTGGATGACTATCCATGAAGCATCAGCTCTCAATGGGGTTGTAAATGCCAGCAGATAAGTGCCCAAGCAACCATTTTGTTAACGTGAATTATATTCGATTCGTGGATCCCAGAGGATGATCTGATCACCTACATTCTCATCCACATTTTGCTTTTCTTATATTGTTTGTGATAATATTCTAATATTGTTGATTTTCATTAATGTGATCGGTTTTTTTCAGATCTATTTTTCCCACACATGTTGCATCAGTTTTCTCTTGTTGGTAACTGTGCGTTATGTAGTGCAGTTGTGCTTTATTACTTTTTAAAACAATGGACTTTGTAGAAGTTGCTTTTTCTCATTACTTTGGTCATATTTTTGCTTGGGTGAATGGGAAATCAACTATATACCTGTCAAATGTATATATATATATCATATCTATATATTATATATGAATTTAAGTAGCCTATGGTGTAGGCACAAAGCTACAAAATGTCTCCTTAAACTCCACCACGGCCTGTGCTCCTGTTGTGCTAGTGACAATCGTGGGAAAAGGATAAGGGCCCTTTTAGACATTATATGAACTTAAACACATTGAACTACAAAGCAGCATATGGAAATAAATGTGCATGTAGGGCACAGTAGGCCTACCTATATTTTATATGTAGATGGTTATTGTTTTACATGCATGTATAATTATATATTATATGTGCCTGGTTACATAGATACTTGCTAAAAAGCTGTTTGCTACAGCTCTTTTATTGTCATGTTTCAAGATCTTTTTCATGATTACTCGAGCACTCTGCTGCCTTTTAAATGTTTTCAGAATGATTTAAAGACTTCGTTTGTATGCCGGTGATGAATTGGTTTAATTTGTTTCCTATATCAGTGAATGTTTAATGCTGCCTTCTGTCTGTTTCTGCCTATAGATATTAAAGGACCGCATCTATCGGTACATGGGTCGTACATCCTATGTTTGGAATTCTGTGCCTGGAGCTGTGAGCATTTTGCCCGAATACTCGCAGCTGCTAACGGACTATCCGTTCTACTGGCGGTCTCTTGGCTACACTGCAGACGACTCATTCACTGCAGTTATCTATGCCACCAACCGAACCGTTTTGCCGTCCTCTTCCATTTATCGCTTGATCAGAGCATTGAGCGGCAGTGCCTACTTGAAGAAGGTATGTGGGATCTGACAGTGAAGGCGCAGCGGGGCCTTCGATACGCGTTTTCGGTTATTCCGAATTGTTGATATGTTTGGCGCTTCTTAAGAATTGAGAGGATGTTCTGCGAAAACGGAGCAGCTGCAGTTTCTGAAATTGTAAAAATTAAATTTACTGCTGTTCTGTTCTGTCTTTATGGATGAATTTAAGAGATGATTTTATCAGAAATGTATGATGATTTTTGGTGGTATGTATATGATGATATGATCGATTGTAATCTGGGTGATTCTGTTGCTCCAAACGGAATGTGATAGACTATTAGAAACAGAGTCTTGTAGAGGCCCAGAGACCATTTAACACTCCCATCTTAGCATCACATTTCGTGTTTTTGCTTGGCCTAAGTTCTGGATTTTGACTTGTCATCTGGAGCTGAAAGCACACAAGGATGCTTTGAGTCGACTGATGAACTGATTTGAACCTGCTGAACTTAGTTAAGGCTTGGGACAAGCACAAGACCGGGATGTTTGATAAATATTCATAGAAAGGACAGCATGGGAGTCAGGAGCAAAATGCTGATGATGATGATGATGACTGAAATTGGCACAGGCCCCCTCCTCTTGTGTGATGAGAAATCAATGATTGAGCAGGTCTACCCAGTGCAGCATATGTTTTGTGCTGAGAGACTGCAGATATCCCCTTCTTGTCATGACATGATTTCTCAATTGTTTTTGTTCCGTGAAATGCGACAATTCTGAAAGGAGAATAAAAAAATTAGAAGCCGCAACGTTACAGTTCGGTTGACCAACACTCGGCTGTCATTTTGTTATTCAGATTAAAACACTAGAAGTCTCTACATGGTACATATATGTGACCTTGACTGAGAAATGGACCTCTTGTGTGAAGACCAGAAATAAAGAGTGGGGGCATCCAAAGGCATTTGAACTTCCAAGTTGTGACCACTTGATGCGTATGATTGCTTATTGCGTTAATTGGCTTCAATATACGCACTGTATGTCGTTCGGCATGTGCAGTTGCAGCATTGTGAGTCCGAGCTGCACTTACATTGCTTAGTTGACACAAAATCAATATCTATGATCTTGGGAAAGGTCAGTCCTTCCGGCTGATCTAGTCAGCGACAAGTGGCCTCTCATATTCTCTGACAATTTCACATTAATAAGCAATATCTCGACAAACTCCCATTGTCACTTGTATGTTTTAGTCTGTTTACTAATGGAAATACTTTTTATGCATTGTCGATTAACAGATAATAATACTTTGGCATATGCAAGATCCTCTTCCGACGGACACCAGATGGCCTGTAAAAGTGCCTGTCGTTCATAAACAAATCCAGGTACGCCCAACGAACTATCAACTGTTAGCTATACTCGTTTATAGTTACTGCATGTTCACTGAGGCTAACTTTTTAGCTACTGTAATGTATGTACGTGTGTTGGTGCGTATCAGAGCACTTGTCTAGTGACCTTTAATTAACTCTACAAGGCCCTCTTCTTAATTCAATGGACTGTTTTGCTGGATAAAGTTTGAGATTCATTTAAATTTTATATTTTTATATTTTATCTATCTGTCATACTGTGCTATTGAGGTGATATCTAGCTAGAATACATGTGTCCAGTTGCAATCTATTCCATTAGATGACTTGAGGCAGTGCTTTTTACAAATATATTGAAACACATTCTACAAGTTTGAGTTTGAAGTGGGTAGAACTTGGGTAGCAAAATGAGAAATTTGAAATTTGTTTTGTTTTTATACATGACTATTGTGAGAGAAGAGAATATGTTCTTTTTGAATGGACAGATGAGCAATCGGATGATGATGATGACGATAATAATAATTAGACGGAATATCGAATGGAAGTTGAAAGCTTGTCCAACTGGAGAAGCATTTGAGCTTCCGCTGGGTTTTAATTCTTTATTTGTAGCTAAGCTATGAGCCTCTGAGTAGGTTTCTTGAGGTGCTCTTCAGATTTGTGAAATGAATGAGAGAAATGAATGGGAACGCTCCTGAGTAGATTCTATATGAGTCGCTAAATAAATGCTGAGAATGAATTAATGAATAATTTAATGCTAACTTAACTGAATTCCGACTTCCAGTACTAAAGTTTAATCCAGGCTTCTTGATACGATACGTGGTCTATGCTGGTTGTCTTTAAGTGACTAAACAAGACCATAAATACAGAGGCAGTAAATGAAGATAAGGGAAAATGCTGGGCAGCAACCCTATGCTGGTTTGAAAGATGCTAAGAGTAAATTCTGGGGCGTTAAGTAGCATGCCCTTGGATGTTTACCGATCTTTTGAGTTGAGTGGTCATTGGAGGTTCTTGATAGATGTTGAATTTGCTGAGAGAGAGCCCTTTTAATTTATGGTTAGAATTAAAAAATTGAAGAAGACTGTTGATTAAAAGAGTAGTAATTTATTTAATAATTATTTTTTAAATTTAATTTAACAGTAGATAGACCACATATATAATGAAAATACTGGACAAGTTACTACTGTTATAAAGTATAATGGAGAAGTCAAAAAAAGTCAGAAAAAATGATTTACTTTTTTTTGTGAAACAAATTTTTTACATTCGAAGTGAAAGTGTGTGGGAATCTGAATGGTATGTAGAAATGTGGTTGCTGAGTTGTACATTGGTTTTTTCTCTTACATTTCAGTCCATCAATGAAAGAATGCTTCCTTACAGTGAGATCGAAACACAGGCAATTCTCAGTCTTGATGATGACATTAAGTTAATTACAGATGAGGTATTTATTATTTTCAGCAAATATCCTAATTATTTGTTTGTGATTTTTCCCAAACTATATAATTATAGTCTCTCAGATTTGCGCCTGTACAAGTTGTGTTGAAGAGACAAGCTTTGTTGTAGAATCATAGCCTGGTCGATGTAACACTGTGTCTACCTACACAGTTAAAACTCTCTGGAATATTTTCTCATGATGGATGGGGAGGACAGTGAAAATTTACCTAAAAGTATTTTTTTAAAATGTAGTTAGCTATATAGATTGAATGTTCTTTATTGGAAGCCAATTGCACTAGGCATTTCAGCGTACTGATAAATTATGTATTGATAAATTATATAGTAATTGTTATCATAATCATTGTTATTTTTACGCTTAGGGCTGTGGCACCTGATTTGCTTCTTCTTGTTGTATTTGCTCTATGAGATTGGGCACATCAGGAAGAATTTTTGGGACATTTACAAATGTTGGCTTTATATGTAATGGAGCAATCAATGCTTTCAAACCACTGTTTTGTTTTAGAGTTTTCATCAGCTGCGTATATTTATTTTCTCATTGTTGTTTTCTAGGTTAACTTTGCCTTTAGTGTCTGGAAAAATTTTCCAGAGCGCATAGTTGGTTATGCAGCGCGAAGTCACTTATGGCATGATGGTCACCAACGCTGGGGCTACACATCCAAGTGGACGAGCGACTACTCGATGGTGCTGACCAGTGCAGCTTTCTATCACAAGTAAGTCTTTTGATCGATCTTGTTGCACTGTTTGCTATTTTTTTCCATTCTGATTCTACAAAATAATTCTTCATTTGCATGCAAAAGAACAACTGTATGGCTAATTGAATTCGTGGGTTATTTATGGCAACTATAGAGAAAAAGGCAAATGAAGGGGTGAGCAAGGAGATTGGAGTTGAGAATGATGAGACGCTGCAACAAACAGCGTTGAGAAGGAAGCTGGGGTTCTTCGGACATGTTATGCAATAAAATGGACTGGAAAAGGAAATGATGCTGGCATGTGGAGAAGGAAGGAAAAAAAGAGAGCACCGAAGGGAAAAAAATGGATGGACGAGATACACAAAAAAACCAGAATGAACCTGGAAGAATTAAGGGACGCGACTTCGGAAAGAAAGAATTGGAGAAGGTTGATCATGACGGTCGCTAGAGTTCGCCAAACTGATAGCACAAGGTAACAAGGTAAATGCAATATATTAACTTATTAAGGTATGGTGTTACAGATGTTATATTAATTTTTTCTCTTACATTTTATTTACCATTTTACACATACATGTGGAGTCACAATGGTCTAGTGGTTAGTGTGCTGTAATCTCAGTGGCCAGGTTTTTGGTTCCATTCCCCATTAGGGTAGATAGATATTGTAAGATTTCTATCCTCCATAGCCTCTTGGCTGAAAACTGAATACACTGATCTTAGAGTGTCGGTCGAGTGAAGATCAGACGGTGAGAGACTGTCAAGGCATAGAAAATAAACTTCAAGGCACTGCATAGCACTTGGAGAGTTCCTTCCCTTGGAGTGACGTTTGTCTAAGCCAAGATGTGTATCCAGCAAGGACCTCCATGACTTCATCCTATCAACTCCACTGAAGTCCTGTTAGATCACTCCTCTACCGCCCTTCCTTGTGCAGGGATTTGTGGAGGATCTTCTTTTTTTCCTCATTCTCCTCTGCAACTGCTCGCTCAAAGAGGGCATTCTGCCAGTTTTCTTAAGGTACTTCTTACGTCTTTCTTACTTCTAGCATTCTGGGCTTGGTCCAAGTGACATGGTCATTGGTCAACTGCCGGCTTAGGTCTAATCTAAAATCCTTGAAGAAATAGTAGTCTATCAAATAACACTGCATGTAGATTCCAATAACTTCTTCCCAGTAAATCAGTCAGGTTTTAGGATATGCCGTTCCACGGAGTTCCTCTTGCTTCGCCTGCTTTCAGTTGTTTTGCCATATCCTGCTGCCACCAAAATATCTTAACAGATTGACAACCTATATGTGCTTATTTCACATTGCAATACTCTAAATCACTTGATATTTTTTGTATTGTAGGTATTATAGCTACCTGTACACCAATCTCCTACCGAAATCACTCCATTTTGTCATAAATGAATTGCAGAACTGCGAGGACATTCTAATGAATTTTCTCGTGACTCATATAACGAAATATCCTCCGATTAAGCTGTCGCAAAGAAAATACTACAGGGATTCCATCTATCAAGATGGCCACGACCCTGCAGTCATTGCCGTTTCTAATAGTGACATCTCGATGTGGTTGTCGAGTAAACACTTTAGGCAACGACAGTTTTGCCTCAATCGATTTGTTGAAGAGTTTGGCTACATGGCGCTACAACGATCTGCCATGAGATTCGATCCATTGCTGTTTAAAGATCCAGTTTCAATAGTTCGCAAAAAGTATCGTTTCATAGACGTTACGTCTTGATAGGTACTGGTGCACTATGCCAGATCACAGTTGTTGCACCCGGCCAATGGTAGTCAAACAGGATAGTCTTTAATATCGAACGGTTTGAGGAGTAATGATGGTGGAGGAATCTGCGATTTAGCATTTTCCTTGCATTGCTTCTACGCTCATTATCAAGTGAGCAAGTAAGTTGTAAGCAGCTGAACGAAGCAACTGCATTCTGAAATTCATATTTTGCAATCTAGTCTGAAATCAGTTTGCAATAACATCTGAAACAAGGTGTTAGATCTGCCATGTGAAGATGCATGAACTATCCTATTCTCATTGATATTTGTCTTGTGCAACAATGATTTGGGGGAGTGCTTCACTACGGGTGTGGTTGAAAGAAATCCTCTGAGAAGAGCTTAAAGATGAGATGTAGCAAGTATTAAGAGTGAAGGGTTTCAGAGCTCATGGTGATTTCGTCTAGCACATACCTCCACTTATGGCACTTTGTAAAGGAAGCTAGTTTTTGGCACACACACTTACTTACCTGATGTTCTTGTGAGAGCCAAGTGAGTGACTGAGCTAGCACAGAGTGCAGTAAACGCGATTATAATTGTATGTACACAGTATATTAGCCAAATCATTTTTAAATTTTATTTTGACATTATTTCTAGAAAGATTACATTTTAATTGCATTATGTTATGATAGTGATGTGAACATTAGAGAGCTTTAATGTTCGAATGTCAATGTCCACTGTTGTATAAATGGAATTGAAAAAGGTTAGTATCAGAGACTAGCAGTTTGCACAGCTTGCAAGGCTTTGATTTGTCGTTAGAGTTCCAGACTGCAGAGGCTAGGGCCAGCAGCTGAAACGTTGTTCATGTCATTGGTATGAAACACTGAGGCATGTAGTTGCTCAGGTAAGGTAGTTTAATACGATTCTGCTGGGCCAGAAAGCAGGTGCTTATAGAAAAGAGATCAAGTTTAAACTGACTACAGATGCAGTGAGTACGTTTTAACCCAGGTGAATCATTGAAATGCCCATGTAATCAGTGTGTAAAATAATTATTCCATTTTATGCATTTACAGTTTGTATGTCATTGGATAACCGTCTTGCAGTGTCTTGAAGCCTTTCTAATTTGAGCCTTCATTAGCACACATCAGCTGAAATGGTGATAGCTTAACCATAACCCTGGTCATACATTGGGTAAACCACAATTCTTGTCTTCTTAGCACATAAATAATTATGAAAGTGAAAGCTATGACTTTCAAGTTGTTTCGGCTTTGAAATTTGATTGAAGTTCTTCAATCTGGTGCTTCTTGTAATGGTGAAACTACCAGTGACAAGTGAACTGAAGATAGAGTTGATATGAAAATTAAGGCTTCCATTGAAGAAATCATTGTTTGAAATATGTTGAATGTTGAGTTATGTGCATTTTAACAAACCCATCTTTACAAGGATTGTGTTGTGTTGCTGAGCAGATCATCGAGTTTGAAGTCATGTGACCAATTGGTGTTTTTTTGTTAAGATGAGTTATGGTCATTTGTGCGATTGATGTACTTTAAGATACATGCTTTAAACTAGCAGAAGATTAAGTTCCTATTGCTCCCATCATGAAATTGCACCTTGCTGTTTTAAATTTTTTATAACAAGGAGAATTAATCAAGAGTGCCAATTTCATCAATGTAATCTTTTTGCATGGACCATTACATATATGTTGCCTTTTCAAAATCTTGGCATTGCTTACCTGACAGCAAGCCAAATTAGACATTGCTGTCTTTTGGGTGTTTGTCGTGTATGTTAGCACAAAGCTGACACGATATTAGTGTGTTTGCAACATTCTATCTTTGCTGAATATGTTATTGACATAGGTATTCTCAAAACAGTCATGTAATATCAATCCACCGGTTTCGCACAAACTGCTTCTAATCTTTGCAGCAACAAGTTGTAAATGGTCAAATTCGTG
The DNA here is from genome assembly GCA_959347315.1 of Bimastos eiseni. Lineage (NCBI taxonomy): Eukaryota > Metazoa > Annelida > Clitellata > Crassiclitellata > Lumbricidae > Bimastos > Bimastos eiseni. The sequence continues at coordinate 15,505,099 of OY365806.1, read as the reverse complement.
TTGCAAATGAGTCATGTAGTTTAAATTGAATTTCTATTTATGTTATAATCATAGCTCATATTTGTCTAAAATTTATTATCCTTCGGCACAAATACGGCGTGTTGGGCAATAAACTCAAGTCATTAGAATTTAGACTGCTTTTAGTGCCATGCATATGCTGGCTCTATGATGCACATGGTATGGCAGCCAAGTGGAAATGGATGGAGCTAACTGCAGTGTCCAGATGTTATAATCAAGCCATCTACACTATTAACAGAGGTTGTCCTTTTTACATTTGTGCTACAAGTGATATATCATACCCCACCCCATTGAGCCACCTTTCTCTCTATGTCTTGCTAGACTGTACAAATGTTGGACCTCTGCTGCTGTATGCATGAGATCTGGACTATGTCTGAAGTATCTCCTCAAACTTAAGAGTTTGTTATTAAAGATCACACAGACATCTATACCAGGCATTGTTTTTCTTTTCAGTGGTTGCCATAATTATTGTGCAATTATTGTGCAGGAGGTAATACTAACAGTTTTAAAAAAAATCGATTTTAATAATCATATTAAATATCAAGTTGTAGTAATTTGTTAATATTTGTATTAGATTTTGTTATCACTGAATAACCTGTATTATTGTGATTTGTATCAGAGAACTGGGTAGATTTGAATGAAAGGCATTGTTGAACAAACTTGTAATGGCATAAATCAAATGAACACAAGGATGTGCTAAAGATTAAGATACATGCTTGTTGACCTATTTCAGCAGATATTTTGTTTTATGTAGTTTTGTGGTTTGTATGATGGCCATTTTACATCTACATCTGGAGTTTGAATCCTGGTGCGCAATGAGAAGCAGACATGTCAAGTCATGCAGCGGAGGTCGTTGTTTGATTGCTGTCATTCAGCCAAAGTTGCCTTTGAGGATTGGCATATGGAAGGCATGTTATTAAACGGACCATTCACACCACTACTTTATTGTAGACATTGTGAACTGGTGTTTCTGTTAAACTTAATATATGTGAATGCATTCTAAGAAGTTCAGGCTGTAGAAATAAAGTGGTTAGTTAGTAATGGAGAGTTGAAAATGTAATCTACTGCAGTTCAACATACATAGGATACGAGACTGATGTGCTTCCGTATTGTGTTGTGTAAGCAAGCGATTGGTGAACTAAAACATTTTTGTCTTTCAGATACTCTGTGGGTAGGATCGATTGAATCATGAACTTGTTAATAATGTTAAGCAAATCGACTTTAGGGTTTGTTAATTCAGAGGTTATAAAAAATATGGCATTTTGAATAAATGAGTAATTTATGTTGGCTGTATTTGATTTAGCAAATTTAAACAGTGAGCCAACATTAGTTCTGTCATCAGGGATGAAAATTCTGCTTCATCTGCACTGTAGCCAACTTCTTATTGGGGAGTGCATCGACCATGCACGGCTGGGAAGCGAACTGCTTAAATGGTGCAGTCTTTCTAAAGGATTTGCAAGTTTTAACCAAGGTGTAATTATGGGTATGTCCAAATTGATCCCCGTGTTCTACAACATTCTACAACACACACTTCATTCTTAGCTCAAGAAAACCAAACCAATATGCAAGGGGACATGGTAACTGAAGACCACATAATACACGGTGTCCCGATCAAAAATATACCCCAAACGTTTGTCAGAAACTGCTTGAAGATTAAACTAATATCAGTAAAACTATATGTGCAGTATGCCACATATTTTTGAAGAAATGTTAAAAATATTATTGAAATTGATGTAGAATTAGTAAAAGTAATTGAATTATTAAAAAAAGCAGGTAAAATTGAAAGTTTCCATCATGGCTCCTTACTTTCTCACCAGCTCAGAATGCCAAAACCCAGGCAGTGGCAAAAAACGCATGATGGAAGTGCCTCTGCATACCTAGCATGTGAGACCATTGCTGTGCTGTCACTGGAGACACTAGACTTCATATCCTCACCGCTGTGGCCGCTCAACAGTCCAGACATCAATCCAGTTGACCATCAAATCTGGAGCAACAAGTTTATTGTTCCTGTATTCATAACATCGATCATCGGATTGACCTTTTTGGCTCCATAACCTTTTTCTTACTACAATAATAATTTAACTAAAATTGTCACTTGTTTTGTAAATGCCACGTTTCTAATCAATGATCAGCTAATTGACCACATGATATCGACCGGCCATCAAACAGCGGCGTCCATGGTTGTGTGTATGCAAACAAGGATATTTTGAACACCAGCTATAGCTAAACTTCACTGTGTGTATGTTGGAAACTTCCTCTTTTCAGTATGGAATCTCAAACTTTCATAAACTTGACAAAATCACTAACATTTCCAAACGGAATTAGTATTTCGTGTTGATATACCTACTATTGTTGTTCTCAAAATTTCAGTTAACTGCTACAAGTTTTGACTTCTTGTTGGGTCTACTTTTCATCGTGACACCATGTAGACATCGATATGCATATATAGGACTCCCCACCAGGAACCATTATAAAGAGCTGGGTCTGACAAGCTCCACAAATTTTCTGCAAATCAATGTTCTGAAGACAAAAATCCTATGGAATCAATTGAGCCAATACAGAAATCAAACAGTGTGCATGTACGGTTGGCACAAACCAGATCTGAATCTGCTAGTTGGTGACAACTGGTCCAGTTTCGTCTGCAAAGTGGGTGAGGTCACACACATCCAGACATGTTTAGCGGTTATTAGCATTAAGCACCAAATGAGGCATGTTTGGGCAAAGGAAGTACATACAAGTCACTCTGCTGTAGTCCACAGATCAACTGGCAGCATATCGAGTACCTTAGCATTGATTAGGTTGAAGTGCACAATTGCAAAGATGACCAGAGGAGGGCAATTCCATAGGAGAACAAGGAGATGGAGGGCCAAAGGCAATTTGTCCAGATACCTTTCTTTGGCAACCTCAAATGAAGATATTTGAACAAATGTAAGCCTGCCCTTTGAAATACACCCATGTTCCCACTTGACCATTTTATAAACTTCTGGATCTGCCTTTGGTATCCAGTGCCCTCGACAGACCGATTCAAACTCCAGTTAGATGCCAAAGCTAAGAAAAAAAGCTTTTACAGTTTATAACAACAGTTGCCTTTCAAAGTTAGCTCCAGAAACTGCTCTTCACCTGCTTGAACTGCTTACATGTCTTCCTCCTCTCTTGCTCTGACACTCAGCATCCCAATTTGGTGTCCTATATATCGCACATGCATGCGTGCACAACTGCACATGTATTAATACACACAAATTGAAAGTCAAAATATAAACACCAGTAAACAGCTTCAAATACACAACAGAATCAACAACCACCATAACCATTTCTTTTGAACCTGTTAAATGAATCAACACACCGCTGTAACCGTTTAGTATAAACCATCAAGATGCATTACATTTACAAATTTTCACCAAACAAATCACAGAAAAACCAAAAACTGCAAGGACGGAACCGCAACCGCGCTTCATTAGATTTTCTTGAATAAGTTTGAGCACATTAAAACATACAGCAAACTAAACTAATGGTTCAGTCTATCTTATTTATATACAGCTCGACAACAAAACATCATCCACAGCCAAACTATGGGTTTAAATAGGTACACTAAATACGCTATGATATAACTGTTCAGCATGCAGTTCCATGTAGCAACAATTGGAGTTAGGTACAACGAGGATTGAACCATTCTCCTAAATTCCAAGTCACTGCAAACTTTTGTGGCACAACAAAAATTGCACTTCCGACTAGACCACGCAGAATCAGAGAACCGTCACTTCAGAGCACTGCCCACAGTCCAGTTTCAAGGGTATAAAAAAACAACGAAAACATTCAAAGGTCGCTCCGAAATTGCCACAGTTGATCCTGTACAAGTGCACAGGTATGGCCTATGTCTAGGGATTCGTTTAATTAATGCAGTTCTTATATATATGCAAATATATTCAAACCGGGCACGGAAGCAAAATGTAGAAGGTTGCCATTCGCATCACTAAAATTAAGATTACATATACACAACAAAATTTTTCAAGCTTTTATAATATCTAGCCATCGTATGTTAGGTCAACTGCACTGTGGAGCAGACAACTTCAGTCTCGACTGCCTTGCCTGTCCTGCAAAAACAAAAACAATATTTCATATACTGCAGTTTCAAACAACTTTGTTAAATAATGAACGTGCTACAAACAAACGCATTAATTTTCTTGAATAACTTTACATTGTTATCTTTGACAAGTGGAATGATTTTATCTAGCACTTGTGCACAAAGAGATTGAATTCTGAATTAAAGACTACACAGATAAATGTCAAACGTTCAGTCAAAATATATTAATATGCATTTATTAACAGCTACTATCTATAGATAATGACCAAGCAATGGCACTGAGCAATAATTGTGAATGAAGGACTTCCTCAATATTCCTATTGTTCTTTATATTCAACAGATGACAGCTTCACTTTTGGTGCACCATAGGTTGATGCCTTGTGCATTAGACACTAGCACAATAGATTTACTATTGCTGTCATTCGGCTTGACTACTGCTGTGCGCTCTACGCTGGCCTCCTGGTTGGGCGGTTGGAGTGGGTCGCGCGTACGGCCGCCTGCCTCATTGGCCGTATCCCATAATTCGGTGATGTCACCAATAAATTCGGGGGTGTCCTGCATTGGCTCCCTATCCCACAACGGATTGTACGCCACGTCTGGTGGTGCCTATCAGGTGCCGCCCCAGCGTATTTACAAGCGCTCCGTTGCTCTTACTGTGGACGTGCAGGGACGACGCGCTCTCTGCTTTTCCACACACGGTGAACTCCTAGTTTCCCCATACACGAACTACAATTACGCGCTGTCTCTGTTGTTGGCCCTATGGCATGGAATGGGCTGCCATTATCACCGTGTCTTATGTCTAGGGTTCACTCAGACGCATTTTATAGTAGCCTTAAGACCGTTCTTTTCAGCCGGGGTCGAGTCAGGAATGCTCCAGAGTAGTTGCCTTGAAGGGGCGCTATATAAATTTTCATAATGAATATAATAGCAGCAACATTTAGATAATTACAATCTTGAACAATGTTATAGATTTTCATCTATTTCTGAAGTATTTCAGACTGAATACCAACATATTTTTATTGTCCACCATTAAATTATGCATAGGCCAAATACTTTACTACAACAGTCTAACTTCCCCCACATTCTGGATGTCAAATGCTAATTTCACACAGGACACAATGATTCAAACCTTGGACATGAGAGCAATACACCATCTGCGTAGCGCCAACTATGTAGCATTATCATATTTCTTTCAAACATCTGGGGTATGTCAGTTTACAAAGACATTGCATACATTAGAAAAATACTTGCATACTTCTCATCAATACTGTCTATGTTAATCGAAATCATTTGAAATCAAGACAGTACTATGACTTCCGTTATGCAATATGAAATAAAAAGCAACCAATAGATTATCGTCCTAGGTTGATTTGTTGGTCAAATAGGACACTAAGAAACATAAGCATTTGATGAATCTGCGATATTAGTCAGTATCATTGCAAGCCATCAAGTATTGTGTACTATACAGTGATAGCTACTAAGTCATAAGAATATGTAAACTTTTGCAAGAAGTTAGCATTGTATCAGTCAGCAAAGCAGTATTATTCAGGATCATCACAATACATAGCACTGAAATACAACTGCCCCTCCCAAGGGCCAAGGTGTCATGCTTCCCATGCCCTATTCACTAGGACTGAAATATCCTGTAACTATCTGCCCAGCCTCCTCTGTTTTGCTCTCTGATTTCTTTTTCACTCCAGAATAAATGTGCATTCTCAGTCTGTCCACCTTTCTCTGTCTTGGTTTCATTATCTATGTCCTGGTATCTATATCTCCTCTGGTCTTTACCGGTTCCATCTAAAGGATTGTGATGGCGGTATAAATATTTGCTCAGAAGTAATTGATACCTCATGCAGTACAATAACCACAATATTACAGGTTAGAACAGTTCAGAAACAGGTAACTGGATTTTTCATCACTTCTTTCATTTCACGACAAAGTGTGAATCATGTCTATTCATACAATACAACATGATGGTCAGTGTGTACCTAAAATCCCAATTACCATAATAAAGTTTTTCTCAAAGAGTAAATTTTGCTCACCTTCTTACACGATTCCTCTTCTTGACGTTTCTCATAATGACTGAAATCATCAAAAATTGAGGTCGTGTGGCGATACTGGTGCAGAATGCGTAGCACCTGTTTGCCCTTTTCTGAAGGAACTTCCTGTGTATCACGTGAATTTGTAACTGGCTTGTTCTCATTGTTCTCCAGTTTGATGTGGCGCAGCTGACTGTTTGGAACGTCTTTTACATAGATCCACTTCACTTCGAACTGTCCTTTCCACTTGCTCTGAGCCCAGACGCCCGATGTCGCGTGGTAGTCCACCGCACTAGTCATCTCTGCCATACCACAGAAATGGCCGCTCCCGTTGACGCTGAAGAAGAGATAGACCTGACCCTTGCCCTCGCGCTCTCGAAACGCCGCATCCAGTCTCTTATTTCCGTATTCAGTACTGCACCAGATGCCGTACTTGATCGAACGATGAATGTCGTCCTCCGAGTAACTCTTGATGATGAAGTACCTCGCCGCCTTCGGATTCAGGTCGAACTCCTTCGGGTTGTAGAGGTTCGCGTTCACCAGCTTATCCAGAACAGTGTTAGACGGCGTTATACCCCCCGAAGGAGCCGCGCCTCCGTCACAGGCTGCATAGCGATAGCCGCCGGCGCCAGGACCGGCAGCAAACCCAGCCGAATTCATGGCCGTTGGTCTCTTGCGCGATGCCGCCCAGCCTTCGTGCGGCAGAGAAGTCGCCTGCTTCATCATTGCACCGTCGTTCTTAGTATCCCACACACCGTAATCTGCCGCATTTCTGCCAGACGGCAGTGGGGCGCGGGGAAATGCCCTCGGTCTCGATGCCGACTGTGCCGGCTGGCTGGCAATGGTGGCCCACGTCGCCTTCTTAGAACTTGAAGCAGCAAGAGAACCGTTGATGTACGCGCTGCTCGAGTCGCTGCCGTTGTTTCTTTTGTTGCCAATCGTCATACCCTTCATGCTCTGCTCAAGTGATTTTACTCCACTGTCCTCTTTCTGGCCATTCATGCTTCCATATACAGGCATCTCCACGCTGTAATAGTTCGCAGGATAGCCCTGGTCACCCTTTAGATCTCCGGCCATTAAATTGCTGCCCCACGGCCCACTGTCACCGCCAGGAAACCACCCAAAGCCACCTGGCTGAGGATAAGCATAGTCAGCAGCAGCCATCATGGTACTGTAGTCACCACTGTACTGGTAAGGAATCTGATCTGTGGATGACCACATGCCAGACGACATGTCGTCCTGAGGAGGATAGGGCATGTACGAGGCAGCATAGTAAGACAGGTAGGGATCGTTATCCGTTATAGGCATTCCGGTGTATCCGCTGGCCTGCTGCAATCAAAAGACAAAAAACCAGCTAGTTCCAGAAGTAAAACAGGTGCTGAGCTCAGTATAAAATTCAGTTATAGCTGATGACTTTTGTACCAGATATCAGGGCAACAGAAGCTCAAAAGTGAAAATCATATATCCAGGTTAATCAATGCTGATCAACTCTCATCTGCAAAGATGAACAATTGCTATCTTCAATCATCCATCTCCTATCCAGCATCCAGTGCAATTTGGCAAATTTAAGAAAAATTTCTTGCTTCGTCAGCTTTGCAGTAAATAAATTGATGTCTTACTTCGTCAGCCTTGCAGTAAATAAATTGATGTCTTTGCTAAGCTACGCTAGTGATAATGTTTGGTTTTTTACTACGAACTGTACATGCTGGTATAACAGTTTATTTAGTATGGGTGATAGCTTATGATCTACAACAATACTAAGGAATTTTGTTCATTACACTTCATTACATTTTTCTATAGTCTCAAGTACAATCTTTAGTTTCTTTACTATATTTACAAGTCTTCAACTATAATAATGATTAATGTATGTAATTCCTACACAGATACAGTTTGTTTATAACCTCACAACACGAAACATTAAAAATGGGATATTAAAAATGAAACATCTTAAGATGAGCTGAAAATATTTTCTGCATTTTTTGTTGTCAAAAAGTCCTAATTTCAAGCGGGCAACTGTTTCGTAAAGAATTGAAGATAGTACGATACATGAAAAGGATCGAAGCACTGCACAGAAGCATGGAACCAGTTAAGACACTATGTGCTGAAAAGCGCAGTATTCGTAGACCTGGCTTGCTCACAGAGCCCACTGATGTATCCTAGGCTAAACCAACCATCAATGCTTGGCCGAGGATAAAGATCTTCAATATAATTCCATCTTCAATCAGAAGCTGATGCAGCATAGGTCACTTGTAAGTAGTTTGATTAAAACATGCAGATAGGCCACAACAGGAGCAGTGCCGTCACGGAAGGACTGAAATTGGCAAATTCTAGCCTTCAGTGGATCTGTAAGGACAGTAATGCAACGGTCCAAGTGTGTTATGATGAATGAAAGAGTCACAGCAGCATCATATGATAAATTCCACTGAGTGACTGATCTTGCGCAGTTGGAAAATCAGGATCTGCACAGAGTTGACATGATCCACCATCTTTGTCCTGGAAGACTCCAAGGTCCAAGACAGTGTACAGTGTAATATTAACATTTGGAGAACAGTCACCCACTGATCAACTCCATAACCAACTCCAAGCATTTACACTTAACAAGTTTACAGTCAAGATGTCAATTTTACCAGCAACGAATAGGTGGGTTGCCAGGCAGGGCTACTTAACGGTCTGCTCTTCTTCAAATAAATGTTTCAGCAAACAGACTTGAAGTTCAGATACAGGTCCTGAATGACAGTATTAGACATACTGGTTAATAGAAACAGAACGATGAATGGCCTGAAAAGTAAGAAACCGTTAATGATAATATAAGAAAGGTAAGCAAACCAGCTAACATGAATAGCCAATAATTGAAGTCATTCTAGACAAACATATAGGTTATCCCAGCAAATATCAAAATAGATTTAAGACATAAATAGTCACTAAATGAATTAGTCATCTCATTTCACACTTTTAACAAGCATTGTTTACTGTTGGTACCTGTGACTGCATGTAGCTGAAGTCTGCTTCCTTAGGAACATCACTTTCACCATTCGATACTGAATAAAAAAAATTGCAAATTGTCAAATGAAAACTTAGTTGGGTATACAGAACAGAAACTAATTTTCCACATTCTGATTAAGTTTATACACAACATAACTTGCCTCACAGATAAACACTGTCAATGCACAATCAATAGTAGGCATGCTGCAGGAGCCACACGTTTTGTATGTGTGGCTTGATTGAGTCTACCAGATAGATACATAGCAGCAACATACAATTGTACATCAATTGCCTGCCTCTGCAAAAATGTACAGTTGGAAAATCTTGACCATCATTATTAGCGAAACAAAGATTACCTTTGCTCTGCTAAGCACAAGAACACAGTCATGCATTTTAGCAAATGCAGAAGAAAACATAAAAGAAATAATAATTATTACAAATGGTGGTGTATCAAAGGCATTCACGTCATGTTGTCGGGTGTTGCAAATAATGGCTGCCATCGACAATGAGAGAAAAAAGGGAGTAAACACCCATAGAGCTACTGAGGAATATCTACACAGGCAGCGCATCAACGACTTCCGTAGGCCTCGAAAGTAACAAGAGCTGTGATGATAAAAAAGGGTGACATAGACGAGACAGAGAAGAGTGGATGCATCTATTGAGGTGGTGCATCAAATACATCGACATACCTCAAAAGAGGAGTGTATCGACGACTGCAAGCAGTAAAAAGGTTGCCACAGATGAGATAGGAAGTGGGAAGATAGAGTAGAGCGACCATGTCTGATGATCTACCAGTAAAAACTTTGTTGGTCTTTAACAATGAAAGAGAGACAGTGAGTTACACCTGTGTTAACCTACATGTAGTTGCCAAAAAGAAGTTCATGTGCTTGCATGCCTATCATTGAATTCTTGCATGTCTATGAAGGGGTCAACAAATGTCAATAGATGATTTCCTACTTCCCAGAGTGGCACATTATGCCCTTGCAATGGGGCAATGCAACAGTTATAGGTGGTTAATCTCGATATACTGAGCACCTTGTTCCTTGAGATAAAATGTGAGTGTCTGTGCAGCATTGTGAGAATCTGGTTGTGAAATTTGGCAGCAATTTTCAACAGCATTCTCAGCATCGTCATCAATCACTATATTAACACTATCATTTTCATTAATGATACCCGAGCGTTGAACTCGTGGCGCTAGGCATGGTGGTACCTCATAACCAGGATTCATGTGTTGATGATACACGCTAGATAACCTTATACCTAAACATCACTATGCACTACAAAAACGTGTAGACACAGCTTTGTTTAGTGAGGAAATAAAATAACACATAAATCATACCCTTGATCTTTTTAATTTGATTTTATATATTTAATCACAACATGCTACTAGACCACTAGTGTCATTTTGAAATGACCATTTACTAATGCCTCGTCTGCTGCGGTAAACAATATAAAAAGATTAGGATTATTCCTTGCATCTTCTATTGTCAATTCCTTTGTTAAATCTGAAGACATAATAAACTTGGAACCTTGACATCATGCTAGTTTTAGAAATCATGCAATTACCATTTTTTCCTATAAAACAAAGTCTTTTACAGCTGAATTGAATTTACAATCAATGTTCTGGTCATAATGAAACCATATAAGTTGAAGTGCAACATAATATTCTTTTAATAAAACTGTTACTAATTATAATACTTGACTGCCATACCACAGCTATCCATTTATTGGTTTGCAGATTCCCAATAAAAATACAGTAAGAGAAAACAAGTTCACATATTCAAGGAAACCAAACATACAATAACCAATATACAAAATCAGATAGAATAAATACCAAAAATGAAACTAATTATTACTTGGTGAATTATACAATAATTGCAAAAATCCAAATAATTATATCGCATTTGTTATATGGCTTAATTATAAAATACTGCTGAAGTAAAATAATACAAAAATAAAGTATAAACTACCTTGTGTTTTTGACCTCTGCACAGCCATCCATTGAGAAATCACCAGAAATCATACAAACAAGAACATGTAAAAGTTAAATCCTGTTTAATTAAAAGATACAACAGTTAACAACATAACAAATATATGAATGCGGTTGCACATAAACCACATCGCTCGAATGCTCTACAGATGGTGAGGTTACACCACTGCCAAAGACAGGGCTGGGCACAAGCGATTCTTGACTAAAATGCGCATACTCTCTGAGGGGCTGCAAACAATAGTTTCTTGAGGGCTTTTATTTCTGTGTGAGTCCCATGTCATTCTCAACATCTTTTTAACAGTCATTATTCAAACCTCTGTCCAAGGTTTCATGACTTTTAGTACCTGCTAAAGATGATCGCAATTTTAATCCACACATTCTACACACATGAACGTATATACTTATTTCTATTCTTATTTTTAACTAGTTCTTGGTCTTAGCCAAACAACCCAAACTATATCCATCTTGCAAATCCCTTAATTTGTTCTTGCATGGCAGTGTGTCAACCTGTGAGTCTAGTTAATAATAAAGAAAATCTACATCTTAAGTTTGTACAGCAAACAGAAACTAAATAAAACATTCAGGCGAAGCTCTTCGTCCCCCCGCTTGTGGATTGTGCTGGGCGTTCTCAGTAGCTGGCCGGATGACCTGGAATGAACTCCCAATGATACCCCATCTGACACCAATAGCTCACTCTGCCCATAATAAGCACGAAGTTCTGTGGCCAAAACATTGGCTATGCAACACATGGAGAAATTAATTCTAGGTCCTAAGGTTTTTCCAAATAGTCCAAAAATGGCACGAACCCTAGACCTCACTACTAAACAACGCCTAACCTGAGTAATTGATCCCTGCAAACAATGTTCCTCTAATTTTTTGCAAAAGAAATTCTGTGTGTGCAACATTTTATAAATGGTTCACTTTTGTGCACAGGCCAAGCTGAATGTGATGATAGTCAAATTAGGATCATGTCTAAAAGTCTTAGGTGACAAGTTCTGAAAACCTAAGAAATGTCTCTGGGACTTATCAGCCAAGGAAAAAGGTTTCTATAGTAAGATAGTTCACAGCCAGCTACGAGACTCAATGGACCATAAACAAAAATTTGCTGGCTCCACGAATGCACATGCATACAGCTTAGAGGGAACATTGCTCGCAAAATCTCATTACTCATATCAAAGTGTTTTTATTTTTAAACAGTGCGCATGTGGAAAGATCTTCATCTGCAGAATTATTGTATGTGTTTCAGCTGCAGAAATTCAATTTTCTTTTGTATTGAGGTAAAAGTTTTGGTCACAGAAGATTTATATCCATATCATTGATAAGCAAAACAGTTCAACCTCTATTTCACCAAGAAGGCAGTCACTTTAATTTAGAACTCCATGTTTAAGCTCCTAACTTTTTATTATCGTTTTCCTATATACCTTATCTCTTGATTATTTTATTTATCACCTTTATTTATCACCTTCAAATTTTTGCTATGAGCTTTCCAATGCCTAAAGGCTGTTAATGAAAGAATAGAAACTGAAAGGCCTACTTAAAAAAAGAAACAGAAAGGCATTGAGATTTACAAGGTTAAAGTGGAGGGCTACAAAAATAACCTAATTGGGGCAACTGCTATACCTGTTCTACTTGGTGCATCAGCTGAGTGTACACAGTGCTAGGGTCTACAGAACATCGACCAGTTTTTTCTGGTTTCGTTATCCCAAATACCGGAGCGCCTGTGTTGCGACGTGGCCACAAATTATCAGAACTAATTGGTCAGCTAAAGAACCAATGCATCACATCACTTAACCGTAATATTTCCAGATAAAACGATAAATTAAACGAGCGACAAATTCTTTTGAAAGTATTTGCTAACCAGACATAATCGTTTTACCGGCGCATTAGCAGCTGTCATAGTGACGATGTCTATGACCTCGCTCCCAGCCAAAAAATAATTACCTGTTCAATACTTGCCGACGACATTCTGAAAAAAGTAACACAAAAATATTTTAAAAATTAGAACCAGTTTAGGGATGGTCGTCCCGAGTGTCTTCTTTACACGCGAAAAGAAACAAGTTCAGCCACTCTGGCAAAAATAAAATGCGACGATTAAACGCGAACAACCGAAGAATTACTATAATGGCGGATCTCTTGCGCATCTACGATAGGTGGCGCAAGCGGTAGGGTAATCACGTGATTTTAGCCTGATAACAGTAGGTAAGAAGGCGATTGTATCGTTATTGCATTGCGTCTTCGTCTGATTCTGTGACTCCTAGGCAGCTTCAAATGTCCAACGTCGCCACTCTTCTCACTTTGTAAATCTTCTCTGAGCTTTCCATATCCCACTGTCATCATCTAATCCAGCATAATCTGTCTTGGACTTCCTCTTGTCCGATTCCCTTCATTTACTCTTCTACTAACTGGGGAACCCGACGTTGCACGGGTTGAGACAGGCTTTTGACCCTGACGAGCAGGGAGAGGGCGGCCGCGGGATTCACCAACCCCTTTACTGGGTGTCCCAGGTGTTCCCCGAGTGAACGGCGAAGGTTTCGAGTGAATAGCTGTAAAAGTGTGCAAATGCATAAATGGCCATACAGACTGTATACCTGTACGATATCTCCCAAACCGTCCATTCATTAATGCCGGTGTAATAGAAGAAGAGGTGTGGCAGATAGGCATCGCGTGTACATGTCGGAAAGCAGGTGTTTCGTCGACACGCTTCTGGCGACTGAGAAGGAAACTTTCCTTTGGGTCCTGAAACAGGTTTTTGGCCATAGAGAGCAGGAAGAGGACGGCCATGGGGTTCGCCAACACCTCTATACTGGATGTCCCGGGAGTTCCCCGAGCCAACGGCGAAGGTTTCGAGTCAATAGCTCTAAAACGGTGCAAATGGATAGCCGGACAGACGCAAATAATCTTGAGATGACTCTTCAGCGACTTGTATCCAGACACGAATGGGACGACATCTCTGTGAAGGTAGCCCCATAATGGAGTACCGTGTAAGCTCTGCTGAGGACCGTCGCCTACAGAACATCGAGATCTCGAGGAACCACAGCCATGTAGGCCTACTGCATGAACATGGACGTCCTGCGGACATTTTCTAGGGGTCGCAAACTTTGAAATAGTTACTAAAAGAGATATTAAATATGGTGTCGAAACCAATCGATCATTCCACCTTCGACGCTCGCTCCCGCGGCACAATCCATCTCGATCCTCTGACGCGAATTCCAACACGAGAACGAATTCGTGCGATACATGCGCTCGATATCCTTTATCCCTTTTCTGAACTTCCATAGAATTATTACAAAGAGAGAACTTTTAAGTGAAATTATTAAAAACGTGCCCTATAACAAGGGTATCAGGTCAACTTGTGTAACGTAGCGTATTTTATCGGTTGCAATATGCGCAAAATCCAGAGGGTCGCACTTGCGCCCCTTGCGGCTCCTTCCGGACGCCCATGTTCATGAGCCCTCTGTTTTCACCGCCCATTAGGACTAGACGCCACCATGGCTTAAGACGACGGTCTCGCCGCCCCCCGCGGTTATGAACTGCCCATAATAGATAACAAACACGTACTGTATATCATGAGTTTTGTACACAAGAACATAAAATGGCCTCCAAAGACTGATTGAATAGTAGTTTCCTACAATAGCCCATGGGAAACTGTTCTTCAATCAGTCTTTGGAGGACACTTTATGTAGTAGGCCTAACATGCCTGATGTCGTACCGCATCAAACGAAGCAAAATTGAATGAAGAAATTATGGTAAGGATTGAAGAAGAAAGAGCCATTATACACACAATAAGAAACATACAAGAAACGTGGCTTTTGCGGGCGTTGAGAAATTTTCGAAATTACATTACATAACGTGCGCGGAGTAATTATTTCCCCGGAATGATTTTCATGGGCTCACCACCTGGCGGGCACCAGCTCATTCATTCAAAAGAAGTCGAAGGAAATAAGGCATCTTTGTTTTGCTTTTGCTGCAGCTGTTCGTTTTACGGGCGATAGGATGCGGCAGAATTAGTAATATTACTGACGGTATGAATAGGTGACATTTTATTGTATATGTTTTTGATATAGCAACTTTTTACGTCGTATGTGCAATTTGGCTTGTTTGTGGATTGAATCATCGCTGGCGACTTCTGTTCCATCCCACTAGAAGAAGCTGCGTTCAATGCAACGGCCAGACGCCAAGCAGATTGAAGGAAGGAGTACCGTTAATTTCTTCGACGGAAAACACTCTTTATAGTAGTAATCAGTTTTGACAAATACGACAACGAAAAATACTGAACTATTTTAATATCGGCTTCGAGTCATTGTACGCCAGGCACGAATTTATTTAGGTGTTTACTGTCGTTAAATAGCGCAATTCTAAGTCAGCAGTAATTGATTAGTACATTTGGCTAGAATTGGAATTTGGACGAAAGTTCAGTAACGGGGTGAGTATGTTGTATGGATAAATCTTCTGCCGCCGAATCAAAGATTACATTAATAACGAAAAGTTGGTAAAAGGGTATTTTAGCGTATTTCATTACCTCGTGTGATTACGGTGTATTTTAGGGTATTTAATTATTTCCTTCATTATATCACGCATTTTGTAAGCAGAAACTGAATTGATGATTATAATTATGCTCAAATAGAAGCTAGATCGATATAAAGAATTTTAAAAGTTTGTTTTCAAGTATTTAATTAAACAAAAAGTTGATAAGAAATTCCACTAGATTTCATCCCGACGCCATTTTGTCATCAATCGAACTTTAATTATGCATGATATTCTTTCCGATTCAGCTTCCATTCATGCATATTTCTCTTTGTTGATCCAGCTTCCATTTAGGTATATTTCTTTTCATCCATCCAGCTTCCATTTAGGTATATCTCTTTTCATCAATCTATTTTTTGTGCACGTACACAGCTTTGTTTACATCTGTTCCACGTCAATCGTAACGTATCGTATATCCGCAATGACATTCTCACATCAATCATATGTGACATTTTCTTCGATCCTGCTTCCCTTTAAACATAATTTCTTTCATCAACCCATTTACTGCTTGCACATTAAACTTTTTCATTGATCCCATCTCCATTTAAGCTACAGTTGGACATCTGTTCAAGTAAAAAAATAATATATGCTAAAATACACTAGAAACAAAATGGTATAATAAAATACACTTATGTGGGCGGAACACATGCATAATTCTGCGGCCGCGGGTGAAGACTTTTGTGCATAAGCAACCTTCAACACATGAGCACTGTTACATACATTTAGATTGTTTTAACATGAGCCACAAGGGATGGTTAAGGTCAGGGAAGGCATTGTAATGGTCGTTTAAGGGTTAACATTGTTTATAGGCATTTGCGAAAAACGTTTGGCCACAGAAGCAATTTCTTTGTGCGTTGCTTAGCCGTAGTTTATGCTGCAAAAGCACCACTCTATTTATATATATATATACATACAACGGGCATTGTATGGTATCTGTTGGCATGCTATGTCGAAGGTACCATGTTTTCTAAGGACGACAATAACCTTAAATCCTTATTTATTGTTTATTTTTATTTATTATCAATATTATTATTGTTATTATATGGACATTTTTAGAGCACCTCTTGCAGCAGGCTATTCAGAGGCGCTCTAAAAAATATCCCTACTTGAGTTGAATAGCATTTTTAATGATCATTTGTTGTGATTAAATCATTCTAAGTTACAATTCCTCTTGCAATGTTGTCATTTTCAGTGCATTTTAAAATTGCTGATAGTCAGTTGCCAAGAGAAGATGCACTTAGATTTCAAAATCCTTTGAAGCTAAGAAGAAATAGTGAGTTTTGAGTTGCTTTTGAAGGAAGAAAGTGAATTTGAGCTATGAAGAGAGTGTGGTAGTCGAACCCATTCCTTGGGAGAAGAGGCATGAAATGCACAAGAGCCCAGAACTGTTCTTCTTCGTGTCTCAGTTTTAATACCTGTAACTGATAATCATAGGTAACGAGGAGGGATATAAGGCATTAGTGGAGCATGAATAAAGGTAGGTGTACTGGTGTTGAGAGTTTTGTAGGCCAAACAAGTCACCTTATATTTTATTCTGAATTCAACAGCAAGTCTATGCCGCTTGTGGAGTAGGACTGAGGAGCCATAAGCATATTGGTTTACATAATAGACCATGTGGTGTTGTTAATAAGCTACTATTAGTGAATTTGTTTGTGCTGTATAAGGATTGGTTTGCATTTGTGTTTACAGTTGAGTTTGTCTTAAATAGTCTTTTGTTCAGTAAATGTCCTAAATAGTCTTTTATTCGGTAAGGGCCCATCCGTATATTACGTACGCAAAAAAATCGGATTTTCGGACCCCCTCCCTCTGTTGCACCGCGTACATTTCGCGGACTCCACCCATGTATGTACATTTCAGCTCTACCCCGTCCCCCATTTGAGGGGGGGCGGTAGAGCGCCTCTGAGTAGATATCTTGAAGGGGCACTATATCAATTTATAAATATATTTTTGATTGACTGATTTTGATTGACTGCAAAGGTTAAATAGCTAAAAACATCTATAAGACATTGATTTCACCACAGGCCATTTATTTTTTGTTAAGCATCATATTTAACAGCTTAAATTTGTTAACAGTTATGAAGAATTAAAACGCTAACAACATTTGGATTTGAAACTGTTTTAATGCTACATAAAATTGATTAAGCAGAAATATAGTCTGTGATTAGGTTTTCAGTTCTGATTTTCATATTCTATATTTTGAATGTCATAATGAGACAATTATATTTGCGTACGTACATACTTTCTGGACCCCCTCCCCCACCATACGCACCCGTACGCAAAATGGCCGAAATTTGAAACCCCTCCCCTCGCTATGTACATAATATGTGGACGGCTGCTAAGATATGGAACAATCTAAGTGTCATGCTAGCACACAGATTTTAACATGAAGTCGTGGTCAATGGTCATACTTGAAGAAGAATAACGGTCCCTTAAGCTTGCCCTGAGGCAGCCATGGGTATTAAGTGTTAGCCTTGTACCTAATAGCCTGTTTCTTAGTCTTGGAATACAAGGGCGGGTGGCCAGTCCGCTCTCTTGCAGTCTCATCTTCCCACTGATGGTGGATTCATTATTATAGCTGAGTTGAGTTGTACAGGTAAAAGTCTTTATGTTTTGTGATGTGTTGGGTTTTCCAGTTTATGATGTGCAGCATTCAGAACAAACTAATCATGTATCATTTGTGGTCCAAGCATGAAAGCCTGAAGCAATTAGGCAAGTTTTAAGGCAGCCGGTTGCGGTGCAGTCCCACAGCCTCCTGAGCTGGAATAGTGGGTGGAAGTCTGTACATAGGAGTATTGGACCCACCACTGCGGTTGCCCTAGGCTGCTTCATTGAAGGTCTGGCCATGGAAACAAACATGGCACACCCTGATTAGATGAACAAAGAGTAAGAAAAGGAGGGCAAGAGCAGGCAGGTGTGAGAGGTCGCAGGTACCAGGGTCTTGCATGAGAGCTATCTGCTATCAGAGACAGGACTTTAAGCTGATTGTTACTTCCGGTCATTTATTTGCTGGAGCTATATATTCATGTAGTGTGCACTAAAGGCAATATTTACAGAAGTTGCTGCAGTACTCTGCTTAGGCATAGATTCAGTAATTATTTAATGTCTTTCAAACAATGACAATAGATCTGTTATGAAATCATACAGGCAAGTGAAAAAGGCAGGCAGACATTTTTTTAAGTATCTGTATTCTGACCTATATCCCGTTATCAGTTCTGGGCAGTTGATGCTCTTGGTCCTTCTCTGAAGTCTGATAATGGGAGGATGGTAATTACTTGTGCAGAAGATTATTGGCAGGCAAAGAAAAACATGCCAAAGACTAATTATGGTCATCAATCTTTTTTCTTATTATCTATGAAGCTGTTTTTAACAGTCTGCTGCCAGAGAACTGTAACAGCAGCCACGTTCTGTTGATACCTTTGACATTAGGGATAAACTTGTTTTTGAATCATCACTTTATCATCTATTCATCAAGTATTGACTGTCTTAGTTAAATATAATCCTGAGATAGATATCAGATAATATTATGTCAACAAACCTAGCGTTTTTGTGTTGAGCAGCCTACTCTTTTGCAGTTTCCAATAGGGCAAATGTACAATGCCGTTTGTATTTGTGCTCTTTAAATGAGTTGTCTACTCAATGGGTGCATATTCTGTTCAGGGTTAAATTGAATCATCATTCACTCAGACCCTTTATGTAGTGCTTCTCCAAGATTCCAAGATGACTACTCAGAGGTGATCCCAGCCTAACCGCATCAGACAAAGAACAGCCTAAAAGCACTGGGTAGCAGTGCATTACAGCGTGTAATTGCTGAACCACACAGTAGCAAAAGTAAAGATAACATCATCTATTTGATAACTTGAAAACTGTTCTTGTCTGCAGAGGTGAGGTTTGTCTGTGAGTAGCAGTCTTAATTGCGCAAGTTGCCACTTTAGTTAAGCTACTCCAGAAATTGGATGAAAGCAACTCCAATCTTGTGTTCTGTCTCTTCATGACAGTTTGGTCTTGGAGGCAAGATCTGTGTAGGGTAACTATACTTTTTACAACATGAATTGCTTCTAGAGAGGATGTGATAAATCTTTTTATCTGGCAAACATGTCTTTTTATGATTCAGTAGCATGTGTTACTGTCGTTTATTTGCTTATAAGTTAAATAAGACTGTTGAGCCTGTTATTAAATGAGAGTTGGTTAAAACAGAATGTAACATTTGTCTGATGTCACAGTATTTATTGTTGCTGAACTAAAGACAGAACTTGTTCTTCTTTTAAATGAACTCTTAACATTGTTATCTTGACACTTCAATGATGAGCTTGATTTACCAGTCGATATTATTGCAATTTTGTCGTTAGAGGGCCTAGCAAAGGAGAAGTGCATCTTCAACAGTCCCTGGGTGCTCTACATACTTGAGTACATGAGAAAATGAATCTTTTGCCATTGTTTGCATGTAATTGCTGCATCTCAGTTTGGACGGAGGACACTTGAAACATATTTGTAGAGATGTACAGGGACTACAAGAGAATGAATTTTAATTGATGCATATTTTGAAGCACTGCGACTGAGCATTGTGTAACAGTGAATTTTTACATTATTTGGAAAAAATTTGGGAATGAAACAGCTGTTGAGAAGTGTGAATGAGTAGAGTTCTAGCACTTCAGACAGTTTTTGCATATGCTTTGCATATACTTTCATGGCTCAAAGCTAATTGAGAGCAAGGAAAAATTTCCTGTGAAGGGATATCTGTGTAATAATTTTATGGGCTTTTGGCTTCCAATCATTCTGCAAGTTTGAGTGGAAACCAAAAGAACATACACAACATACGGGAAGCATTGTTGGAATGAAGCTCACATAATGATGGCCTTGACCGTATAGGAAAGGTTATGTATGGCTTGGCTATTAGTTCACCTAGTGGGAGGTATGGTTGTGTGCGCGTGTGTCCATATACAATGTGGGAAAGTGACTGCTACAGGATTGGTATTGGCAGCCGAATGGCCTGGACGATGTTGATGATCATCATACATAGGAAGCAGCCTGGGCTTCGACTGTCCAGGATTGGTGCATTTGTTCATTAATCACTGTTTCAAGGCTAGTCTTCTGCTCCTCTCCCTTGAGAACTGTTGATCGTTGCTCTTATTTTATCCATCTGAAGTTTGTTGACTTCTCTGGGCCATATTGCAGACAACTTTGGTAGAAGGAGAAGAAGAGAAAACACCAGAGTCTTATCTGCCTTGAGGTAAATAGTGGTGGTGCCACTGTGGCAGCTTTATGGCTGGAGCTTTCACAGACTGGAGACCCAACAATTAGCCTGCTTGAGGGCTTCACCCACACCCATTGGTGGCAGCGCTGCTGAGGCTGTCATGGCTGATTCTCGACTGATTCTAGGGTTATCTCTACTGGGGTTGGTGTGTGAACAAGTGCTTCTGCTGTTGGTGACTAATTATGCACTCTGATAACATGGCACATGATATATTTTTACTTACGTATATGTGTATCTCTGTATGCAATTATGCGTGTATGTATGCTTTTATGCAAACATACATACATACAGTTATAGTGAAGGTCCCATGTCCAACGATGATCTATAGGGCAGATGCTGTCTTATCATTCGCATTAATCACTCGAGATTCATATACTACCGATATATTGTGAAGTGCATGGGTGAAAGGCCCTAGCAAAGGTGCAATGGAAGAAGCACTATATCAGCAACACATATTTATTTTCATTATATATTTTAGTAGCAGATATTTACTTAAGAGATTGTCGAAATCTATGCAGACAATGTAATGGAACACTTCTGCTGCTGCTGCGCCTGCTGCACATTTTACAGGTTATATCTAAGAATTACAGGAAAGTACAAACAATTTGTAAGCCTCTTCAAAATTCATTTCTAGTAATGTTTATGTTTACACTTTTAACCCGATCTTTAGTGGTTGAGGAGGTAAAAGGTGTTTGCTCTTAAATTATGAAAATTAATAATGAATTGCACCTAACCCCAAGACATTACTGGGGCCAGAATATGGGTTAATTACATGTAATTTATGTAAAGGGTTATTAGTACGTTTTATATCATAAATAGATGTATAGATCAGATTTTTATAGATGAGACATCTCTCCACAGATGATATTGCAATTATATATGAGCTGTATTAAATAATAAAGATTTTACCAAAATTAGAAATTATTCATAGACTGTTAGGTATTAGTGAAGCTGTAAAACAAATTGTGCTGAAGGGCTTCCCTCGCTTGTAGCTCATTTTAAGCCAGGATTGTGAAGGCTGGTTATTAGCTGATATCTGAAATTATTCATCAGGTAACAGGGTAAAACTGTAATCAAGTGTAATTTTATTATGTACTACTAACCCTTCCTTACATGCCAGATATTGCTGATCAGTTGCTGGTTGCTTCAAATGAAACCCTATGCAGAGTCATAATTCAATGAATAAACTAAATAAAAATCCGATGAGTCAGAGTCAGAGAAACCACAAGTCAGGCTGTGGAGGGGAGGGGGTAAGCAAACAATCGAAAACAGATTAAATGCTGCCATCATTACTATAGGATAGAAATACTGACAACAGGATAAGTACATATACAATTATACACCTAAATAAAGACTATGAGACAATAACATAGAGATATGGAATACAGGTCATTGGCTTAGATATGTTTACATCGTTACAATGCAGCCTTAATGCTTTATGTTGAACAGTGATTACATGTCTGTGGGTAATGCTAATTATGCAGCATTTATAGAATGGATGTCAAACATGTCTGTTGGTAATGCTAATTATTCAGCATTTATAGAATGGATGTCAAACATGTCTGTTGGTAATGCTAATTATTCAGCATTTATAGAATGGATGTCAAACATGTCTGTTGGTAATGCTAATTATTCAGCATTTATAGAATGGATGTCAAACATGTCTGTTGGTAATGCTAATTATTCAGCATTTATAGAATGGATGTCAAACATGTCTGTTGGTAATGCTAATTATTCAGCATTTATAGAATGGATGTCAAACATGTCTGTTGGTAATGCTAATTATTCAGCATTTATAGAATGGATGTCAAACATGTCTGTTGGTAATGCTAATTATTCAGCATTTACAGAAGGGATGTCAAACATGTCTGTTGGTAATGCTAATTATTCAGCATTTACAGAAGGGATGTCAAACATGTCTGTTGGTAATGCTAATTATTCAGCATTTATAGAATGGATGTCAAACATGTCTGTTGGTAATGCTAATTATTCAGCATTTATAGAATGGATGTCAAACATGTCTGTTGGTAATGCTAATTATGCAGCATTTATAGAATGGATGTCAAACATGTCTGTTGGTAATGCTAATTATTCAGCATTTATAGAATGGATGTCAAACATGTCTGTTGGTAATGCTAATTATTCAGCATTTTTAGAATGGATGTCAAACTTTTCTATTCATTAATTGCATTTTCTCTAGCAATTTTTTGGGCTCATGTATGTTTGAGGCTTTAGTCCAGTTTATTTCTTTAAGTGATGTACTGACACTAAATCGCACGTGCACACAGAACTGGTTGCATCAGGTATGCTACACAGTTAGGCATATACAAGTTTTGCGTATGTGCAGTGCTGTGCCTGCGTGTAACAACATGTGCAGTTGACTCGTTTGCGTGCTTCCTGTTTACATTCCATTTTGCTTAGAGCTGTGTTGTTATTTCCGCAGATGCCGTTTCTGCTCTATTCAGAGGAGGTTTAGAACCCGATTTTTCATGTTGAACATTCATGATTTTGGATTAAGTTAACATCTGTTCAGTTTCATTGAAAACATTGGTTGATGCGATGTGGGTGATTGGACCAGTGTGGTTCTTTAGGTGAAAGTGTGGATTTGCAATTGTGCAGCATGTGTGATACTTGAAGAGATGCTGTTTAAGTACATTGAAGATTGAAGAGTTTGGTAACAAGAGGATGAGATTAGCTTGTGCTGGAACATCTGCTTAGCCTAGTTCTACATTCAGAGTTAGACATGCTTCTGTAGGACGTATTTCTACATTCATATTGAAGTATGTATTTATTTACATGTTTTATGTATATGAAATTGGTAAATGCTGTGAAGGGCATCAGGGTCTTTGTTCGGCAGCCTATAATCCTGCTTGTCCAAAATTCGACCATTTGTTCTAAATCCCTTAGAGCCATTTCTAACCATGATGCTGTGGATTTATTTGATTGATTTACGACTATGATTATCAGATGATGAGGAGGAATTGGGCAAGTGAATATTTCTCCACTGCATTATTGATGGTTAAAAGAGATGTCCAGCAAAGGCTTATTCAGCTAAACAAGGCTGAAGGCTGTGAGACCTAGATGGTCCAAAATCAGGAATATGTCGTTAAACATAAAATGCAGAGCAGGTATTGACACACGCATCATGTGCATGTTCTACTGTGTTTCCCGACCAAATTATGGCAAGTGTTTTGTCTTTGTCATTCTAGGCTTAAGGGCTTATCAATAAAAAAAATGGCGTCTGCAAGTTCTGCTGGTGAGAAGAAGTTGATCCACCCAATGCTTCATCCAGTCGTACGTTGCTTGAAAAAAGCGGACGATTATGTGACGGATCATGAGAGCAGCGAAGATCGAAGCACAGTCGACAATTCGATCAGCGATTACTCGATGAACAGTCGGACACCGTTCCTCGAAGATTCAACAAAACTCACAGAAAATGACATAGACATCCTGCTGCAAAAGGCTGGCCTCGAGTCCCGGTGCCACGTCAGTACGAGCAACAGTATTAGTGGACTGGAAAGGCGTGGAGAGTGTCGTGTTGGCCAGTGTCGTCTGCCGTGTCTCCAGCCATGTGCGACCATTGTCTCGTTCACCATCATGTGCTGCACGCTTGCCACGCTCAATGGAGCGCTGACGGCCGGTTACGTCAATAGCGTCATCACAACAATTGAGAAGCGATTTGAAATCGGAAGCTCCTACTCTGGCCTGATCGCCGCGGCCGTTGAACTTGGCGGAGTCATGGCCGTCATCTTTGTGAGCTACTTTGGTAGCAAACGACACATACCGAACTGGATTGGCTTTGGGGCACTCATAACTGCATTTGGGGCTCTTGTTTTCACGCTCCCCCACATGATGGCCCCAGCGTACACCATCACTGGAGGTCTGAATACTTCAAAGGTCTCGGAGAACACTTGCAAGTCGCGTGCGAGCGATAGCGTCATTGAAAATGATGGTGAAGGAAGCGATTCTGATGCAAATAGTTGTATTGATAAAGAGTCTGGACAGTTCAGCTACGTGATGACGCTGGTCGTGGCACAGATGCTAATTGGAATTGGTGGCTCTCCACTTTATACGCTTGGAACGACATACATAGACAACCATGTCACTAAGCTCAAGGCACCTTCATACATCGGTATGTACTTTGAGAGATTGTTACATATCTCTGTATAAATGTCTGTATAATTTTTTTATTTCTTGCTTTACTTTGGAAAGTTGTACTTGTAGGTGGAAGTTTGGTTGGCAATGTGAATGTATGTTTGGGCAGATATATTGAAGATTATCAATGGCTGACAGACTGATCTTCTGGATATTTGATCGGATTACAGTTTGAATGTGGTGTGCCATCGGTTGATGCCTCATGCATTGAACATCTACACGATAGAAGTTATAAATTTAGATTTCATGGGTAGATAATGACCATCTGTGGGATATCAACCCATCTTGTGTCCATTGAGCCATCCATTCCACTTAAGGTGGTTAAAGAGTACCATATATCTCCTCATCTATGGTCAATCAGTTGCGCTAGGGGCCCCATCAGCTTGCATTCAGTTCTAAGTTCTTGTCCTGATCATTAAGTCTTTACTGGGTATTGCTTCAAAATGTCACAGGAATTACATTTCCTCCCATCTTTTGGTGGCTTCTCATCTGCTTCTGCACTCCTTGGACTGGCATATTTTCTTTGTTTTATGAGTTACGACCACTATGACCCGGTGACCGCTCATTTAATCGCAGATCATTTTGTCGCATTTAATTTTGTTATTTTGTTGCATTCATTTCGTCAGGTTAAGCATCCTGAGGGTCAGTTAGAGTCAGGTAATGCGTCGTGAAGGTCGGTCAGAGTCAATGGGAACCCTATGGCCCAAACTAGAACTTGTGTTGCCATTAGGCCCTCCCTTTGGAATGCCTTCCCTCATCTCTTAGTGTGGCATTCTTTCTCAGTCTCTTCCTACATCATTCTACCTCCTGATAGCCTTTTTCTACTCTTGGGGTTCTCACACTGGGAGTGCTACTTAATGGCCGCTACTGTTATAAATTAATGTTACAATACAATACTACAAAGATGGATGGTTGAAAGTGATGTTCTGTTGGATTACTGAAGTCAGATTGTAGCAAAGAACCAATACTTTGACTCTGGTACCTTATTGTCTGTAGAACTATAAAAGCGAGTTTGCTCTTTTACAGTTGACCTTTTTGGGCTGTTTTTGTGATTTACTACTGTGCTCTTGTGCAAATATGTAGTGTTTCTCTCGTATGTTGTGAAAATATGTGTCTTGTTGAATAGTGCAGTAGTGGTCATTGTAGCAGTAGTTTTTATTTTTGCCATCTATCATGCCTGGACAGTGGACATTTGTTGCAATTGGCACCCAAGTAAACCTGTTGTCGTTATAATATGAAGCCTGATTGTACTTACTATTTTAGCACCAGATTAATGTTATCACAATTATGTTTATGGACAAACAAGTAATTCTTGCTGATTTTTATATATGTCCTTTTAAAAAATATTTGCATATGTACAGTTAATTACAGTGTTTGTCCAGCTGAGATGAGTCATTTGATGCAAGGGGAAAAAATTATATTGCAGAACATTCCAATGCATTTAAATAACTCATGTAGCTCCATTGGTGGTTTCTGTTTGGTTGCATGCTTCTTGGTGTGTGTGTGTCATGAGTGTTTTATTCCTTGGTTGTGTTGAACTCTGCTTGACCATCCTTTATTGTTTACTATCTGATGGTGGAAAGTGGTCCTTGTGGGGAACTGGGTGAGAGTATATTTTGAAGCAGGCACAACCGGAGAGTGTCCTTCTGAATGCCTTATGCCCAGCCTGATGATGGTGTTGATACTACCAAAATGATATCTCTGGAACAAAATATTATGTTTGGCAGCAGTGTCCAAGGTCATTTGCTGGCA
Organism: Bimastos eiseni; assembly: GCA_959347315.1. NCBI lineage: Eukaryota > Metazoa > Annelida > Clitellata > Crassiclitellata > Lumbricidae > Bimastos > Bimastos eiseni. The sequence goes on along the minus strand of OY365806.1, from coordinate 15,478,307 downwards.
GCTCTGTTTTTGTATCAATTGCGTTGTACTGCTGTTTATATTTGAAACAGTCGGCCTCATACACACCCTTTCTAAACAACTGTATTTTAGTCTACTGATGTGGATAGCTCTCTAGCTACTGTTATTTGGCTGTACACAGGCTGCAAAAAATTATGTTATCCGGCTGTGCTTATCAGGCATGTATCGTCTAATCATGTGTATGATTTGTCTGTTTCCAAAGTTAGCCAAAATGCTGGATAATAGAAGGGTAAGCAATATGTAGAAAGTAAGCTGCTTGACTGGTGAAGGCTGTGTGAACTGTTTGCACGTGTTGCTTTACACTTCTTGGTATATTAGTTTTACTGGATGTTATCTGTTTTTTGAGCCAAATGTGCTCTTTGCTGGTATGTCATGAAGCCAGTTTTAGACATAAATTTGCCATTTGTATGTTAAGTATTTTATATTGTGCGGTGGTTATATTGCAATGAGCCAACTGAAGTGAATTTGCTCAGGAGCATGTCACAGGGCTTAACTGGGGCTAAGTTTGCTGGGAAATGAATCAAGGAATCAAAGAATTTGAGTTTAAACTACATATCACAGATTATCGAGAGCCTTGTTGAAAAAGGAAAGCAAGAACAGGCTTGGAAGAAAGATAGCGATACCATGGAGGGAGTTTGTTAAACAAAGAACAAAGAAAATGGATGATAAAAAGAAGAAAGTTGCAGAATTAACTGTAGTTGTTGACCATTTCTCAGTGCTGTGTCGAAGGCTGCTTGTGGAAAACGTGTATTAAGATAGGCCTTAGATGTCTAATTCTCTAATCGGCGAGCATAGGTGATATTGAGTTCTTGAGTACTCATCGATAGTAATTGCTCAGTAATGTGGATTGAAGCTGTCTGTCTCATAAGTTTGGGGCTGATAAAGTGATAAGCATTTCAATGTGAAAGGAAATGTCGTCTTAGAGGTGCAAATGGCAGTATGAGCCAACTTTCAATATACAATAATCCAAAATGAGCAGATAGCATTGTAAATTACTTTAGAAGTGATTGCAATAATTATACTTATTATAATATTGATAATGATGATCTGTTTGTTTGATGTCATTCTTAGTTAAATAGAGACACAAGTGTAAGAATTATAAATTAAAGCAACGGAGTCTTTGCTAGTAGACAGATTTATTACTTGTGTTATTAGAGAAAAAATCAAACATGGTGGTACAGACCATCATTGCCTTGTGGACCAATTGGATGTTTGATGTTTGAGCTGCCAACCAGATAATCGCAGTGTGAGCTTAGCTACATTGTGTGAATCTTGATGAGGATATAATTTGATTTACTGTTTTACAGCTGATATAAATGTCATCATAAATTATGTTACTATTCTAATTAGACTGATATATTGTAATGAAATTGATAGTCTTTCCATTTTTACATTTTCTATGGGATTAAAACCTGTTTTCTTGTTCTTTACATTAGTTCAGATTTAGATATCTAGATTAATTCTTGTTTAATTTTTGTTTTGTAGCTTTTATTTATGCTTTTGGAGTGTTTGGTCCAATCGTTGGTTTTGCTTTGGGTGCGCTGATGCTTCAGTATTATGTTGACCTTTTCACCTTCGACTCCAAGACTTTGAACTTGACCCCAATGAACCCTCACTGGGTCGGAGCCTGGTGGGGAGGGTTCATTTTCATTGGTGGACTCATGTTCCTTGTCTCTGTGCCTTTCTATGGTTTTCCAAAGATCCTGGTCCGGGAGTTGAGAGAACTTATTCGAGAGGATAGGTGGCAGCTTGAGTCTATCAGAGACCTCTCTGGCTCTGGACAAGGCGACCATGATAGTGGACGCCGAACTTCCTACAGCAAAAACATCAGAGGTAATTATATGTTAACCTGCACTTAGCTCCTGTTCAGTTTTCTTTTATTAACTTACACTGACTTGGTGATTATGTTACAACACTAATGTTGTGATTGTGGTCTGTGTACCAAGCAATTCATAAGCAAGCTGTTAGCGTACTTTCTTCATATTTCGTTATAAATGCCTACTGTTAGACCAATTAAGTGCTACTTTGGGTATTTCTGTGTTGCTCCTTCTGTTGTTTGGTAAATCCATAACAGTGCCACGGTCTAATAGACGGAAGCTTACCTGATGCTGAGACTGGACACATGTTGCACAGCAGCGGTTGAAAGCTTGATTGTTGCTGTCTGTGAGTGATAATGGATGTCTTACTTCTGTTGGTTTTGAACTGATGGAGCAGTGGGTTGATGTATCTCTGCTCCAGAATATCAGTCTACTAGTACTAATCCAATTCAGGAGGACTAAAGAAGAAAGATGAGACTCGGTTGACATTGGAAGTTCCATAGTTGGTATAAATTGGGGTTTTCTAGCCTTTTGCACCCCACAGATTCTGTAGCAGTGGCCATTTGTCCATCAATTACAATCTTAGATAGATGACGATTGTAAATAATGCCATGGCTGAAAATGGGAAGAGCTCTGTGAGTTATTGGATGGACAGATGACTGGATTATAGGAATGACTTATGTTATGAACCACGATGAGACAATTGGTATTGTTGTTGATTATGATGGAAGTCATTATTGGTTTGTCTTTTGTCTTCTCAGACTTTCCCTCGGTCATTTATCGATTGCTGACGAATCCAGTCTACATCGTTACCTGCCTCGGCATCTGTTGTGAAGTCTCCATTGTCAGTGGCTTTGTTGTCTTTCTGCCAAAGTACCTTGAAACGGAATTTGGGGCAACAAAGTCAATGGCCAATCTGCTCACAGGTTCGTTTTTGGTTTTTCTCATACTGCCATTAGGAGGATAGTTAGGAAGGAATAACCAGGTTGACATTTACCAACAAATACCGAATCCAAGTATTTGAATGTACTATTTGCCATTTGTTCCATATGCCAAGCTTCGAATTTTCAATAAGAAACGTTAGATGTCCGGAAACATAGTTCTTCATTGTACATCATTGATGGTCGCTAGTGCTTTGTATTTGTAACTTGTTTTAGTCAGTTGCAGTTTCGAAAGTTTCTAAATTTGCACTAAATTAAAAAATTGAAAATCATTTTTAAAAATGAAATGGGATTCAATGGATGCTTGTTTGCTTTATGGCTGAACATTTATATGCATACGTTTATTAAATAATGAATAAAAAAATTATTTGCAACTATTTGTGTTCATTTCCCAAGGTGAATACTCCTGAGTAGTGCCGGAAAATGGGATGTTAGCGTTTTCCGGTTATTCCCCAAGCATATTGGCGATTATGCTTAGGGTATTGAGCCAGTTTGGTGTTTGTAATCAGGAACATTAGCTGTTCATTGGCAGTCGACTAAATGTAAGAGTTTGACATTTTGGCTGTTGAATCTGAGGTGAAAGTTATGTGCTGTGGTGATTTTCATAAAATGAAGAAAATTAATAAGATTTCTGACTCTTTTTTACCAACTTTGCATCTGGTTACTGTTGAGAAATTTTAAAATGATCTCCTGATGCTTTAACTTTCGGGTTTTGAGTAGAATTTGATGAGGTCAGTTGATGATATAGTAACAATAATTAAAGATTGGAAATGGGTGTGCTCTTTATTTCTTGCATCAAATACCTAAGTTTCTTGAATATAACTTCTGCATTCATTGTCTGCTAATAGATAGATATATTCAAAACATTATACTCTATCAAACACCTTATTCTCTTCCATTAATTAGAACCTCTCAATGTCCCCCATCTTAGACTGGGGCCCTAACTTTCTAAGTAGAGAAATGCAGGCTGTTAATTTTTATGAAAAACTGTCAAACCGGTAGCCAATTATATTACTGAAGAATTCTGCAAGGCTCTGGCCTCAGTCAGTTCATTGTATTCATAGCAGCTGTCTGCTCTTTATGTAGGGACAAACAAACACCTGTATAAATATGTTGTTGACATGAATGTACTGAATTCTGAAACTGAACACATTGGCTCAATGCGGAATTTGAAAATATTATTCTGTGGGCCATCCTAAAGAGACTTTCCATAACTTAACTACAATTTGTCAGGCTGCTTGGTGTCGTCATGTAGAGTAACCTTTCTCCAAGCAATGTTTATTATGTCATTAGTCTTATTAACCAGCCATACTTTTTTCTCAGCCAGCAAAAACACAGGTTCTCTACATATCTCAAATCTGAACGTCATTTTCAAGCAGTTATTCTGTCAAAAGTAATATATGCATTCCTGTGTGTGCTGGAAGTTTTTCCTTCAGAAGAATGAGAAGATGCTATGCACGTGAATGCAGCCGAGTGAGAGACTAACCAATGGCAAAGTTTGTGGGAAGAACTATACCACAGAAGAACTGATTGCTCAGGCAGACAGAAAGATCTCCCAAAAATTTCATTTTCACAGCCAGTTCAGTTCTTCTTAACCTCCTCTGTGTGAGAACGTGTACTGCATCCAAGTTACATCCTTTCAATACCTCTTGTCAGTTCTAAGCTGTTGGAAAGTTGTTTTTCTGAATCGGTGTATGTTTAGTTATATTTAGTTTTGCATATAGATCACAGTTAAGGCTGACTACCTGGGTAATGAAATAGGTTTTCGGGTACCCGAAATTCCGTAAAAATGCGCGATTTTGCCTGAACATATGCTAGAAATATTCCCTTGGTCATATTGGCTGACTGCCCGGGCAATGAAATCGGTTCTCGGGTAACGACATTGCATGAAAATTCGCAATTCCCTACATTTCCTAAAAAAATATCCCGACCCGACTGCGTGAATCAACGGGTACCCGGGTCGTGAGTTCAACATTTTTGATAGCCTTAGTCACGATCATGCGGTCATGTTATGGTCTATTAAAAAAGTGTATAATGATTCTGTACAATGTAACACAAGTGCACTTTTCAAATTCAAATGAAGGCTACTCACTCATTACACAGGCAGTCAATATATAAAGTATTAATTGTGATTTAATTTGATTTCAGCTTTGGTTAGTTGTTGTATATTAGTGGTTTGGTCATTTGCGAACAGGTGGCATAGCAATACCTGGTGCAGTTGTTGGCATTCTCGTTGGAGGTCAATGTCTTCGGCAGCTTAATCTGACACGGAAAGGTTTGTAGTAGGAAATTGAATGTTTTTCTGTGATCACATCTGCATTCATTTCAGCCAGAGACGTTACAATTGGTATTTAATACTGTTGTATAGTGAAGTCAAACTATTGACCTTTGTAATTTGAGATCTGGAGTCCAACATCTCCTAAGCTGATGAATATCAGTAAATATTTACTGTTTGGCTGTTTATAACTTGAAATTATAATGTTGACTTTTGCTGTTGTGGCATGATGAAAATATGTCTCTCTGAAACATTACCATCTGGCAGATCTAAGAAGATGTTACTTAACACTAGATGAAAATGTAAGCAAATATTTAATCATATATTTTGTGTTGGACTAGTGAATGTAAGAAATATTCTGTTTATACAGTGTTCACTTGTTTATACAGTGTTCACTTGTTTATACAGTGTTCACTGGTATATAATAGAGCTCACTTTTTTATAAAGGAATTATTTATAGCATATAAACAGATAATTTCATCCATAGATCATTTGTAAAGAACCCTCACAGACCTTTGCTGCATTGACTTTTATTCTTGGATTTATTTATTTCTAATTGGACAATGAGATCTTCATTGTCCAGGAGGCACCTTGAGTGTTTTTCTACATCCAAAAGATTCTTTCTGATACACGGATCAGTTGATTTAATCTGATAGACTGAGCAATGGATGAGCAGAAGATGCAATAATTAGGGCGACAAAGGTATAGACTGCGCTTAATGAGGTAACAACAGAGCCTGACAGACAGAAACAGGCAGACAACTGCCAATCTGATGTGTCTAATGAGTAAATTGATTTTGTGTGTGTGTGTGTGTGTGTGTGTGTGTGTGTGTGTGTGTGTGTGTGTGTGTGTGTGTGTGTGTGTGTGTGTGTGTGTGTGTGTGTGTGTGTGTGTGTGTGTGTGTGTGTGTGTGTGTGTGTGTGTGTGTGTGTGTGTGTGTGTGTGTGTGTGTGTGTGTGTGTGTGTGTGTGTGTGTGTGTGTGTGTGTGTGTGTGTGTGTGTGTGTGTGTGTGTGTGTGTGTGTGTGTGTGTGTGTGTGTGTGTGTGTGTGTGTGTGTGTGTGTGTGTGTGTGTGTGTGTGTGTGTGTGTGTGTGTGTGTGTGTGTGTGTGTGTGTGTGTGTGTGTGTGTGTGTGTGTGTGTGTGTGTGTGTGTGTGTGTGCTGTTTTGCACTGTTTGTGCATGTGTATGCATTAGAAGAATCCAGGTTAACCGAATGTACTCAATGTTTGTTGTTTGACTGCTCAGATATAATGTTATGGTGATATGTGGCACTTGACTCTTGGAGTTACCTGTAAGATTGATGGTCAGTTCTGGCCATCTAAGTTGATTTAGTTTACATTTGTACACAGCAGGCGTCTTAGTGGTCTAGTGCCTCTGCATGACATCCTTTCCTGTGGTGGAGTCTTTGGCCTCCTCCTATGTGGCAAAAAGCTTTCTACTGCTAGATTTACAGTCCATGACAAATGAAAGAGCACTGTGGATATGGACTATGGTACATGACCAGCACTGGCTGTTATCGGATGAACAGCAGCAGCAATGTTTAATGCCCCTCCTTTCAGGTCTGGTCTGTTTGATAACTGTGTTAAGATGAGCAGGGGTTTCGGTTGCTATTTGCCCATGGGAAGTCAGATTTAATTAAGGTATTTCATCAAACTGTTGATTAGTTTTATGCATTGGATAGCGACCTGGCCGACAAAGGAACGCAGACAATCTCATGAGCCATCCCATAAGCCAATCTCATGAGCCATCCCCTAAGCCAATCTCATGAGCCATCCCCTAAGCCAATCTCATGAGCCATCCCCTAAGCCAATCTCATGAGCCATCCTTGGGTAATAACTGTTAGCCACTCTGTTTACTCGACCTTAGCATATGAAGACCGGTGGCTAGTCTTCTTGCACACTGCTTGATCTCCCCGTCGACAGCGTACAGTTAGTGTACTCATTTATAACTGTTTTTGAGCAGTCTAACTGTTGTCAATGTCACCTTTATGCCCTGGCAGGGCTGAGGCTGGTAACCCAATCCTTATAAGACTTCATTATGAAAATATTGACGCATACTGTGTGATTGTTTTTGGCGGAATTGCTGTTGTCGTGACTGAACTGTAGCTACTTAAAACATCTGAGTAGGGACTGTTGTTGTCGTTTACATTGACCAGTGACTGGTAGATTTGTTTATTTGATTGATCATAAAGGAGCAATTCAGTTGACGCTGCTGCTGAATCTTGTGTCGTTGACTGGCTTTGGGCTCTTCTTCTTTCTTGGTTGTGACAATCTCCGGATGGCAGGAGTAACTGTTCCATTCCACAACAGGTAACACACTTTTACTGTTGGATGGAAACTACACAATTTTGCTTAGTGATGGCCTCTCATTCGGAGGACGAATGAATTTCAGACTCATGTTTGCACCTGAATTTTTACAGCATTTGCATTTCAGTAATGCATTTTGTAATAGGTGGAATTTTGTCTGGTTTCTTGGAAATAGGCAAGTGCTCGGTTAATTGCATGTCAATATATTTTGTCTCTCTTAATGATGCGGAATTGCGACTTGGATCTTGCTGTATGTTTGATGGATTAAACATGTTTAGCTTTTTACCTCATTGCCTAGCATTTAGGTCTTGTTCAGCATGCAAAGCCGTAATATCTCCAACCATATTGCACCATTATCTAAGTCTCAGCCTGTGAATGAAAAGTCTTGATAGTATTGTTATGGGCTGAATTACCTAGCCAAAGAAACAGAGAATTTATCTGCACAGAGAAAGGCACAGAAGAAGACAGGCAGTGAGAAGAATACATGGAATGAGAAGAAGGCAGAAAATGACAGAGAATCAGAGCGGTGTCTTTGAATTCTTTCAGTGTGCTTGTTTTGTCCAATCAGAGCCTTGCCTCTAATTCGTTACTGTATGGAAAATGTTTTTGACTTGTTTAATGATGGTCTTGGAAGAAGAAGCCTGCTAGCTCTTAGTGTACTCTTCTGGTGATGAATGCACCCGTCACCAGCGTCTGCTGTAAAGCAGTTCTAAGGTAGCTGCTGATAGCATCTGTATTTATAAACCAAACAGAAAACACTCTTACACCAGATACAAGAATAGACAGATAGGTGACTATCAGACAGACAATCTCACAGACAGACAGAAAATACCAGCACTTCATTAATGTTGGTAATGATATTACAAGTTGTAATAATTATTACACTACATTAATGTTGGTAATGATATTACAAGTTGTAATAACTATTACATCAACCAACTTCTCTAATATTATTATTCATGTACTGTGCGTGTAATGTTTGCTTGCTGAAACTATTTCTAGTAAAATCAGGCACTGAGTCTAGCAAACAGCTCACAAAGATCTTGACAGTTGGGAGGTTTCCAATATAAACCCTAGAGCCATGTGTTCCAGACGTACCCTTGCAGTCTACACATCAAAGATCTTGGCTATATACTACTGTTTCATTATGATAGTTTTAAAGTGAAAGAAACTTGGAAATAATTTGATTGGCTGTGGTAAAAACTCTTATTACGCTTTGAATTTCAGCTCTAGCGACATGTTTAGCATCAATCTGACGTCGCCTTGTAACATCGGCTGTCAGTGCAACAACAATAACATGCATCCAGTGTGTGGTGTCAATGGACTGGTCTACTTGTCACCCTGTCATGCGGGCTGCACTCGAACTGTCCAAGGACTTCATCCTATGCACTTGCAGGTCAGTCAAACTCGTTCATTGCAAACTGCAACTCATGACTGATGATGAAACTCTATCCATGCATTCATTGCTGGGCTGTGATGTGGGTTTTCTTATTGACTTGGCCTCTATGAGCTATATAGCTTGACAGATCATGTAGCGGCTCTACACGTTTGACCTCGGATGTGTCTTGGTTCTTGAATTCTGCTCTGCTATTCTCTGTCTCTTTTTAATAATTTCCAATCTGTTCTCTAGATTATTGTCCTCTTTATACTGCTCTTTGGATATTCTGCTTGCAAAATTGGTAGACAGCAGTGTTGTTTCACCTGGACAACAGTGTTGCGGATGTCTATCAGCCGTTCTGTGGATATAATTTCCTGCGTTTGTAGGCTTTAGATAAGCCTTGTTTGCTGGTGCTTAAACGTGTCACTGAATGGCTTCTGGTTTTAAGGGCTGTGATTGTTTTTGCTGTTAGAACTACACAAACTGCCAGTGCATTTTGAACGAGATGAACCTACCTCCTGACGTGACCGCAATGCCAATGGCGACAAGCGGCCTCTGCAATCACCTGTGTAAAACGCTCGTACCATTCATGGTCATGCTGTTTGTCATGACCTTTATGATTGCAGGAACACAGATGCCTCTGCTCATGATCACGATTAGGTAAGTCAGACCGTGCTATAACTCTTATCCATTTTCAATGTACAGGCCTTGTCCGAAGTGTGTGCACGATCTTGTTCTTCACTGGACAACCTACTAATCATTTGTTGCCTTAAAAATTTAAGGCTTGTGGAGTTACATGAAATTTTCATGCCTACCACAACCATGTAAGCACCAGGGACTGACTTGTTTTTTTTGATAAATGGGTTTAAATTCAGTTGGTTTGAAAGTTGCAATTGTTGATTTCAGGTCAGTTCAGCTGACAGATAAAGCTTTGGCTCTAGGTCTCCAGTTTGTCATGCTTAGACTCTTTGGTATGTCAGGTTCACTTCCTCAAACAATTTGTAATATCTGATTATACTTTTAATAATTTAATTAATTTTTTAATTATTCCATTTACAATTTTATCATTATTGTTGGCATTGCTGTAATAAACTGTGATTGCCACATGTCACTTTTTACTGTCTCCATACCAAAAAAGTGACAAGTGCCAATCATATCTTGAATTTATGCCTATCTTTCTTTGATAAGTTCTGTTATTCGTGTTGTTCCAGCCCTCAGATATACACTTTTTACCTATATCTATTTCATGTAATGCACTACTAACAAAGGTCTTTTAGATAAGGTCCGTATATTAATCTGTGTTCATTCATTACGAGAACTTGCCTTTTTATGAAAAGTCTTTTCTGTTTTGAAACCTGTGAGGGTGACTAAGTTTGTATCATTTCAAGATACTAACACATGATGTGTTATCAGTGATTTGGTTTGTGTTAATTGATACCATATGCAGCTGATACTGTTCTTAGACATGTCAGGTGTCATGGAAAGCATTGTTTTATTTGCTTTGCTTTTCAGCGTACATACCGTCACCCATAATGTATGGACACCTGATTGACAGCACGTGTCTGCTGTGGACCGATCAGTGTGGCTTTCAGGGCAACTGCCTTGTGTTTGATCTTGTCCATCTGCGATATAAATACGTTGGTATGTGAATACTGTCCATGCAACATTCCAAACCTATGCTTTACTGGAACACTTGCTAGGAGTTTAATAGTATTGATAAATCATCTGTTGATTCCCTTCTTTCCCTCTTGCTCTACTCTCCCATCCCTTGTCTACCTTCCTCAATTTTCCCACCTTCCCCATCTCCACAATATCCCTCTTATCTTCCCCAACCAGATGATCTGCATGCATTACTTTAGTATGTAAATAAACAGACATGGAACTGGGTGGTTACAATAGCTGCAACTTACCAGTATATGATCAATAACTCAGTTTAGAAAATATGAATTGTTCTCTTTTGATGTCGTAATCATTTTAATTATGCATGTCATGAAAGTGCAACATGTTCTGCTTTTGGCTGGATATCTTAAACTAGAGTTGAGCCAAGCATTATAGTTAGGTCTGACATTCTTTCAGAATTATATCATGATGCATTGTAACCATTGTGAGAAAGTGATTACACATTCGTGTTTTAGGAATCTCATTTGCACTGAAGATTTTGGCTGCCCTCTTTTATGTGTCTATCTGGATCTTGCTGTGGAGACAACAGGTTAAATCTGGTGCATCAGACAATGATCAGGTACCATTCCCTTATGAGACACCTTCGATGGGATGGCTACATAAATTTCGTTGCTTTGTGGCTATTCTCTCTGGACATTGGCTTAGTATAGGGACAGTGAATTGTCTTGGGTGCCATCCACTTTTGGAATTGCTTTGATGTGAAGAATTAGTTTGTCTTTAATAATAATGATACTTAATATACTAAGACAATTTCTACAGCACCTTAGCACGGATTAGGCCAATAAAAAGCGTGATGTATATTAGTTTAAAAATTCCACGACTGTTATATGGAAGCTTATAGCATTTGGTCTTGGGCTGGGACTTGACTATAGCCTGAGATTGCGCAGTCTTCACGTGAAAGAAGATTGCTTTTTTACCCTTCAAGAGGACTTGGGAATAAGCAACACTGTCTGTATTGTATAGTATGATATAGCCTTGGTTCATATAAGTAAATAGCAGTGGTGAGGTGTGTGTGTGTGTCTGTGTGTGTGAGTGATTTCCACCAGAGCATCTTGTTTAGATTTCAAGTACTATTGATTGATATGATTGACGTCTTGTTTGAAAGTGTTGTTCTGTTGTTCAACTTATGTGGTCAGGTGTAAGATCCTTGAAACCTTGGCACCTTACTTTTGAAAAGTGTGTGTAACCTTCATTGTTTTAGTACATATTTATGTTATTTACTCAGGAATTGCGAAGAAAAAGTGCTAGTGTAGTGATTGTGGAGGACAAAGCCTGTGAACTGCGTCATCATTCTCGACAGTCATCAACAGCGACTGCTTCCATTGATGGCCCAGCTACCGTCTGTTCACCACAGTCACCTGAGTTAGGTGAATCTACTCTGTAGTTGGGCAGCATAAAAAAATTTATGAATGTCCACAAAAATGTTATGTTACATGCTTGTCTAGCCACTTGCACATATCACACGTTGCAAGAGGTTTTTCCTGCACTACAATATTAATTGTTTAAGTAGCTGGCTGGGCAACTGTAGCACTTTGTTATCTTTTTAAGATTTGCTTGAAAGTTTGTTTGACACTATAGTCTAATTTAGAAGTGTTCAAAAATGACTATAAGATATTAATTTTGGTGATAATATTAATTATCTGATGACTTTGTCAGGGAAAAAAGTTTCAAAGAAACTGTTCCTTGAACATTTATGCGGGTATAAAGTTGTGAAGAGGTGTTCAGAAAAGTTGTTCTATTCCTCTGGTTTTTGTTGCTTCCTGTTTAGTTTCTGTTCTGAAAAGAAGCAGCCTGAAGTGAGTAGGGCTATAGAAATTGTTTTTGGATGTCAAACTTCGTATAAGTTTTTGAAGTGTTTCTCTTTGGAATTGAAGTACATGAACTTCCTTTCTGTGTGAAGTTCTTTTTCTGCCATTGTGAAACATTTTTGTGACACAAGCTATCTGCAGATAGATTGTTAAAACATCCATTCTATTAGGTAGAATTATCTCTTAAATAGCAATGCCCTCTTTTGTTGATAATGGTGTTTTTGGTAACTAAATGGGTAATTTAATGACCTATTATTAGTGACAGACTAACCCTGAACTTCCAGTATATAAGCTGATTTTATTGCAGTTTGAAACTATTTTGAGTAATTACTTCCCCAAGTTCCCTTTCTACTTCGTTTTGAAATAGAAAGTTGGGATTATTTCAGTATTGTAAACTATCAATTTATTATCTACAAAGCTGACAGTTTAACAGCAAATTAAGTTCAGTGTAATGAATCTATTATTCAATCTCATAACAGTTATCCTTGTTTTGTCACTCTTATTTTCCTTTTATATTTTATAGCTTGCTGCTACACGTTCAAATTATATTAAGGGTGTTGCGCACATTCAGTGTCGCTAGAGTATCAATGAATAGTTAGATTTTTTAGCTTCCGATAGCTTGGCATTAAGCCTACTTGGGTTTTTGTGGCTGGTCCCTTGAGCTCCCATTAGGCTCAGTGGTTGAGTTCTGCACAAACAGTACCAGCCATTCACATCATAGTTGCTGGCAACTGGAGTAAAACTACATCGGTGAGCTGGTGCAATGGCACTCACTTGAAACATGTAACTCTCTCAAGTTATTGCGATAAAAGATCGATCTGATCTCTTCAATCTACCAGCATTTGTATGTTCTTCTGTTCATGCAAAACTAGTAGAGAGAGTTTATCCTGCATTGCATTTTGATATTTTTAATTTAGAAATGTTGACATTAACAGCCTGTATAATGCAAATTGACATTTAAGTAATGGATAGTCAAGTGCTTATTAGTTTGCATGTTGTGTTTAGTGGCTGCTAGAAATGGAAATTCAGTCATATTTTCATTGATTAGACTCGCATTTAAGTTTGATGCTCATTGTTAATTTTTTATACCTGTAGCATCAAGTTGCATTTTGTGTGCAAATGTAGTGTAATTTCATTAAGTTTCAATTCTTATATCTGTGGTCAGTTGGAAGACACTGTAGACTGTTATAATATCTTTAATACATTGGATGCAATATCACTTTGGTTTGGTGCCGCTTGGAAACTTCTTGTGTAATCTAGAAGCTTTTACAGTGGCACGGAAGGAAAAGAAGTGTCATTGCACAAGAAGAGTCTATGCACAAGGTATAAATATTACTTTAGGAGTTAGTGTATACTTGTGATTTGTCAAGTTCTTATGATTACCATGATTTATGAAACTTTGTGTTCCTGGATGCTGGCTCACAGACCACATCAGACCGCTATCAGATGAGGTGAACATGGCATGGCTGCAAAATCCAAAAAGTGGCTGCAAAAAGTCTTCAAAATCCACTTATGTTTTTGTGTTTGGAACCAAGACTGAAATGAGTCATCGGGTCTTTCGGATTGCTGGCCCATTTGCCTGGAGCAGTCTTCCTGCTTTAAAATAACAGTTACATTGTACATTCTATGTAATCCGATGCATTTAGTTGTTTAAATTGTTCCGACAGTAAACAATCTTGCTAACGAAGATGCTCTATAAATGGTTGTAATTACAGTTACAAAGTAGACTTATTTTAGTCAGGCTTTAAGGTTGACTTTTTATTGAATCTTTTGAAGAGCAATTAGATGAGCATACTTGATACTCAAGCAGTGACATCTTGTCATACGTCTTGCTTTTGCGCATCGTGTACCTTTACATTTGTTGTTCAGAAGTTTAATGTCATCAGCAGCATCTACATGATTTCTATTTTGATCTCGTGAGAATTTTTCATTTGTGAAATTCAGGTGATTTACAGCTACATTAGAAAAGGTTTTTCATGAATGTATCAACTGTACAAATGGTCATGTGGCCATGTGTATCTCCCTCCGAACTTAAAAAGCTGATGCGCAGAACACAGTATGTGTGGAAGGGTGGCTCAAGGATGTACGCTGTGGCCATGCCCTCTTTCCCTAAACTCTGATGGGAAGGACCCTTCTGGATCCACATCTGTTAATTGTCAGCATTTCTGAGATGCAATTGTTAGTGCAGATATTATTGGTGTTACCTTGTTTGCAGTCACTGGAGTTGTCGACTTGTTCCAATTTGTGGATGTAGATTAGAAGGTGTCTTTGAAAAGGTGCAACACTTTAAACACTACTTAAAATGGGAAGTGTTGTTGCTAGACTTGAGATAAACGCTGCTTAATATTGGAAGTTTTGTTGCTAGACTTTATTGACTTTTTGTTCTGAATATTGCTCCGGATGTAAAATTTCTAGAGTCGCTAATCAGTATTGTTTTACAACACAGTTCTAGTATTCTTAATGGTGTACACAGCTATATATATATATATATATATATATATATATATATCAAACATAAAGTCAAAATAATTTTGACTTTATGTTTGAGATGATTTATGTAGAATGGAGAGACATGAGTCTGCTGTGTTTTGCCTTTGAGTAAAAGTTCAATCTATTTCTTACATACATAAAATAGGATAATTGTGCATATATGTTAAGCCAGTATTGTAGGGATATTTTGAAACTGTAACTATTAGTTGTTAAGCTATATTCGGATGCCATAATATATTGTCTAGGGAACCCAGAACAAGTCTTTAAAAATGCGCTGGTACTACTGCTTTGATTTGATGGTCGACATTAAATATGAGGCCATAATAAAAATGTAACCACTATCAATTAATACACACTTTAAGACATATATAAGATGTTTCACATTCTTTGTCCTGTAATGCCTACCTTTTCCCTTGTGCTCATTAGAATTGCTTAGGTGACAGCTAATTACAGAACAAATTAAATCAAACATTGTTCAGAACTTTTGCTCATCTGGATTTTTTGGTGCATTTTAACCGGTGTGTTCAAAATTACTGCACTTATGTTGTCATATTTTGTTTATTATTATATTTGTTATATTTAATTTGCACAGTATTAAACACTTGGGAATGATGAGTCAAAACGTTTGAGTATCTAAAATACAGTCTTCCACTTGTATTTGTGCTTTTTACTTTCTGATTTTTCTTGAATTTCTCCACTACATGTACTAATCATCAATGTTTAACAAATCTCATAATCATGTTGTAGTCGTTACTGCATGCAAAAATATTTAACGAATGAAATTATATATTGCGATATCACACTTGTACTATTCTTGGATTTAGTTTTATTCAAATTCATGAAAGGAAATTGTTACATTAGTTTATTGATAGCCTAATTTCTCTGAATTCTACAAATTTCTGCAAATCTTTTGGGGTTCACGTCGCTTGTAAAAATTCTTCTATGTCAGATTTTCTTATGTGTTTTAACGCATAACTTGTTCTTGGAGTGCATTAAACTAAGCTTTTGTTGCATCTGGTCATAAAACACTTTTTAGTCTAATTATGCACATGAAGGTATTTACTTAAGAGTCTGAATTGCAATATCTGAGCCACCTGTATTTTTTGATTGGTTCAGTTTTTTAGAAACCGTTTTAATACTTCAAAAACCGGCACGAGTTTGAAGGTTTATTTTGTCACTCTGCACTCAATTTCATACCTAGAAATAATGTTAAGAGACTGATTTGTGAATAAAAAATGAAATGTCAGTTGTTAGTTTGTACATCCGTGCAGTATGTACATCCGTGCAGTATTTATGCATGGAGGCTTTGGAGGGGTTGTCGCAAACAAAATGCTAACATATGTATGGGCAGTAATATTTTTGTAACTAAAATTAGAACTACCAATAAATGATTTCTTGGTTACTAGAAAATCATTTGACTGAACAATTTACATGCTTCCAGTGATCAGTTCACAATCATTAACATTGTATGTAGTTCTGTGGAATCGTCTCTGATCTTCTAGAGTTTTGATGAAGAACCAAGATTAAAGTTGCCTTTATGGCCTTCACCAGACACAAATCTCTGCGCACCTACAACATTCAGTTCAAGCCACATAATCTATTAATCTAAAAAAAAACAACTTGGCTAGGCTATATTCATAAGATTCTTGCATTATTCTCTCATTAATTAGGGAGGTTCTATGCAGCACCCATTCGAGATCATCGACTTTTGAGCTCTCGCAACACAACCTCAGTTAAATGGAACAGTTTAATTATGGTTGGAATAGGTTGCAAAGAAGCTACAAGCATTAAAATACAACAGAACAATGTTGACCTTACTTTCCAAGTAATCATAATTACACATCAGTAGCTAGATTTAGAGAAAAAATAAAAATTACCATTTATGGACTCTGTCTTGATCACAGCTATGCCATTGTCATATTCAAATTTAAATGCATCATCAAGTGAAGTTGCATTAAAGCAGGAATAGTATGCAGACTGTCGGTCTCGTCTCATACACTCCTGAGGAAAATTGCTCAATGTCTGCGCAATCTTTGTCGCTTCACCCAATGCTAAAACAATACAGTTATCCCATATCACATCCAGTCGGTCATTTTTTTCCACTTATTACAGCAACCAAATGCTCATATCAACTAATTTCAAAATCTGTAAAATAAACTATGACAATTCTCTATTCTTTTCTTCATAGTTTTATCCCTGCAGACAGATTGTGTCAGAGTTGCTCATTGGTCAAATTCTTGCATTGCAACATGCCATGCACAGGTTCAAGTTTTCCTGAACTGATCCCCATTTGTATAAGGTCTGTGATCATGTTGTAACACACAATTAATTGATGACATTAATTAATGCCTTATCATCAGGTAAAGATGTATAAAAATAGTGTACTTTAACACATTTCAATATACACACATAAGCAAATGCACACACCACATACACACACCACCAGGTTAAGCAATAAGCAGCATACCGCTTTACTATAATATGAAAAGTAATATTTGAAACTGTTAAGGTAAAAGGTATAACTACCCGCTCCAACAGGCACAAGTCGGTTTGCAAGACCCATTTGCACTGCTTCGTCTGCAGTTACCGGCCGGCCGGTGAGTATCATGTCCATAGCCCTTGAAAGACCAATCAGCTGGGGCAGCCTTACAGTCCCACCATCAATCAGTGGCACTCCTATCAAGCACAGGCATATTCACAGATTCATCTTTTATTCCTTATTCATACAGGGTCATTTTGTTTGTAAAGTCTAGTAGTTATGACTTATGCACATAAGACATCTTCATGGTTTATTCTCTTAAAGAACAAAACAGTGCTGGTATGGATGTCATTGAATTGCCTCAAGCTGAATAATATGAAACACAACTCATGCTGTTTGACACATGATGGTGAGAGCAAAGATTGACAAGGAGATTATAGCAAATGAGTTTCCACGTCATCAGTGACCTTCCACCAGACATGTCATTATTTAACACTGTGATCGTGGGACCATTTATTGTCTTCATGTGGCAGCTCAGGGTTGTGGCCTATACAAATTTAAGAGAAATTGTAAAGCAGCGGCCATTATCACTTATTATAACTGTGATAATATAAAGTAAAGTAATCAAAATGAAAAGAAACCAAAGAAACCTGTGGATTGAAGTCTTTGGCATAATGATAATAGTGCTGCAAAAGTTACCAGATCATACTAAATAGATCAGATGTCTTGCTAAGAATTAAAAAACAGCAGTATCTGACAAACTTTAAAAAACACTTACCAAATCTACGACAGAAGACCCCCATAATGGCCGACTGTTCCACAACACGCATATCACACATGCACGCGAGTTCAAGTCCTCCCGCAACAGCATAGCCAGACACTGCAGCGATTATCGGCTTGCTGAACATCATTCTAGAAGGACCCTACACATAAAGATTGCCATTACTCACAACACAGACCTTCTGGTCAAAGATATACTTCATAATTACTATATTTTACATAAGAATTAAATTTATCCATTTATCACTTAATTTTAGGCTCATGAATTACATACTTCCAATTCTTTTGACAGGTTTTTAAAATGCAGTACACTCTCACTAACAAAATGGTTGTTGTGCGCCAAAGTCACTACAGCCAAAATGCTAACAGATCACATCACGGCTTCAGACGGCTTAAATACTGAAATACACTAATGTATTAATTATGCAAGTCCCAATGTGGCAACAAAGCTCAAAGACAACCATACTCTGATGTGATGGAGTAGCAGTGATGTCTACTATCAGATGATTTTGACCAATTACTTTGAAGGGCCACATTGTCATCCTGCTGTGGGCAAAAGTGATCATGATTCAACAGCAGACAATTTATGTTTATGGACACATTCACGTCTGCAGGTACCAGACACTATTTAAAGCACGACAATGCCTGAACCGAACTGCCAAACGTATGCGTATAAAGCTGTGGTCATCTTGGTTAGACAGCAGCTAGACACCTGCCAGTGTTATGTAAGCTGGCAGTGATATGTAAGGTTCAATTTCATAATTTATCTCAGTTACAGCTTCTGGGGAAAGAAGAAGTTCACTGATCATTCTAACTTCTAATGAGTTTCAATAGACTTTCAATTGAAATTTGTGTGTTTTCTTTCAACCAACCATTGGTCCTCTGCCTTTGGGAAGAGCTGCTGCATCTGGCAGACTGTCTATAGATGCACCTGCGGCAACCTCACTCAAGTCGTAGCCAGCACAGAAATTACCACCTAAAAAACAAGCTATGCATAATTCTCACAGTCGTCTGCTACTAGATTTTGGATAAAAATCTGTTAACCTTTATTTTGTGAGAGAGAACAACTAAGAAAATAGCAACATAGCACACAACACAAGTCAGTTTAATACTTAAAACAGCAACATTGGCTTGTGGGTTCATCTTTAATTCATGATCTGACCAAATAAGGATAGAATAGTCGCAAGGGGCATGAACAGAAAGGGAATCAAAAGAGGGTGAAAACTGAAGGTGTTTGGGTTGACACAAGAGACATCAATGATGGAAGGAACTGGAATGACAGCTGAACAAGATGGCTGAGAGAGATCTAGGAAGCAGATTGACTGTCCAATAGTGTAAACATAACCCAAAGCCTTAATAGTCAAATAAGGCAGATTTTGTAAATATGTTAAAAGTAAACGTTTAAACTAATCCACAAAAGAGACATACATTCAAATTACTGGATTAATCAACTTTAAATTTAAACAAACACTGTGCAACAAATGAGACACAAACAAACCACAGCTAGAATGTTATTCAGACTATAAGCAATAAGTTAATAAGCAACAGACTTTCAAACATTAGACTGGCTTTATAAGCTGGCAATCAGAGCTTAGTGATTCTGGATGTGGAAGACATCCAGAAGTTATTATTTAATTTTGATAGAAAAACATTTACAAACCTTTCCCATACAGAACAGCTGCATAAAGGTCATCAGTTTTCTCAAAGGTTTCTATTGCCTCATAAAGTTGTGTGGCTGTTTCTTGGTTGACTGCATTTCGTTTATCTGGTCGATTGATGCCAATCAAAAACACATGACCGATCGATTCTGTCTCAACTAATTTGCCTTTTTAAAAAAAAAGAAAACGATGCTCATTTTTTGCCAGGTTAAAAGCTGCTACAAATCAGACTTATGTTGACAACCTACAAAATAAATTCAATCTCAAAGTACTATATTACCAGAAAACATCTGGCTAAAGGCTCCAAGATTCATAGCGGCAACAGATGCTATATCAGCATGATCAATAGCAGTTTCTATGAATCTTCTGTTGCATAAGAAAGAAACCAATTTACAGAACGTTGCTTACTGTATCAATTAAATTTGACCCTCTTTACCAATGATCATGCATCTTGACAGTCAAACCCTCATGGATAAAATTGGCTTAATAAATGTTTAAGCTACCACACCTTAACTAGACTCCAATAACTGATATCTTCAAATAACATCCCCATTTATGACCTCTGCCACATCCAATCCATTCTTGACTTTCAACCACTTCCAGTATCGATACTGCCATTTTCCACTCCAAACTTGACTGCTTAATCTCCTTTTTCTCAGCCCTGAATCAAGCTTCTGCAACACTCATTCAAACTCACTTCTTCATCAGTAACCATGACACCCAAACATCACCATAAAACTCCCATCCTTACATCACTCTATTGGCTGAAAATCCACGACAACATTCACTTCCTCATAACCCTAACACATAAATGCCTATAATACTCCTAGTCCAAGCACTCCTAGCTCAATCAGCCTATCTTTAATTAACTTGTGTCCAGCACTAAGTGTCCAAGTAGCACTTCATACATTTGGAGTTTATGATTACCTCACTCTTTCCAGTCCAGTCACTACTTTGTAACACTTACATGCTTCAAGTTCAAGATGACTTTGCAATTTAGCAGGGAACTATATTCTTCAGTTAACTCACTTCTGAGAATTCTTCTAACATTACCAGTCAGTGTTGCATCAGCTGAGAGAAGCTTCTCTTCATTACGTTGACTGAGAACATCTTTGAGAAACAAAATAAGTCAGGAAAATTGACCGGCATGGCACTCCTCAATGCGCATCGAGAAATTGAAGTATAGATGTTGACAACGCGATTGATCGCTTTGTAGAGATTGGAAACAGAAGGCTGGAATTTGTGTTGTAACATAGGGTGGAGAAACTATTAGGCCAACGTTGATAAGTCATTTTAATTGCTTTGATCTTGGAAACAATTGTAGATTTAATGGTTAGTACGAAAGAACTATTAATTTCTTGAACATTAGTCGAACCGATCCATTATACTTGATAGGCATTACATTAAATGCATTTACTTTTACAGCTGATTTTAGTTGCAAATTATATCAACCTTCAGTTCTGACGAGATCAGACATCCGACCGATTCCCAGTTCCTCTGTTGGAAAAGTTCAGAGCCGCCATTGGTTAGCGAAGACACTGCGTCGAGAGTGCCTCTGACTTAACTGTCGCCATATAAATATTTGCTTATGATTATATGTAGCTTTAAGTGGTGTAGAGAAATTTCTGAACGAGGACTTCAGGCCCTACATCACACTCCAGCAGGAACGCCGTCTGCCACCCAGTGGAGCCAATGGCGAATATTTATTACCACTATGTCATGCATAAAATAACACGAGCGCGTATTTTTTTCTAACTTACTTGATTTATGTGACATGTTTGTATATGCCTGCCTAACGACTTTCGCGAACTTTGAAACACGACCTGGACTCACTAAAACTGATACCATTCTCTGCATGGCGGAAGTTTACTTCTGCTCCCTACGCTGGTCACCTGCCTCTGTAAAGCCGCTGATGCTGAAATCAACGTTCAGCGCCGTTCATTGAAAATAATTGTAGGCATGCGATTAGCTCGAATATTCGCCATTTTCATGGTGTAAATTTTATACTTAAAATTTTAAAGATGCCAAATACAATCATTAGCTTGTGAGTTTCATTTAAAAGTAAGTTTTCGGTCAAGGTCCCAATGCAAACGAAGCTCTAGATAGTAGTGTCGCGGACTCGTGGTGTCGGGTGGCCATAACTTCCGTTAATCCGGAGAGCATGGAAACTGTTTTCGCTAATGGACGTCGGCTTTTGTCATTATTGAGCAACTTCTATTAATGAAAGAAGAGGTTGAAAATAGTGTACTTATTCTATACATATTCATGCACATCTGGAGACTTTGAAAATGGCGCGCTTAGCTGCTGATACTTTGATCAAGGACTGTACTCGGCATCTCCCACCTTGTTAGAATTTGCGTTGGATGCGAGTTATCTTGGGTTCGATCACGTTACACAGAAGAAACGTGTATCGATAATGAAGACATTTTTAAAACAGTGTTTAAATAGTAAGATATTCATATGGCGTGCAGAAAGATTAGTCTGATACGAAATTGTCAATATCAGAAAAATGCGCAGTTCTGGCATAATGTTTGTTTGTTATAATACAATAATTATTATTCGGAAAGGTGGTTTCATCAGGAAAAGGTCAAGGTGATATTAAGTTGTTAAGAGTGCTTATTATAGGATGAGCATGAACCTATCATTGCATATCAATGTGTATAGGTTATACATAGGATGCCAATTGTCCTGGAATGACCGGGAGAGTCCTAGAATATACCCAGGCCGTCCTGTGTACCGGGCAACATTTATTTTGTCCCGGAATCTGGGAATAGGTTCATGACATTATTGAAATCCAAGCAACATATATATGATCAATACTGTAATACAACATCTTAATTCTTAATGTTCCTGATCCTAATTTATTCATAAGTATTTTGACTAATCAACTGTCATTCGAAATTCATGACTTCATAAGCTTAGCAGAATGTGGTTTGTTTTCTGTTTATTGCCAGGCTGCCAGTGCCTTTGTTTTATGAATGGATGAAAACAGTGAACTGCTTATGTCATTCATCATAGTAGGAACTAGGAAATGTCCTGGAATGGGTTTGTTCAGGGCTGTGAATCCTAGTGGTTTGTCATTCATCATAGTGGGAAATGTCCCAGAATCGGCTTGTTCAGGGTTGGCAACCCTAGCTACACATTAAATACACTCATGAATATTTTTGCATTTAGTACCATTTTATCTCATGATTTAATGTTGCCCTGCAGTTTGTGTTTTCATCCATTATTTTTTATTCAGAATTTGTTTACATCTGTAAAATTTGTTTGTTTCGTAGGTTAGCTTTGTGTTGTGACCAGCAGTTGGGATGTTTCGTAAATGCTTTACCAAATTGACTCTAAGAATTGCTCCAAGGGAGAGAAAACTGCTCTTTTGTTCCAGTCAGGACTCGTTTTTGCAGAGAGGTAACGTATTTCTGCAAGGAATTTCTGTATATTTTTGACAATACTTGAGTTTTCAGATGTTATGACATTGAGACAAATAGATTTCTTGGAAATTACGAATATCAATCCTTCGTCAATTGCTAGTAATTGGTATTCACTGACATTGTACAGTAGGATCATTGTTGGAAGTAGGTTTCAGAAAATTAAAAATTACATTATGCAGCATCTACTTGTGACAGGTTTTCTGTCCGTCTTGCCTGAGGTTGCAGATGCCATTCAGAATGGTTGTCCTGTGGTGGGTCTTGAGAGTACGATCATTACTCATGGAATGCCTTATCCTCAGAACCTACAGTAAGTTGGTGCCATCTATAAATGACATCGTTTTTTTTATGTTGTGATTATGCAGCAGTGAGCTGCTTAGTGCTTGATCTTAAGTGGCAAGAGGGGTGGGGGTCAGTTTTGTGCCAAAATAGTGTGACATCTTTTAGGGATAGCCATGTTGAGATGAGGGTCTTTTTATTCGTAATTCCTATACTAAACGTCTATCAGTTCTCTTGATTCTGCATAATTTGGTTATATCATTTTCTTTATGAAACAGAAATATTGTTGAAGTTTAGCCTTGGGCTGGCACTGCAATTGTGTTTACAGAAGAAATCACATCTGGGCCTTGTCTCCATGAATCCAAAACCAAGTATGGACTTTTAGCAGCAATGTGAGCAATGCTGAGCTATGCTGTTGTAACAATGTTAATGCTGCATCTTTAAAGATACTTTAAAAATAGATTATTTAGAGCAGTTTCTGTTTCAGTTTAAATTATTTTTTTATTGATCTCAGGACTGCTTTGATGGTGGAAGATGTTGTTCGACAGAATGGAGCTATTCCAGCCACTGTGGCATTGCTCAATGGAAAGCTATGTGTTGGTTTGTATATTCTTTGCTTCTGTTCATAGCTATTGGTTTGCATGCTGTTCTTTAATGCTCACAAGATGGCAAAGAGAAATACTTCTTATAGATTTTTGTGTGGGGAGCTGTGGAGTCTTATTGCCACTTTAGGTAAATGATATTTCTTCAGCCTTTAAAAATGCTTTGTCACATATTTGACATTTCTGATGAATTATTTCTTTCTCTGTCTATTATTGTGATTGTTTTTATTATTGTCATTACATTATAATTGTTACAAGTACAGATAGTATAACATGTTTTTTCTTATCTTTGTGCATCCCCTTGCAGCTTCAAAACTATACTTTTACCTTGTCTCCAAGTATTCAACTTATCCTAAATGCTTCATTGTGCACAGGAATGACGAAGAATCAGTTGGAGTATCTTGCCACTTCCAAATCCAATGTTATCAAATCCTCAAGGCGTGACTTGTCTTATGTCATCAGTCAGGTCTGTTCATGATTTTATTTCCATTGTTTTCTTTAATTAGATGAGATATTTGTAAGAAATAATTTATGTCAATAGTCTTAATTATGGTATACAGTACTGCAGGAAAATCAGTATTATAAATTGTAGCACTTCTGAAGTTTCTTGTGGTGTGATGATATATTAATTTGTAATTTCAGTTATATGTAATGTATGAAGCATTAATCTATGAACTTTATGTAATTCAAAAGTAACTGTTTGTAAGTGAAGTTGCATAAGTACTGACAAGTAATTAATAGAATCTGATGGCCATTTATAGTTGCTATCGAAATTAGCAAGGCTTCATTCAGTGGTTGCTTCATGTGAAATTATTATAATCAGTGGATAGAGACACCAGGTTGAATCTCTATAGGTCAACTGATCCAGTTGTTAGACTAAGCATATTTCAAAGAAGTGTGTCTTAAGTTTAGACCTGAATGACATCAAAGGACTGACAAAATACATAGAGCTTGACAGCAACTTCCAAGGCATTATACCAGCAGCCGCATATACAAGAAACTGGCATTATCATGGTTGCTAGAAGAGTCGTCAGTTGGTGCCAGTTTGGGGTGTGTCAAACAGGTACCAGATCAAAGGTATTGCTAGTGGTCAGATAGCTAAGCATGGCAGAGAGAGGTCATTCTTGGTTACTGGTTATGCAGTCATGTTGAATATTTTAGAGTTTAGCTTTGTCTTTGTGTGTGTTTCTGTGTTCAGAAGTTTGTCAATTTGAACTGTATGATTTTTCAGAGACTAGATGGCAGTACAACTGTTTCAGGGACAATGGTAGCAGCTCATCTGGCTGGCATCCGAGTGTTTGTGACGGGTGGCATTGGAGGAGTCCACAGAGGAGCAGAGTCAAGTAACGATGCAAATATACATGGATCTTTTGCATAGCAATTTCTCTTTGTTGGCTTATCAGCTTTTCATTTCACTCACAGCTTATGAGTAAAATGACTATAATGGTGAAGTTGCATTTGTCAAACCAGCATAAGTGCTGATTTAACATTGATTAAACATTTGTATTTTTTGTTTATCTTATTTGTAAGACTATCAGCCCTATTGCTTGTCTCTGTGTTTTCTATGCAGAGTTGGTTTTTATGTAGCTATGGACATAAGTGCTGACTTAACGGAGTTGGGACGAACTCCGGTTGCTGTCGTCTGTGCTGGGGTCAAATCCATCCTAGACATTGGTCGCACACTTGAGTACCTGGTTAGACATTCATTCGTTGAAAATGTTACCCAGTTTGCAGTCGTTGATTGCGTTGGTCTCCTGCATGTTATTTGAGTGCAATGAATTACATTTCATCTGTATTTACATATTTCTATAGCGTCTTTTGTAGTGGTGCTATAGAAATATGTAAATGCAATACAATATACAATACAGTTGTTTTTGCCAATTATCTATCAATAAACTGTTTAGTACTTAATGCCACTTTCTAATAAAATGTTTTTCTCTTTTTCCTAGCTTGTTGTTTGATCTGATTTTTTATTTGTGATCTTTGTGTTTTCATAATTTACAACAGTGCAGCATTCTATAATTTAAATCGAACAAAAAATGGAAAATTGTTTTTGCTAGTTTATTTTATATATTATGACTGTTGTACATTAACAATTTACTGAAAGCCTTACACATCAACCATGAGAGCAATCACGTATCAGCCATTGTGTCTTGGAAGGTACAGTATATGCATAACTGTTTGATGGTTAGTTCAGAGCTTGTTTCATTTAGGCATTGCATTCAATGTAGAGTTAGTTGCTACAAAGGATGCAGGAATGTATTCTATTAGGACCAAGATATTTGTTGTAGTATTAAGGTAATGAATGTGTTTAATTGAAGGAGACGCAGGGAGTCCCAGTTGTGACGCTTGGTGAAGGTGACGAATTTCCAGCATTTTTCACTCTCAACAGTGGCTTCATGTCACCATATAAATTGGAGACAGCAGAAGAAATTGCCAATTTAATAGGTATCTGCCAAACGCTCTTTATTCATATTATCTGTTTCTTGAGAATCTTCCAAAATTATTACTGAGTGTCATTTTGAATGTGGATCTAGGAAAATTCCAAAATTCCCAGAGCCATATCAAAAATTATGAAAGCATCTGTTAAAAATAGCAATTTCCAACGATAGTGCATTAGAAGTTCTGTTTTAATACCAGCAGGAAGAGTGTTAGGAACTGATACTAAACTTTATCAACAAAAAAGAATGTGTACATAGTTTAGTGTACCTGACATACATATTGTGAATCATTAGTTCAGGGAGTTATTTCTATATATATCTTCGTTTGATGAGAAACAAGCTGACAAACCGCTGTAAGTTATGGGAGGTCAATGTTCGTAGTTCGCACCCAGATCGACAGGGAGGGTCATGGCAGGTACTATTAGGCCTGCTTTTTGTTCTTACCTTCAAATTTGAATTTATAAAGAATCCTGGAAATAAAATTTCTATCGTCTCTTACTGGGAGAGTAAACAGGTGTAGTCTAGGGTACAGTATATGGCTACTGGGTGCATTTTTATGTGTTTGTCTTGCTATTAGTTTTATTCTTTTTTTAATGTTCAGCATTATAAAAGGGGAAGAGTGTTGTAATTTTTGCTTTGTTTCTGTTGCAGGCAGTCATTTATCTCTTGGATTGTCAGGTGGTTTGCTTGTGGCAGTTCCAATCCCAACAGAATTTGCTATGGATGCACAGGACATGGAGACAGCTGTTGCCAATGCTATCAACCAGGCTAAGTTAGTATGGATTTTTGTCATATCCTTTTAATTGCTTACTAAATAACTGCTTATGGGGTGTATCTGCTTTGATACATTTGCTATGTCAGAACTCATAATATTGTAGTCATTCCTAAAGTCATTTGAGTCTCGTAACTGTTTCACATCGTTATCGGGGTCATACCGAGGGGGGGCAGCGGGTCCTAGGCCCAGAGCGCAAATGCGGAAAGGGTGCAAATTTCAGAATGGAATAACTTATTATTCATTAAACTGCACTGTTTTCAAAATGTGGGGGCGCCAAATTGATGCTATGCACAGGGTGCAATTAGCTAGGCACAGGGCGCAACTATGGTACGGTACGGTCCTGATCGTTATTAGGGTTTTAGTGTCAGCCCACACAACGGATGGACCAAAAATCTAATGCCCATGTAAATATTCATGCTCTTTTAAAAGTGTGTTTTATCAATGTTATATACTGCTTACTTACTGAAGAGATGGATTACTGTTTGGTTGCAGTGGTCTATGATCTGTTTCTAATTTTCGGCTGTAGAGCATGTGGTATTATTGGCAAAGATCTGACACCATTTATACTCAGTGAAGTGAATAAACTGACGTCAGGGAGATCGCTGGAAGCCAGTATCTTTTGAAGTTTATATTCTGAAGTCATTTTTGTGTTTGAATGGCATCCTATGTATTCTTACTGAGGCCATGCATTTCTAAATTGCTGAGAATTGATCATGAAACTCTTGGCACTAGCACCATCTTGTGTTTTGAATAACGATCAGCACACAAGGCCTTCTGATTAACAATGCTTGATTGTTTCAGAACAAGTTTAATTTCATCAGAATTTGTAAATTTTTTGTGTCTTCTAAGGATTGTCTTAATTAGGAATTCTGTTTTTTATTGTTTTTTGTCTTGACTTGGTAATTCAAGATGTTGGACTGATTCAAAATAATGCAGCTGTTGGAAGTCAGATTGCTTGTCATCTTGCAAAGTTTCCAGGTTATCCATCATTTCCATTAAAAGGATCTCCTGGATTTGAAAATAAGTTTGGAAAAACGGAAAATAGGTCAACTACTTCTGAGACATCTGTCAATACTATCAGAGCAATTGAGAAATCAAATCAGAATGATTCCCATGGAGCAGCAGAATGTGTGAAAGAGACTTCAGTGAACGTTAGGTTGTCTGGAAAGATGGCTAAAAGAATAGTAAGTAATATTTTAATATATCAGACTGCAAGGCTCAATACAAAGCATGAGCAAGTCTGTCGGCTTTAGTCATTGATGGTAAAACTTGTCCATTGTTTTTAGATCTCTAGATGTGAATTGAAGGGCATAGTTCAATAACCAGATATGTTGGAAAACATGAATTTTGAGAAAATAGCTTCAGGGATCTGATACTTCGAACTATTATTTTCCAGCAGCTGCAATACCAAGCTTTACATCTGATATTAGTCAACATACCTTATAATAATCGTATGTAAAATTCTTGATAGCAGGAGCATAGCCCAATTTTGGAGTAAGTGACAAAAACCGGATATGTCAAATAACCTGATTTTAGTTGTAATACAAATAAACTACAAGAAAAACGATGATGGCTGTTATTATACCGGAATATTGCAATGGAATAATGGTATAAATCTGCCAGATGAACAATACTATAATACATAATATATGTATATATGTTGACGTAGTCTTATTATAAAATGACTGCACAGAATTATCAGATCTGCACGAAATTTGCAGGACATATAGAATATTATATTCCAATCACATTTGCATATGGTACTTTTTCACACAATGCAGGTTTCTTAACATACCTGGTTATTAAACTTAGCCTTTCAACTTTGGTTTGCTAGTTTGGGGTTCACTGGGTTCAGTCAGATATCAAGAGTGATTTCTGGATTTCTGGTCTTGAGATTATAATATTTTTTATCAATTTGAAGCAAAGCTCTTGGAAGTGCCTAGCATGTTCTTTGGTAGTTGAATGGTTGACTCAGGAGCTTAGATATTGTAGGAAGAATCTCTCACACAGCAGTCTTAGTTCGCACAGGAAAGTAGGTGGTAACGGCAAAAGTATCACTTGTTTTCATTTATCTATAGACGGTTGTAGGAACTATTTGCCAACTTGGCCAGCTACAGGGGTTCATTGGTAATTGTAGATTGATCCTGCTTGAATTACAGGATGAGTTGATACAGCTGGCCTGGGATGTCATGGTTACCATCCATCCAAGTATAAACTACTACTAACTGTACACATTCAATTTAAAATTCTTCTGCTAATGCTTTTAGGTTGTTGTTGGTGGTGTTAACTTTGACCTCACTTTGACGCATACAAGCCAACACAGCTCTTTCCAGGTGATTAAGTTTTCTTCCTTCTTGTTTTGTTATTAGTATTAAAAGCATTCTTGTCCTAATAATGTTAATTGTTCTAGAGGGATTCAGGTCAATAAGACGTACTTATATTGTTATTTTGACGGTTTGGATTGTCACTTCCAACATGTTGACTAGAGCTACCTGATATGATCTTTTGCATATGTTGAACTGCAGTTTGAGGTTTCCTTTTGCAATTTACTGAAGGGCTTAGCTTGCACTGTGTAAGTCGTCAACAAACACTCCATGCTGTTCCCAAACTTTTGACCAGGTTTAGGTAAACATTTGGTCATGTATAGATAAAATCTTAGTCATTGACTGGACCAGGAAGGTGGTAGACAGTGATGGTTTTTGACAATCTTTCAAGTTATGCCAGATGAATTTCACATCAGAATATGAACAGCATTTCTGCCTGAAAATGATAGACTGTTTTGTTTAGCAAGAACTTGTAATTAAGAGCAAGATCACCAACAGCTATGGAGCAATCCAACATTATATGCCTTCTTGGCAATGTATCACATGATAGAGTCAGATGTGTACCACAGATCCATCGCTCAAACAGTGCCAGTATGTCCAGCTGGTGGTGGTAGTTGCAGTTTAGCGACTACCAGGAAAATTGACAACAAAGAATTCCATACATTAGAAATGGAGAAAATCGGACAACTAAAAAGCCATTTGATTGCACTTGTAAGCTAATAAATGAAGCCATGATAAGATTAATCAGTTGGTCTAATGGTCAAAGAAAAATAACTTATATCCACAATGCAACACGGTGTGGTAACAATGACCATTAGCACCGCACTCCTCCGTTATCCAGGCTTGGGACTGGCACTGGCAGAGTACAACCAGTGGCACGGTTTATGTCCAGCTGTTTTCCTTTGGTTAGATCATGAATGATGGCAGATAGATGGATGGCTATATACCTGGTCTTTACATTAAGTGTCAGATTTTTTGACAAAAACACAGTGTCTTGTGGGAAGCAGTACTGAATTGCTCTCAACAACTCCAGTCATTTATTTTGTTTATATATTACCGAAATTTAATACTGCCCTTCTTCCAACATTTTTTTTCTCAGAAGTGCACACACACGCCTTGATGACGAAATTGCAGTTGTATTGCAGTGCAATTGTGGGCAAAGGACTTGCTCAAGGTCCCTACACAGTGACGCCTCAGACGAGGGTCGAACCCGCTTGCTCAGCGCACACTGAACGTTACGGGCCGACCGCTCTAACCGATCGGCCCGACATGAGCTGCAGAAGTGTAAAAAGTTCATTACATAACTGATTATACAGAATTCAAGTTCATTCAATTATTAATTACTTTAAAAGTAGTGTGAGAATAAATTTGTCCATATAACATTTATTAGAACTTGAATGCTGAAATTTTTTTGAGCACTGGATTACCATTTTTACGTATAATATACTAAAATATATATCTCGATATCCATGTCTACAGAATTCTTTGTTGTCAATAGACAAATGGAATGACTTACAGAGGTCACTTGCGACAATCTTTTGGAGGGGTGGGCCGCAATATTGCAGACTGTCTTAGCCGACTTGGATGTACTCCACTTTTCATATCTGTTGTTGGAGATGACTGGATAGGAAAGCTTTTCCGTCAACAGTTTACACATATGGTGAGAATAAAAGTGTTTTGCTTGAAAGTTAAAGTAATTTATTACCAAGTAAAAAGATGAAATTATGTTAAACATGACAGTCTCTGTTAATTTGTGCATTTTTTCTATTCTATTCTATTTGTAAAATGCCTCTCACAGTACAACCTAATCCTGATAAGATCACTAAGGCAGCGTGGAGCTTGGCCCAAGAACGCTTTGTAAGTAAGAAAAATAACTTTGAACTGAATCCTATCACTTAGAGGATATTAGTTATTGTGTAACCAGTTTTTGATAAAAAGTAGACTGACACTAGTGTATATTTTTTTAGTTTTGGATAAACTATATATTAATAATGTTTATGATGTATGTTCTTTCTAGGATCTGACAGCAGTTGGATCAAATGAGCAAATACCAACTGCAGCCTACTCAGCCATACTCTCTGCTTCAGGTGATCTCTTGTATGGCATTGGAGATTTTGGAATTCATGATGAAATTTCACCGCAACACGTAAGCATGAACTTAAGGAGCAACAGTAAAACTCTGTTTGCTTTACTACATTAGGGGTGAACTGAGTGTCAATTTCCTGCAGAGTTTGCAAATTTAGTTGTACTGAGTCCGAGTTTTGATTACTTAAAAAGTTTCATTCTCTTCATTTTCAGTTTGGCAAACTTTTGCAATTTGTATGAATTTCTTGGTTTGCCTCAGCTTAGTAGGTTTTTAGACCTTTGGTGATTGCAAAAGCTTCAGTATCTTAAATACCTGTAAAGTTTATCTTCAAGATTTTTTCCAGTAAACTATACCATAAAAAGCACCAAATTATTGTGATTTCTGTTTCACTACTCCAAGTGCAATTGTTGGATTGCGGATATAGGTTATTTCTCTTTGACCATTAGACCAACTGTTGAAAACCATTTTAGGAATCTTATTATGACTTTATTTATTAGCTTGTACAATCAAATGGCATTTTCTCGCAGTTGTCCGATTTTCTCCATTTCTCATGTATGGGATTTCCAGGTTACCATGGTTAAACCATAAATCAGGTTATTGAAGAAATAAGCACTTTGGTTTGTCTCATGGCCGAGCCTTGTGTTAGACTGTGTTCAATTGCTTAAAGCTTCCATATTCTAGGCAGTGTGTGTATGCTTATAGTTTCACGTCCATCCTACACCACAGATTCTTGTATGGTTGTATGCCTTGCCTAACAGATCCAGAAATATGAACAAGAGTTAAAGAATGCACAGCTAGTTTGTATGGATGGAAACATATCTTCAGAGGCAATGGATTTTGTCACTGACATATGTCATCACAGCAAAGTTCCTGGTAAATTTGTCTGCATTTTGTTAAGTTTTAAAATTTTATGATGACAATATGACTATGATATATATGTATTGTTGGATATACCTGTCTGTAGCAAACATTCAAATTTGATTTTCTTTGTATCCAAATAGTACCCCTAGCAATTTATTCATATTCATGCAAAATATATATGGAATTGGAATAATAAATGTGCTATACAAACTTTAGCGTTTACTAAGAGAAAATACACTTTCTTAGATTATACCTCATTTGCAATTTACTTCTTATCACTCTTGGCTTCATACTTGTCTAAGGCAATCTTTAACTTCTTAACCTTGCAATAAATAGAACTTTTGAAGCATATAAAATGTTTGGAACAAATTTGGTCATGGACAAGTGATATCCAGGCCTGTACCTAAGTGTATGGGATAATCTATGTATTCATGTATGTATGATTTTGAAAATGTTTGCAGTGTGGTTTGAGCCAACAGACATCAATCAAATTGGAAAACTGTTCAAAACCAATGCCTGGAAGAAGCTTACCTACATATCACCAAATATAAATGAACTTCAAGTTTTCACTCAGTCACTAGAAATGCGGCATCAGCAACTACCGATAAAAAGTAATTGTCGCTTTTATGTCTATTGTACAGTAAATTTAGTGATGATTTTAGACAATAGAAACTATCAATTGTATAAGTGAAAAGCAAACATTGTTGGAATAGGACTTAATGCACTGTACAAATTTTACCTGAATAATTCTTCTCCTGTTAAGAATGCCTCTGCTCATTTCTATTCATCAAACTTTGGATCAACAACAATTCAAACTTTATTTGTAGATCCAACAGAGTTTAAAAAATATGAAGTACTGCCTGAGGCACTGGAATTCTGCCAGCCTTTATGTGCCATAATTGCCGACTACGTACCAAATATCATCCTGACAATGGGTCGACATGGTGCGCTGATAGCAAAAAGGATTGATAAGAAGACTGTGACTCCAGAATCCAAGAACATTCCAGATGTGCATCTGGTTAGTGAAATGTATTTAAATAGAGACACTGTATTTTATGTATAAATTAATATGGCACCTATAACAGCGCATACCAATCAGAGACTACAGTGTAACAGCAGGGAGATAATTAGTTTAAAAATATGAAATAACTACTGAATGTAGTATGATAAAGTTATCTATGCAGGAAAGGTAATGTTTGAAAGACTTGTGCTTTCAAGCAATTTAATTGTTTATTAAAAAATTTATCTGCTTTAAAATTGACCTAATTTATTTAACAAACACTGGTAATGAATGAAAGTTAGTAATGTCATATAAACAGCGGCATATAATATTTTAATATGCAATACCAGACTAGGGTTTTTAACAATACAGGAAAATACTTGTATATTGCAAATAGAATACAGTTTCAATGCAACATGAAAATTTGTTGGAAATACTAGTAGTTTATCAGAGTGTTCGCAATATGATTACTTTTACAATATATCTTTAATTAAATAATCAAGCTTAACTATAGTACGACATACGTAACTAAGTTCTGCTCCCTTGTGATGTTAGTTTGGCCACCTTTACTATGAATGTAAACTGTGTGGAACCTGAAGAAGTGCAAAGAAGGGAACAGTTCCCCACCAAAAACGTTTCTATCCAACCATAAATATACTACATGAATTTATATTGTTCAGAAACATTTAATAGAACAAGAACCACCATGACAGCCTATAATAGGGTACACTACTAAATTTTCCAGCTTTATATGGAAAAAAATGTAAATAAACTTTGTGTTGAGAAACATCAAGTGTCACATTTTCAAGTTTAGAAGCATATTTCTTATACAAACCGTATCAAAAATTGCAAAATGCAGCAATCCTGAGTGATGGAGGCAAACCCCCGGTACCAGGAAGGCAAGATATTCCCCATTAAGACGCAAAGAATGTCGCCCTTACCTGAAATTGGAGGCTTATGCCTCTGGACCCCCCCCCCTATCATGAAATGCATTATGGGGATGAACCAAAACTTCACTCGGCCGAGATTCGTTGTACTCTGCATTACTCTGACTTGGACACACAATGGGTTCAAGTTTTAATTAAAATTGGCTTTCTGATTTTCTGTTTTGAGAATGAAAATCTGATTTTTTTTGACTTGACTAAAAACACAAACACTGTTACTAGCAGTACTTACTAGTTACTAAGCTGAGGCAAAACCAAGAAATTCATACAAATTGCAAAAGTTTGCCAAACTGAAAATGAAGAGAATGAAATTTTTTAACTATTCAAAACTCGGACTCAGTACAACTAAATTGGCAAACTCTGCAGGAAATTGACGCTCAGTTCATCCGTAATGTAGTACAGTGCCAAGTGATAGTGAAACAATAATGTATTATTACCTTACATGGACAAGAGTTCATGTAGGTCTTATTGGGCTTCAAATTCAAAGATTGCTGTCATCTCTCTTATTACCTGTGACCTAACTCAACATTTTTTCCTCTACTTCTAATAACAACAAATAGCTAACTTCTGGTAGTATGTCACTATTAATTGATATTGACACCATTCAAAAAAAGTCTTCAAATATCTCTACTTTCTTTTAAAACACAAGAAACCAATATTAAACTTCAACTCAATCTACATTGACAAACATCTGTTTGGCTCAGCACATTCACTGACACATCACATATGTAAGTCCACAGAAAACACATTCACAATTGCAATGCTAGATTTTGAGGTGTTAGGTTATGCTAACAACTCAAATATAGTGTGCATTTGATTTTAAATTTAGAATTCATATCAGAGTGGACGAATGTCCCTCCAGTATTATCCTGCAGTCTGGCAAGGCTTTCCAGAACCAACCATTCAGAGTGTGTCAGGAGCTGGTGACTGGTAGGTACTGAAATTTCTCATTTATTAATGGCTGCATGTGGAATGCAGTAATATTAGGTGTGGTGACTAAATATATTAGCGATTTTGCATAGCAGGGCATTGCTGCTGTCTCCAAAGCAAATTTGGCTGGTGTGCACAGCTGGATCCAGTATCCTTCCTTCTTGGTGGTTTGTCTTGAGATGTATCGTTGCAACTCCTTACCCCATTCTGGTTCATGTGGAGTTGGTCGGCCACATTATCCCACATAACCTTTCCAGTCAACCATGGTCCTGAACATGTCTGAGAAAGAACATGCAGTCTTGGGTAGAATCATTTTGAAAACTGGCTCATGTAGACAAAAGGGATTTTTAGGATCCACTGTTGCTGGCTTTTGCAGTTACCTTGTCCTTGCAACTAGCAAGTTGTACTGAAAGTAGATGCAATGTTAGGCTCCTCTCTGCTTTGGTCTCTTTCCTGTCATGCCTCTTGTTTATTATCTGTGCTTTATTATTCTTCTTGTTCTCTGCCTTTTTCAAGCAGGTTCAAATGTTAGACGTCGCCATTCCTCTCTCCTCTGCGCCTCTTCTTTAAGCCTTTTGAATCCCTCTGGCATCATCTAGTCCAGCATCATTTGTCTTGGTCTTCCTGTTCAGCATTTTCCCTCCATCTTCCCTTTTATGATCGCTTTAATGATTGACTTTCCTCTTTGTAAAAGCCCTATCCCTCTCCGTTGTCTGTCTTATCGTGCATAGTAGGGTTCTTTCTTCTCCTGTTATTCCCAGCACATCTTCTATTGTTACATGCTCTGTCCAACCGATTTTCTCCATTTTCCTCCAGATGTGAATATGAAGGAAAATGGAGAGAATCAGTTAGACAGAGCCTGTAACATGTGCCTTAGTGTTAGGTTTATAAATGACTACTGACTAGAAAATTGATTTACACTGAATAGTAGTTTGATTTTTTCAGTCTTGCAGCCACAATAATGGCTGGAATACAAACTGGACTGGCTGGAGATGTGTGTGCAAGACTTGGGATCTTGGCTGCAAGGAAGTCTCTTGAGTCTATTGAGGCTGTCCCAGACACCATTACACCAAAATTGCTGGAAACTTGTGCAGCATTAGACATGCAAGCAAGTGGTAAATGCTTGCAATAAGAACAGCAGTTTGTGAAGTGAGCGTCTGTTTGGGCTAGACACTTTCACGTCTCTCTGTAGAAGTCCTGTACAAAGTGCACTTGGATCTTATGTTTCCAAAGCTCAGTCGCTTTCCATATTTATATATATATATACCAAAATATTCAATTTACATGTAACATTATGTACATGAAAGCCATAGCATGTTAACTTTTGAATTGCCAGTCGATATGATGCCATCATTTTGTATTTTGATGCTTTATTCCATAGGTATATTTACCATATTTTACAGGGATTGTTCACTCTTTTGTATACTCTTTTTCAGCAGAAGTCCATTATTATCTGCATGTCAGTTTAATGATTTAATTAACAGAATTTAACAGATGTTAATAATGTGATAGATCTTGGTTTTATAGAACAGATTAAAATCTTATGTAAGTTAGAAATTAGATTAATAAAAATACTCAAATAACTGGAAGAACAATAGAAACAGGAGCTTGTCATTTGTAGTAAGCTTCAGTCACTAGTCCATGTCTTCTCAGGTACTTTGCTGCTTTCATCCCACTGTGCCTTATGCAGTTTTAAATGCCTCCATGTACTCATTTTGGTTATATTGTGTGCTTATATGCCTTCTCATATGTCATTATTCTTTAACATATAGAAGTCCTGTATACATATCCCTTATAGCATGTATTTAGATATATAGTTCAGCAGTAATGTGTTAATTCATGCTGTAAATTTTTTACATTTTTAAAATTACCAGAGTATATTTAGTAGTGTGATAACCTTACATGACAATGTTAGTAGTATTATGGTTTTGAAATAAAATGACCTTTTTAGCAGCAACATCTTATTATAATGCAAAGTTTTGATGTTTCTCACAAGTTCATTGTGAAGAATTGAAAATTGTCCATACCCTTCTTCTGTTGCATGGGGAATAGGGATATGGACAGTTTGCATAGTGACTGGTTGATAATATGTTAAAATGTATTAACTAAAAACATGCCATAGATGTAGCTGGAATGTGCATAAAACATTCATTGATCATTTATTTAGTACCCATCCGAGATGCTACTCAGAGGTGCTCTTAGGTCAGTTAAAATGAAGGGAAGCGTTTTAAGTGTTCTGCACTGAAACCGTTGATAATTTATTTTAAACTTTGAAATCCACTAGGATCCTGTTATGTTGCCTGCAATGTTTTAGCAATTGTTTAAAAAAGCCATTGTTTACAAACATTGTTTACAAAGCCAACTGACTAACAGCACATGATCATTTCTGAATATTAATTGTCTGCAGTTCTGTTCTGCCATGCGACACAAAACGCTGTTCCACCTGTCCGTTCCTTTGATGTCCATAGCAAAGCTTAATTCGCAGTTCACCAATCTGGGATTTTGGCAATATATCTGGTATCCATTCGATGACAAAGGGTATCGGTGACTCCTTTTCCTCTGGAGTCATGCTGCCTGGAAATATAATCCCAGAAAAAGCAGTTTAAGGCTCATCCACATTATTAGGTGCGCATTCCAAACCCTATAGCAGTTTTTCATAGCTGCTGTATGGGCAAACCACCAGAGACCCCAAGGCCAAGTTTTTATTGCCAGACCAGAGACGAATCTATACACAATTTGTTGACCAATAAGGTTCGCTACATGATCAAGACAAGGCAAGAATTGAGACCTAAATAGCAAACACTGCAGTGCTGTATCAGTATATACCAATAAGAACATCATGTCTTCAAAAATTTAGTGTTATTGAGACGATTAGCATTGTTTTAGAACCTATAAAGGCACAAAATCTAGTAGATTGACATGAATAATATACTAAATTATATGATATGGTGAATAAAAGTTGTAGACATTTGATTTCAGGTTCAACTCATTTGACACTAGATAAAATGTATGTAGTTAGGATTTTGATCAACAATAAGCAAGAAATGACACTTCAGAGACTTACCAACTTTGAGGTAAGTCTTTAGTTCAAAAGGCCGTATCGGTTGTTTCCCGTATAAAGAGTCGACTGTGTTCTCTTTTGGCGCATTACACAGATCAAAAGTTCCATCTCGATTCTCAACAAAACGCCGCGTTATTTCCAGTGGCCTCTGTTGAATACAAGCTTACACAATATACAACTAAATTTAGCAGCGACCTCTTTCACAGTTCAGAAGTGCACAGGACTATACAACAGAATATCGATGGTCCTAGCAATTGTGTGTGAAAGACTTTCTTAAAGTGCCTAGGATGAGGCTTGAACCTGTGCTCTCTGTGTTGCAAACTCTGAGCTCTAATCATCAGCATACAACATTCTATAATAGGTTAAAATGTGTGGTAATTCTGATTGTAAAAGAACAGTTGAATAGCAACTCTCAATGCTTTATACATGACTTTGGGCTACATAGATAGGCTACATATTAGAAATTCAAGACAATGCTATTCGATCAGCATTATGCGATTTGTGCATAAAAAAGTAACTAGTTTCTGAACAACCTTTTTCAACAGTTTCTTTAAGTTAAAGAATCATTTAGCTTAAGTACAAATATGACAGTGGCAGTCCAACATCACAGCTACATTCTTCATTGGCTGTGTGGTTTGAAAAATATTTCACAACATACACTGAAATTCGAGGTTGGCAATGAATCCTTAAACTTGGTCATAAGATCAATTTATGCATCAGTGGAAGGATAATTTCAAAAGGAATTTCTATACCGCAATAAAAATGCACTAACCATTGGTGTATCAAAGATTTGTTTGACATGGATAATGTTCATTATGTTCCATGTGTATTTGGTGAACGTGCCAAGTGGAAGGGCATCTTTTCGAACAAAGGCCGTTGCAGAATTTGGCAGACGTTTCTTCTTGCTACTCACTGAAATTCGCTGTTGTAGACAGTCAAAAAACTTCTGTGGCACATGAAACACCAGCGGATCAGGATTACCTAAATAAAATAATGCCCCAAAAGCCTCAGAACCATGCCAAGCTAACATAAAGTAAGGTGATATTTCATTTATTTTTATTATTATTGAAATTTGATACCGCCCTTCTTCCAACATTTTTTGCTCAGAAGTGCACACACGCCTTGACAGTGCAATTGCAGTTGTACCGCAGAGCAATTGTGTGCGAAGGACTTGCTCAAGGTCCCTACACAGTGACTCCTCGGACGAGGGTCATGGACCGCTCTAACCGATTGGACACTGTGTCACATATTTATTACACATCTTAAAGCATTTTGTCCTCATAAAAGTAATGCTGTGGTTAAAGCATCTTTCTGCATACAATATCAGCAGGCCAACAGTTGGATAACCTTTCCTTACAGGCCTACTGATTTGCTAATATATCAACAACAGCCTATCATGACAAAACAATATCTACTGGTACAATGAGAAACATATTCCATTAAGATAGAAAACTACATACCATCAAACTGGTAGTGCATTGTATCATTGATTCTGTCTGTGACTGAAGCAAGCCACTCCCCAAATGTTAAGCTTGTGCCTCTCTCATCAGCTGCACCACCTGAAACACATTAGCGTTACGTACAGACATATCTGATCAAAGTAAAACTGTTCGAGCAACAAGTCTCTTGCTCCAGTCAATAAAAATAGTTGACCAAAGCAAGAGTAAAGAAGTAAAGAGTAAAGAAAATTGTAACATTTCCAAAATTCCAACTGATCCACAGTATTACTGTCTCACTCTATGGTTGACTCTTATCAAACTTCTGTTCATAGTTGTGTATGAAAATGGAGCTTTGAGCGACAAACACTAATAACGCTAGGATGTCTGCCATTATTATGCCATATACATGGTATTATTGGTATATACCATATATTTGTAACCTATATTAATCTAAAACATTGGCAGAATATAGGAAGACAATGCATTGAAACATTCATGAAAATATATTAACACCCCCTTGTAGCGGCACGGCTGCATTACGGCGCTCTAGGAATTGTCTGTCTAATAATAATATATATTTGCTATACCTAAAACTGACAAACACATAAAATCAACTAAATAACCTAGATTTAATCAAATTTCATTTCTAAGCATATTTCTTGCACACACTTTATCACAATCTTCAGTAGTTGATGAGATATAACATTTTTATCCTAATCACGTGAACAGACCAAAACCTGAAAAAAAAACATCTTGCCAGAGGCATGTACGGGGCATACAGAGCTGAATTGCCGAATCATAATCTCTTGGACAGAATCTGTTGACATCTAAAAGTCGAGACAGCAAGCTCTGACTTCGGATGCAGAATTTTATTGGCTTCTAGTGATCTAGGAGATTAGAACTGAATGAAAAGAGAAAGAAAAAATAGGTTATGTAAAATGTGATCCCAGTACTCTGTAAGAATAATTATAAAATATGACTTTGATGTTATGAATTTAAATACTGCAGAGTGAGTACACCTTTCAGCATCTATGTAGCTTACTGGTACTTGTCGATTTCTTTGGAGAATTTGTCAACAAAGAACGTGACGTAGAAGTTTGCTGAACAGAAATTGGCGATGGGGCGATGATTACAGTTGGTGTGCTCATGTTAGAATACTTGCTGTTGTCCTGCACGGTCAATAGTGCAGTGTTATCTTGATCTACAAAACGAAACAAGAGACAAAACCGTTTCAATTAGCTTCTGATGAAGGCACAACTCTGATAACTTAGTAGAAATAAAAACCAGAGCCATGCCAACAGTTAAATATGAATTCATGTGAAATAAAGAATTGTGATATCAGTCTTTGGTATTGCTTCAGTCACCCGACTCATTGAAGGTGTTCAGGCTAAAGTGATGGCACTGCGTTCATTTACTTGTTATCCTTTAGTCCTTTTTCCTTACATTAATAGGGATATTTATTTGACTGGTATTTTGTAGTCGTGACTAAAGTGCATTTATTTGGGTGCAAGTATAACACCACCGTATATGTAGGAAGGTATGTATATCTATGCAGGTACATAATGCATATGAATACACTGTATGCATAATTGTGAAGGATTTAATGCATGTATGCAGGTAAATATGCATGCACCAGTATGCATACAGAGATTTCTATAGCACCTGTACAAACTTCTCTAAGTGCTCCGAAGAAGTTGCCAAATAATAATAATATTATAATATTGTTACACTTTGTCCCATTGTCAAATGAGACTCTTGATCCAATTAACAGCAGGGGCCTACATTTCATCACAGAGTTGGGGCACTGTATCTCTCGTATAACCAGTGATACGAGAGAACCAGTTGTCTTTTTCAGTGTATTACCATCATAACTCAATGCATTAATGCCATAGTCTTCCAAGGCATCATTGCTCTTCTGGATCTCGATGGGTTCTGGCCTTCCCAGAATAGAATTTTTATTTTCTGATAATTTTTATTAATTCCTGAGGGATCTAAGGTACTTCTGGCAAAATAAAATGATAATAATAGAAGATATAAAAAAGGCTCACTTTGCCTTAGTGTCTAATGTATGAAGCATTAACAAACTGCACACAATCAACAAACTATCAACCAGATACACATAATAAGGTCAGTCTGCTGAGACTTTGAGACTTTCTGTTATCGACAGGGCCGTACTGAAGGGGGGGCCAGCGGGGCCTAGGCCCCTGGCGCAAATGTGGAAAGGTCGCAAATGTCAGGATGGAATAACTTATTATTCATTAAAATGCACTATTTTCAAAATGTGGGGACGCCAAATTGATGCTACACACAGGGCGCAATTAGCTAGGCACAATTATAGCTCGGTACGGCCCTGGTAATCGATAAATATACTAAGGATATACATTATTAGATTCCAAAATAACAAGAGAGAAAATTCTGCCCACTTACCTACTACAGTCTGCAAGCAGACGAGCTGACCATCCTCAAAGACGCCGTCATTCATTATGATTTGCTGTGACTTATTGTGACCGTCACTTATGACAACCTCTCCATCTACGATCAGCTCCAAGTTCTTGCTTTCTTCAATCGCCTCCGAAGCCAGCAACATGGAACTGGCATCCTGTGTTACCTGGGCATCGGAAACAAATGCCACTAAATTGTCATCAGCATCAGTAACCATCTGATCAATGGTCACCGACTGATCAGTCATGATCATCTGAGGCTCTGCCAAACAAAAACACCAACAATGCCATTTGAATTACATAGATCTTCACTTATAGGCTACCAATTTAATATTAATTAGAATTCTGAAGATGACAATGTATACGGCAGCATAGGCAGCAGGTTAACTTTACGGCGCTGTGACCATAAGCAATCTTTTATCTTGACATACAGATACCCACTTCAAAAGTTTTTTAATTCTTTAATGACAAGCATGTGCTAAAAGGTATTGGACCCAATGCAGCTTGTCACTAAAGGATTAAACAAATTCAACACAAAAGCTTTAGTCATGCTGGAATGAAAGTGCACGGTTCTCATACATATCAATATGTGCTTGTCATTACAGGGTTCAAATCACTCATTGGTTCAGAAGAATTCAAACATTCTTAGAGTCATAGAAACTGTTGAACTGAACCAAAAACAAGTTCATTTATTTATACTGAGCACTTAATACCTGGTTCCATGTTCAAATAGTAACTGAACTCCTTTGACAAACTGTCGTCACTTGCAAACGCACACAAGCAAGCATAGAAATGCACACAGCGTCTTCTCGACTCCTCTTTCATCAGACCATAATCTCGAGCGTTCTGCAGACCAAAACATAAAGTCAATGAAAATTAAATAACTAATTGATACCACATACAGAATTCCACACATTTCAAAGCGCCTGTTAGACATTTTAATTGCAAATTTCAATCGGAAGTTGACATCAAGATTTGAAGATTTAGATCAACAGGAACATAAAGCTGATACTGAAACATTACTCCATATACACAACAGTGCATAATTGAACACAGATAAAAGTCCCATGTCCGCACAACTTTGGTCTGTGTGTCGCAAATTGCTAAACCTGGAAATTCTGAACATAGGACAATGCATCAATTGCCATTTATATTAAACTTATATTAGTACCAAATTGCAGTTTTTGGTGTCAGGCACATCTTTGTAAAGAATTTGCCCAGGGCTGAAAGCCATATCAGCCCTGTTTCTCGTGGTTTGACTGTAACAAGAGTCAAGCTATCCATTAAGAGCATTAAATTTGAAGTCTCAGAGATATGCAGCAAATGAGTCAGAAGGCTGATTTAGGTGCAGCACCTTGATAAAATGTTCATCAGGTAGATAATGTTAATCGACAGCATCAAGGTTCTGACAATTGGAGCAAGATTCACTCTTGATATGCTGGTTAACAGCAAGCTTACCTTAAACTCCTTGCAGCTACATTGGAACTTGTGTTCGGTCTCACTTCG
Organism: Bimastos eiseni; assembly: GCA_959347315.1. Lineage (NCBI taxonomy): Eukaryota > Metazoa > Annelida > Clitellata > Crassiclitellata > Lumbricidae > Bimastos > Bimastos eiseni. Next base: position 15,434,561 of record OY365806.1, on the reverse strand, counting down.
ATTGCGACTTGTTTCCGAGAATGCGACATGTAGAAATCCAAACGGATGTTTGTTGGTAACTTTGCACTTGACGACCATTATGTTTCGCGTGACTCGTTGCACCAGCGGACTAGACATTCCAGAAGATTCAAACATCAGCTCATTAAGTGCCTCGAGCATGTCGCTTGGTATAGGCAGACCACTTATCACGGATTCATACATTTCTAGATGAGTTGCTTCTTCCGTCGCAGTAATCGCTGTTCTTATGTGAACACATCCATTTTCTTCCTGCAGTCCTCCAATGCCTGTGTTTAATGTGCAAGACTCGACAAAGCAATGGGCATTCTGTGCAACAATTGATGAGTCAACTGTTGCGGGATTTCCATCCATATCCTGGAAGATGGGTAACTGAACAAAACCCCGATAGTCCGGGCCCCTATCACGAAGGCGCACCGAGTATAAGAGAATCGATGAACCAGCCTGTATCTTAACTGCTTCAGCACTGTGACCTTTTTTCTTGCCTCGTTCCTTAAACACGGCACCACAGAGTTTGTTCTTGCAGCTCACACCACGAGTGCCATTCAGTGTTCCACAGTTAATGCATTTGCGTACACCACGCATCGTTGGTTTGCCTAGACCTATGAACATTGCCTTCAGCTTCTCAGCATTACTCTGAGGCATGCTCTTCTTCAAAATTAACGACATGATCACGCTTTACCTAAAAGGATAGTGACAGATAACATGTTTTTAAATACACACATACATATCATCACACAAGATTCTTTCCAAAACTTGCATCTGAGATAGCACCTTCTACTAAGATCTTATACTTCTAACAACATGCATATTCTTGAAAGCAGCATGCTGTCAAGAACTATACTTAGTGTACTTAGGTGTTTCCTTACCATAGGTTTTCTCGAGTATTGTTCCAAATTAGGAAGCATTTTATTTGGAAGCTTAACCCTTAATGACTAGCATTATTGATTTCCCATACATTTTACTATGTGCTGGTTGTTATAGAGGGCAAAATGCTAATTGCTTAAATAAATAAACAATATTTATGATGCACCAATCTTCTAAACGTTATTATTTGCCCATTGTATTCAGTAAAATAGAAGTTTGATTGATGAAAAGTACCAATGAAAGTTGGATAGCAGCAAAGAATTCTTCATTAAAAAGAAGTTGTGTAGAAGAAAAGAATTCTGTTTAAATGGAAACTGGATCGAAAAGAATTTTTTTTGTAAATAGAAGTAGGATTGACAAAAATAATTCTGCTTAGATGGAAACTGGATTGATGAAACGAATTATTGCTTAAATAGAACCCTAACCCAATTATTCAGTACATGAATATTATCTATGTATGTAACGTAATGTAATGGAACATTTATATAGCACCACTCGACATCAGAGGCACTCGTGACCAGTGGCAACGCTACACTAGGGCATGCCAGGGCAAATGCCCTGGTAAAATGTCCCTGCCCAGCCACTTGCCACTAACCGCCAGACTCCAATGTTCCTGGTGCACGCATAAGCAACACACTACACACAGGAGGCTAGCTACAACTGCATGCATTGTCCTTCATAAGTCTAATTCTTCCCCAAACAATTCACTATCTCCACTTTGCACTCATAATCTGCCATTCTCTGATGGGGCTCTCCACATTGGCATCATTCCAGTTACATCTGCTCAGGGTGCTCGTTCAGTTGTCTCAGACTAGCTAAGACACACCTGAGAACTAAAATGCTCGATAAAAGATTGTCAGATGTAGCAGTTTTGTCTATGCATCCATCCTGTCAAAGCCCATTCATTGAATTTTGACAAAGTTTTGGACAAATCTGTAGCTATGTATCCCCATTTCTGCATACATCATTCCAGTTGAAACAGCTGACATTATAAGCCATAACTATAATAATGCTAACTATTGTCATTTGCCTGTTTAATGTTTTTAATACACGACTCACTTGAGTATTGGTAGATAGAATACCTGATTCAGGGCTCTATTTCTCAAACTTTTATTGCGAGCTCATGTTTGTGAAGGGCTTGGTTGTTTTGCAAGCTCATGTGGTCAAAAAATTTTAAAGTCGCAATTAATTATTATTTTTTATTTATTGTTATCACCATATAAATCGCCCTGCCCCTATTACAAACATGACTGCCCTGGCTGTGCCTTGTTTACCAAAAGAGTCTGGTACCGCCAATGCTCAACATATAGCTAAAGTTTTCAGGCGCCTCTGGAACACAGCAGGAGGAAGAGAAAGCAGCTCTACCCGAAGAGGAAGGGGAGACTGTTCCAGCTGGTGGGACCCACGTAGGTGAAGCTCCTGAATTGAGCTATGGCAGAGCGCATGCGGAAAACTACCAGCAGTCCGTAGGCAGAGGAACGAAGGGAAGCCCGGTGTGAAATAGAGGAAACCCTAATGCAGAGGACCAGAAGGTAGGCTAGGGCAGACAAAAGAAGACTGCTATGCATCAGTGCGAGGGTCTTGAAACGAATGTGTTGAGGGACTAAGAGCCAGTGAAGGGATTCACGAATCAAGGGAGAGATGTGACCAAACTTTGGAATTCCAACAATTAGTAGGGCAGCCAGTGAGGATAGAAATGCAGCTTAGAAATGTTGTGAGAGGAGATTTTAATGAAGGCAATGTTGCCAAAGTCAACCCTGGAACAGATCAGAGCGTGCACAAGCGTGGACACAGCATGCAATAAATACTAACTCTAATCCTGACCCTAGCCAACCCTTAACAGGCATAACCTGACTCCAACAATGCCAATTTTATGGAAATAAAACTAATTGCTTAGGCAAGAATTCTATTCCTCAGTCCAACTTCTATTTGCCCCAATAACAATTTGGTCGTGAACCTTTTATTTACATGTGAATCATTTGACGTAAACTATTTCTCAGTGGACCATTTGTCCGTGAACCATTTGTCATGACATGGCTCGCGATGGTATCAGAAGGTTGCGTTACTGTTTTTAGAAAAATGACGGAGAAAAAATTCAATTAAATTAAATATAATAATGACAATCACCATTTGTCGTCAACTATTTCTCGGTGAACTATTTTGTCACGACACGCCCCACGATAGTTTCATAATGCTTGAGTTACTGTTTCTAAAAAAACGACGGAAAACAAATGTATCGAAATTAAATATAATAATGACAATCATCAAGCGTCAAACCAGCAGTTAGTTTACACATCAATCTATCAGCATGACCAATCAGCATTTTATCCACCGCCGATTAGCAAATCAGCATTTCAGTCGTGCCCAACGATGCTCGTTATACGTGCGCACTTCGATACCGCAAGTTTTTCTAACTTCTAAGTTGGGCTAACGCTTTGATAACAAATGACCATTTCAGTAATCTCTAAATTTCACATAAAATGTTTGCCTTAGCCAATCATAGAACCTCACCTTCAAAGTTCTTAATTCATCTGAAGTGTTTGTATGTCATACAAATTTATCGTCGAAGAACTTAGAATTGCACGTTAATTTATAGCAACAGAGACCAACGGCTCTTTTCGCTAGCAAATTGTACTGTCTTATCACAATAAATAGAAAACGTTAACTTCATTTGACAAATACAGTATGCACAGTTCCAACAACTTATTTCTATTACTATAGCATCAAACGCTTTGCAACTTCAGCTGGACCGACTAAATACAAAAGTGAAACCGCCATATTCTTTTTGTCAGTATGTATTTGTGTACGAACGGCGTTTGTGTCCTCTTACAGACAGTTATAGGCCTGCTGGCCTTTACCCTTCACAGGGTTGAAAACCTAATTAAGTGTGTAAAGACGTTTCTGCGGTTTAGATGTTTAGTTTGCAGCAAGGATTGGCTTGTAGGGAGTCATACGCACACCGGACACAAGATTACGACCCATTACATTTATACATTCATACATTCTTCTCTAGTCTTCATTCCACGTTGTTTTGTAATTTGTAGTCTAGTTACGTGCGCTGCCAAGTGCAGATAATTATTATAATAGCATACAAAGCTACACGCATTATTTTAATAAGCTTAAAAACAATCAATCTAACTGAAAAAGAAAATACTTTAAAACTGTACTCCTGAGACTCTTTAAGATTATTCAAAAAACAAATGGATGTAGCAATTATTCCTCAATGCACTTTTCCCGACTAATTCTACGCCAGATAAAGCACGCAGAGTTTGATGCAACGCTCGTGAATAAGCTGAATAAGCTGAATAAGCCCTGCGAATAGTTTTCAAGTGGAGCGTTATAAGTTTGGAGATTACGATTACGAAATGCTAATGTTCTAGGAGACTATTTTCGTCAATCTTCAAAAGTTTCTATTACATTTTTGATAATCAGATATCCTATTACCTTAGTTTTTTCCCACAATTTTATGACCCTTCTATATGTACAAAATACTTAAAAGTAAATATTTCAATAATCCTCTCCAAGGTTTGAAAACTTGAGTATTCTCTATGCGTCTATGGAAATTGCTAAATCATTAACTTACCTACTTGCTCAAGCTCCATTATTTTTGTAAGATTTCATAGACACTTCCGGAGTGGACAAATTGACAATTTTGATTTTCTGACAGAAAAGATGGAGTTTTGAAAATTATCGCACATGTTGTTTCATTGCAGTTATGAGCACTTCGGATAAGGTAGGTTTGTTTAAAATTGACAAAATGCACCAGTTACACTTACAAGGCCAGCGTCTGAGAACTTAGTTTGAAGAATTTATGGAAATAAAAGCATAAACACATAGCTATAGAAACAAACTCTTAAGAGGGCACGGGTAAAATGCGCATTTGCTTGATTGTTGATTTGCTGATTGGCGGTGGATAAAATGCTGATTGGACAGTGTTGATTGGGGAGCATTTTACCATGCAGCCAGTTAGCAAGGCAAATGGTAAACGCTGATTGTCTAAATTGACAATTTAATAGTGCAATTACTATTGTTTGATTTCAATTTACTCAAGCTACTTCTAGGATGTCTGTTGTGTAATTGCGTGTTATGATTATTTTGTGAGTATACCAGTGTTGTATGCAAGATCTTAAACTTCAAGACCAAGACGAGACAGTGAGGTACCAAGACCGAGACACTAGGTTCAAGACAGTTCGTGACAGTAAAAGACAAGTGATCCTATATAAAAGGCTGTAAAATACTAATGTATCAGTTTTCAGAAATAAGGTTCATTTGTAATTTCAATTTGAAACTTAATTATATTGTTGGTTGTATCAATTCCCAAGAACAGTTTTTATATTGCCGAGTTTTTTCTTTTTCTATATTTCTTCTTCAGTCTATCTTCTGAATAGTAAAGAAAGCACGTCTGAAATCTTCTAGACGAATTTCAACAAACAAATTCGATACCAAAAACCAAACGAAGTTATAAATTTGTGCATATCCTTACTCACCCTGAGAAACTCGAAGTTCTTCCAATCATTTCGGTTATGGTGGTGTTACATAAATGACAAACTAATAGCTAATAGCTATTGTTTGTAAATAGTCCTATTTCAAATTGCGTATACACAAACTTCACAATTTCAGATTCTCTCTAAGACATTTTTCCACTTTAAGACAATTGAATTGATTTCAGTATCATGTGACTCGCGCGTTGACCAGAATTATCGTTTATCATAAATTCCGGTTTCAGTTTCTAACGCAAAATTTTAAGACAGTTAACGGGAAACTTATCGAGACCGCTTGCTCGAGACAGAACAAGACTTTCACTTCAAGACAGTTTCTAAAAATTCGAGACATTAGACCGAGACAGCAGGCTTCCAAGACAGTAAAACACTGTCTCGAGACCAAGACACTGTCTCGAGACCATTACAAGTCTGGAGTATACATTCTTTGACTGTTCATATTGTGATGTACTTGCAGTGTGTTTGTATGAAGTTCAATGAAGTACATACTTACTTACTTTTTACAAACAGGCAGTGCTAGTGGTGCATTAATCAGCATGCTAATTACATTAACAGTTAATCAAAACCTTGATTCTTCAATTTTTTAAATGTATAAATCTTCTGAGGCCGAACCTTCGGCCCAAAAATAAACGAAAATTCTACTTCTAAGGCCGTACCCATAAAAAATTTCGCTCATAAAAACCTCCATGAATGCACAACCATTGGCGCATGCACACGGTTCAAAACACCTAAAATTTATGATATGCGTCGTGAGGGTCAGTTAGGGTCAGATTTTGGCATCGTGAGGATCGTTTATGGTCAGAGTTCTTCTAGTTAGTGTTATTTTAAATAGATATTGGAAGAACTTTCGGCCACAGATGTAATTTTTCTGTGCGTTTTTAGGCCGAACTTTCGGCTGCAGAAGCTCAACGCTTTTTAAATTGCCAAACATACAGCTGTATTAGCTTTTGTATTAAAATTGTGAAGTCTAATCAGCATATTATAGCAAAAAGAAAGTAATATTATGGATTTATGATTTATTGCTTGGTTGGTGATTCTAGCAAATAAAAGTTTAATACTTTCATATTAAAATGATGGATAAAAAACTAAATCCAAAAAATTAAATATAATATTGGCAATCAGCAATGATGAAATCAGCATTTTACCCATCAATCTGTATGACCAATCAGCATTTTTCTTTCAGCATTTCATCCACGCCAATCAGCACATCAGCATTTAACTTGTGCCCACTAGAGCTATGCCGATATCACTTTTTTGCGGATTGTACCGATACTGATTATTGCTGATTATTCGTTTGCCGATACCCGATTATTTTACCGATTATTTCATTGTGTTCCCCAAGATGACTCTATAATCGGCCCGATTAATCGGCCATCCAATTAATTGGTACAGCTCTAGTGCCCACTCTTAGAGCACAATAATTGAACCATTTGCCCCTTCATAAATAATGCTAATTTTATTTATTTGTAAAAGTAAAAAAATATGAATGATAATATTCTGAATGATCTGTATAAGCTGAGGCTTTGTTTTGAACTAATAGTACACGAGATGAGGTCATTTCTGGTGTCATTAATCTGATCTTATCCGGATCTTCCACATTCTCCAACAGCTATACACAAGAATACTGTGTATCCATAATTAACTTAATTTTGTTTGCATGTAAGCTGTTAATAAAATCTAAATCTGTGAATAACTGCAAACAGCTTTTGATGTGATTCTACAGTGCCTTCTGTTGGTTAACCTGTCATATGTTGGTTAATAAGGCAGTCAACCAATGTTCATGATAACGGTCACCAATCCAACTTCCATTTTTGCGAAGAACAGTTTCCATCCATCTACTGTGCACTATGATTTATGCAAACAGTCATTATTCATCAATCCAACTTCCATTTGAGCAAAGAATTGCTTTTCATCAATCCAACTTCTTATTGAGCAAAGAATTGATTGCATTAGTCCAACTTCCATTTAGGCAAAGGATAGGCTTCGTCAATCCAACTTCTATTCATGCCAAACAAAATTCATTAATCAAAATTCAACTTCCATTAAAAAATAGTTTTTCTTCAATCCTTTTATGCACACCACTGACCATATAAAATAATGTGCCAACGTAAACTAGTTTTACCCTTTTTGTGTTCATCTATAAATATTGAGTCTTGAAACAAGGTATCTGATTTTTATTTTAAAGTTTTCTTTGATTGGTTTTGTGAAGGTATAGTACTTGCATTGATCAGTTTAACAATACTTATCTATTGACTGTTCTCTCTCTGTTGTTATGCAGGTGGGAGAACTGTTTAAAGTGGCTGGATCAGCATTTATCCAGCTGGGCGACTTGACCACTGAGCTTCATGTGTCCAATGAGCAAACTGCTACAAGGTAAACCTTCCTGAATGTAAATGTCAGTTATTATTAATCTATAGATCAACAGCAAACTTTGTCTAGAAAGTTTAATACATTGCCATCTTTTATACCAAAACGAGCAAATATATGATTGGTTGCATATAAATTGCAGATAACAGAAATAACTATGAATCCATTGTGAGACAGCGTGGTATTGTGTAGCAAAGTGAGCAGACAATAACCGATTCATCAGTCAACAAAAGTGTCTGCTTGACTCTGCATGCATGATTGAATGATTCAGTGCATTTCATTTATATTTAAATTATTTTTAACATGTGTTGTATTAGTGTTGATTGTGAGAAGGAGTTGAGTATTTGGTTTGTTGCATTTCAGTGGGAAGTGGACAGATGTGGAAATTGATATGTTGATGAATGCAGTCAGAAGATTCTCTGAAGACCTCAATCGCATAAGTGATATCATAAAAAATAGAACAATGTATGTGCTGCTTATTATATTAACTGTATCTTCATCATCTCTTTTGATTTGACTGTATTTATAAACTTTTTTAAACAAGCATGTGTAATACTTTATCGCTGTCTTTTAGTTATGTGTTGGTCTTTCCGCACCTAATGGCTCAGTTAAGGGGAAGATATCATGCATGAATTTCAAGGATTTTCTGTGTAGTAGATTCATATACTAAGGGGAAGAGATTTTAAATATATAGTTCATTATTACATTCATCTTCTGATTGTAGCATATTGTGTATTTTAATTTTATTTAGTATTTAGTGATTGATAATTACCTTACTTAATAAATATTCGTTTATTGATATACGTGGAATGTCACAACGCAAACCATTACAATTTGCTAGTTGTTTAGGACCATAGTCTGATTAAATTGAGTTTTAATCAGAGAATTCGTTGGAGATTCTACGAGATGAGTTCTGTATAGGACTCGAGGGATGACGTTCTTGTCATCTTTAACAGGCAGTCTGAATTTGTGTGGCCTAGGTCTAAGGTCATAACAACTTTTAGCGATTGGTGGGAATATCAAACTTAGGACTTCCTGTCTCAGCTGATCGCAAGAGACCTCCTTCGGCTGTCTAGTGTCCACACCATCGTCTTGGCATCCTCAGATCCTTCTTGACTGTATCTGGACAACTCATCCTCCTAAATTGCATATCTTGGCAATGAATTTCTGATTTAACATGATGCACTGAAATTCAGCCCAGAAGTAGAAGTCAAATGCATCTCCAATGTGGCTCTATATGAGATGGGACAAGTATAAAACATTGTTCATGTGGCATGCTGCTACAAAATGAGTGATATATGATTTTATGTAGGGCATAACCGAGTAGACAATTTTCACTGAGTACCGAATCCGAGTATTTGGATGAACTATTTGCCAGATCCAGGTACGAACCGAATAGTAGCGGCAAGTCTGGCCAGCGACTCAGCGAGTACCATCCTTAGGCAAAGCGTTGTTAACCTCCCACATGCACAGCTACGGAGAACTATCTATAATCAATGCAGAGTCTATAACGATACTCTTCATATAGCGTATCATCACACTCTAGGCTATAACAATATATTTATTATTTAATAACTTTATTTGTGAAAAAAATGTAAAACCTTGCAATAAAATTAAAAATATGAAATCATCATTTACTCTAATGTTTACGGAAAAGAGGGTGGAGCCAATTCAAGCGGGAAAATTACTGATTTGGTTGCCACCTGAAAAATGCAGCCAAAAGAAATTAAAATGTATAAATTATTAAAATTAACATCATTTATGATCATTATTTTAAAGAAAATTCGATGGAATTTTAAGTTCTTGTTTAATTAATCAATAACTTATTAGTCCTAAATTTATTTGATGAAAAAAAATATTATTTTATCAAAAAATAAATTATTTTATCAAAAAAGCTATTTTTAGCTATTGGCGGGTGTAATATTTGCCGAGGCGAATACTTCCGAATAGTCCAATATTTGGCCGAGGCGAATGTCTGAGACGATTTCCGGTTATGCCCTAATTTTATGAAAAATGTTTTTTGTCTTGTGTATCTGGAGTGATTAATCAAATAATGAATGCGTACTATATTTCATTCCTAAGAAGATGGTATCTTTATCTTCTTCTTTGTCTATCTTATTATTTTTAGTTCACAGATTGAAAACCAGATGCGAAAGAAAGCGTACCAAGATATGGGTTTGTCACCTCCACACTTCTCATCTTCACTGTCGTCAAATGAAGCAAGGCTTCTTCCGAGTTCTCAGATGGAAACGCAAATGAAAAAGAAATCATACCAGGATCTGGGTCTTTCTCCTTCGTCTTTGCCTTCTCCAACGGAAGCGAGGTTAGGCAGCCTTCAGCAGCAGCCAACAATGTCATCATGTCTACTTACAACAGACAGTAGTCACAAGAGAGACAGTCACAACATGTCTGTCGGTTAGTAATGCATTCCCAGTTGTTACAATTAAAGGACCATTTGTTTAAGATGAAGGAAACGACCTGTCTGTAACTGCATGGATGTTTTGTTAATGCAAAGGAAGGTACCATATCGTATCTGGTTATTTATATAGCGCTTCTTACAGTATTCAGAAGCGGATTCTAAGTTGGTGAATACAAAGATTTAAGTGTTAAATTTTTTTTGAATTGTGATATTTGCAAAATGGTGTAAACAGTGAGGCTGACTATTTTAATAAATGTACCTGTTTATACTATATAGTGTCTTAGTGGTTCCACCTGAAATTGTTTAACTCTGTTTATAAAAAATGTGAAGATGACTGTTTTGTTTTTGTGTTCACAGTGACATTATCGGCACTGAATGCAACAGAGGCTGACATTGATATTGAGGGGTTCGTAGAACAGACGGTGCGTTCAGTTCCAAAGAAGCTAAAGCTCGATCTAGATTCAGGTGAGACATGACTATGTTTCTCATTAGTGCAAGAGCTCCAAATGGTGACTGCAGCCAATTATTAGAGATAAAGTGTTTTATGCACGTTCATACCTAACTTTATTGCTGTGCGCATTGTCTTTTGTCTTACTTTGGATTTTTGCTTCTTTGTGCTAAATATCAAGTGTTTGTAATGCCTTTCTAAGTATTAGTGTTTCTAGAATGATTTGTATTTGATTGTTTTATTGAATTACTGCATTAAATTTTAGATAGCTTTATGTGTAGTCATATGTGACTATTTGTTTCTATCTTGTGCATCTTCACGCTAAATGTGTTTGTGCCCGCGTGTGTAAAGGCTAATAAGGACATTAGGACAAGGCTAATAAGGACATTAGGACAAGGCTAATAAGGACATTAGGACAAGGCTAATAAGGACATTAGGACAAGGCTAATAAGGACATTAGGACAAGGCTAATAAGGACATACACCAGACTTCTTAGTACACAGATTGTTTAAACGTGAATTCTAATATGATGAGGTTTAGAGACATAGATCTGAGATGTACTTTAGAGTTAGAATGGAACCTCATATATTATATTATTATTATAAATGCAAACATGTCATAAGAAGTTACATAAATGCAAATGAATTTCCTTATATGCCAGTACATATTCAGTAATAGTTTACTTGAAAACTAAGCACAAGCATAAAATCTAATCGTATCTGAGCATGACAAGAGCTCTTTTACGGACCAAATTCAACAAACTTCATTTTATTGAGTGTAACAGATATCACAGCAGTTAATCTTTTATTGGTTCCTGCGTATTTCATCTTTTCAATTATATTCTGTCATAGTTTTAGGTGTTGAATTTTGGTATGTGTGTTGATTTTTTAGATTGTGATCCAGTTGATCTGTGAGAATGTAATGAGGATGTTTTACGTGGATTTGACTGAATTCGTGGCTCTGCTGCATCATCATCTCCACCAATCACTTGATGACATGAGTGCAGATGCGTCTTAGCGACTTTCTGCCTAAATCAACTCTGTTTTCTCGTGGCATTGAGTTTTGTGTAGATAAGGAATTGTCTTTGACTGACTGTATCCAGCCCAAAGCTGATTTTATGTATATCAATATGCAAGTAGATATTTGTATCTTCAGTGTCTGCTGACAAAACTAGGCACCTTTTTGGTTTCGATGGTTTCAGAGGGTACGGAATCAAGCCCAGGATGTTTTGCGTTGGCATTACCTCCTATGTCTATCGTTCCAGAAGTACTTTTAAAGAGTATTATAGTTCTGTGGTTTTTCACTAAAGCTGTGGAGCACCTGTTCTTAGTGTTAATTTGCTACATTCAGTAATCTGGAGCAGGTATTCCTGTGAAGACAATTTATTTTCAGGAGAAAGGAAACAGCTGTAGATGAGTATGAATGCAAGAACTCAAAGATGGGTAGTTTTAACTGGACAACTTAATCAGCAATTATACCTACAGTTTGTGTTTTACAACTTTTATTTTATTCTCACTAGTCAAATACAAGTAAGTGCTATTTGTAGCTTATTTCTTACCGGCCCATCATATTCATAATAATACTTTTCTTAGAGACACTGAGCATATAGCATTGAGTTACAGACGTCTGGCACGTAGCTTACATATTGACCTTTAATTGCTGCCCAATACCACAATGTAAAAAAATGCAGATGGCTAACGCATCCAGGAGTGTAACCCTTGCTCTACCACTTGAGGTTATTTCTATTTATAGTGCTGCTCACTCCTCATGAGTGATATCCCAAAATTTTGTTATTATTGGTATTCATTTTTGTATAAAATTTAAATTTTTTCTATCAGGTTTTGCAATTTTTATGAAAAATGTTGACTGTCCACTGACAGTTTTAAAATCATTTAATGAGAAATCCTATTCTACTAGAAATATTTAATTGGATACAATTTTGAAGGCAAATCATGTGGCATTTCTAAGTCAAGACATGATGCAGTACAGTAGTTGTGAAGTTTAGACTATTTTTATCCAATTGTTAGCAACAGTCTATAAATCAGTTACAGAAGATATCGCCGCTGGCCCATAGATTTGATCACGTGGTGCACAGAAGAGATCCTGAAGAACTTGCACTTGTAAGAAAGTATTTGACGTGTGCAAAGACATTCTACAGGATTCTTTTAACCAGATGTAAAGTCACAGTTGCTGACATATTGTGGGTGAGTACCATTCAAACAGTGTATCCAAGTAAACTGGTCAGGTAGGCCTACAGAATTAAACACTGGGTGCTTTGAGATAGCATTTCCTCCTATCACTATCGTCTGCAGCTGATGTACACTGGAAAGTCAGAACAGGGAGCAAAATCATGGAGAACGTGTTGTCCTTGACCAATAATATGCAAGGTTCGGGTTGAAATGTGACAGGTGACAACTTTACTAGTCGTGTTCTAGCTTGGGGTCTTCCGTAAAGGACGTCCGCAAAAACCCTAATATTTTCACCCCCTCTGTTTGTCTGCATTCCACTGACCCCCTTACCCCATCACGCATGTGTCAGCCACCATTGCAACTGCTGATGAACATTTTTACTGGATCGCTTTTTAATAAACATTTATTGACAAAGAACGAGATTTAAGAAGAGGTAAGTAAAAAAAAACTTAAATGTAGTAAACGATTATTTGCTTTGTAAGCTTTGTATAATATTCTCTCAAATGTTAAGTATAGCCTCAAGCTATTAATAAACAACTAAGCTTATAAGGTTATGACGCTACTACCATTAGACGTGATTTTGGCGATAATTTGGCATGGTAAAATGCGGACGTCCTCATTTGACCGCATTTCCCTTACCCTTCCCCTAGTTGCGGACGTCCTAAGAGGATGGCCCTAAAGCAAGTTATATCTGCGGGTCTGCTTTATGGATGATCCCCATACGATGTTTTATGTTAGACCTGCTACACATGTTGAATTTTTTTTGAACCGATGCTGCCGACAGTAGTGTGTTTATTTTTTTAACCACTCCGTTCCATATCGAAGATGATTTGGTGTCGCCTTTCTCCAGCCTTGGGACTAGCACTGTGGCGACGTTGAACCCACGCAGTATATGACGCATGCACTAATTATAAGCAGACCTGACATGTTAGCATGACAGCAGTGGTAGAGCTGTGTTTTAGAAGTATATATATATATATATATATATATATATAGAGAGAGAGAGAGAGAGAGAGAGAGAGAGAGGGAGGGAGAGAGAGAGAGAGAGAGAGAGATGGTAGTAGTAATCCTATAGGCCCACCGTTGTAAGCAAGATTCTTAAAACAGACGTTCTTTGTAACGTCTGACCAGATAATCGTTAAGATGTCATCACAAATCATTATCTTCTCGAAAATAAAATTAAACCAAATAAGCAGCTTGTACTTCGTGAAATGAAGACAGTCGTGAGTGCAGGCATCCGAAGCGGGACACACCTAGATAGGTTTTGACAGCGAAGGAACTAACGTAACCAGTCAATGCTTAGGTCTTAACATAGGCCTAGTTGCGGAAATGAAGAGCCACAGACCTACAGATGTTCTGCGCTCGTTAGAAGTCAGTACAATTATCTCTAGGTCTACGTTTAAATATTCACTATAGGCCTACTGCTGCATAACTATTTATGGGATGCAATTATTCTTCAATCGTTCACGTTAGATCCTTCTCTATGCAAACATTCATGGGGAACCATTGGGGATTACGAAACTGAATCCATCAACTATGAATCCCAAACAACCAATTTCCTGCATTAATTAATTAATCGATAAATTAAAACGAGAAGCTAGGCAACTGTGTGGCATGGCCGCATGTTGGCCGCTGGTTAGAGCGGTCAGCCTGTAACGCGGAGAGTGCGGGTTCGACCCTAGCTCGTCCAAGGAGTCATTGTGTAGCAAGTCCTTGACGTAGGCAATTGCTCTGCGTTGCAATTGCAGTTGCGCGGTCGAGGCGTGTGTTCACTTCCGAGCTAAACACACTAAACAGTATTGTAAGAAGGTCGATTTCAAATTACAGTTGTATTGTATTATATTGTAACTGGAAATCAATATGGGCGTCAATTGAAAGGACGCAGCTAGGTTAGCGCGTTTAGCGGCATAGGGCCTACATAGACTTAGAAAAGACCGATTGAGATTGAGGAAGACAAACCATGCCTTACTTATGTAGTCTACGATCTTCGACACTTAATTGCATAACAGATAAGTGCATATCTCGCTTTTGCTTAGGCCTATATACATGTGTGTGTGTATAGAAAATGGTCGGTGTCCTCAGTGGTCAATTTGTAAATGCGGAGGTGGTGGAACTGTAGGACGGGCGTTTCTCGTACCCTACCCCCGCCGTCTATAGCGCTCCAGAAGAAACCGATCGATGGTGACGCAGGAGAACCAAGAAATAAATATGTTCAACATGAAATAGCTTGAAAAAGTTTTATAATTCATGCATGAGAGTAGGCCTATAGAGGCGCTTAGCCAAATTAAATTGGCATGAGGTCTGAACCATAGAGATGGGAGTTCCCCATTCCCACAGGGCCTGGAGGTCACACTCTGTAGGCTTACAAATGCCACTCCCTTGGAAGAAAATAATCTGGAAGAGATGGCACCAGAGGTGTATATCGCTCCTAAGTCAGTGACTCTAAGTCAGTGACTCTTTGGAGCAATTCCCCCAATTTTTTGACTGACTTAGAATAATATTATTCAAGGATGAGTTGATGGCGCACACAACTGGCAATGCAGGCTTATACAATAGAACAGAATGGCTCAACTGCAATGAAAAAATGATTTGTAATTGTAGACTTACTATTATTATTTAGAAAAATTCACTTCTAATTTCTAAATGAGAGCCTCCCCCCTATTTCTTGTATGGATCATTTCCTCCAAGGTTTCTATGGTGTAGACGCCTCTGGATGGCACAGTGGCCATAGGAACTAGAGTGTTAAAACGATTAGGGCCTACATCTACGCTCTGAGTTTGACCCCAGCGGTTATGGGTCGCGGACAAAACCCCAGGCCAAAAGCCTCCCGGACAGCAACCCCCGGACAAAACCCTCTGACAAAAATTCCCAAAGTAGGACACACACCCCCGATGAAATAATTTTTTAAACTTTTATTACTTAGAAAAGTGTGTGTCCAATGGCACGAAGAGTGTCCTCGATGGATAGCGCCGCTTCAAGTCGCGATTTACAATACTGTAGCAGACGTTCCTGGAGGTGTTTGGTTGCACGTTTCACACGTTTGACGGGAGGCTACTCGTGGCAGGATGGCGGTACTGGATAACAGAGTTGCATGGTCTCAAGACAGTGTCTCGGTATCGAGACGTTTCGAGACAGTTTTTTAGTGTCTAGGTCTCGGAAGCCTGCTGTCTCGGTCTCGAGGTAGTGTCTCGAATTTTTAGAAACTGTTTTGAAGTGAAAGTCTTGTTCTGTCTCGAACAAGAGATCTCAATAAGTTTCGCGTTAACTGTCTTAAAATCTTGCGACAATATAAAAACTGTTCTCAGGAATTGGTACTATACATGTATACATTATAAGTTTCCAAATTGAAATTACGAATAAATCTTATTCTCGAAAACTGATGCATTAGTATTTTATAGCATTTTATATAGGATCACTTACTTGTCTTTTACTGTATCGTACTGTCTTGGGCCCAGTGTCTTGGTTTCGGTCTCGGCACCTCACTGTCTCGTCTTGGTCTTGAAAGTTCAAGTCTTGCATGCAACACTGCTGGATAGTTCAGGCCAAAGCTGTGCGTACATGTATTTCATAGATCCTTTGCGCTAAGTCAATTGGTAGCAGGTATGATATTGATAATGCAGATTTAGATCAAAACATTTACTTGACATGAAGTTTCTGGAGGCGGAGTTGATGAGTGTAGGACATTTGCCCACGGACATTTGGCCTCCCCGGATATTTGCCCTCTCGGACAATTCCACCCGGACAATTGCCCCTCCTGAATAGGATAATTGCCCCCCCCCTCGTGTAGACTATAAGCTCGCCCAAACTATATATGCGTACATACATACATACATACATACATACATACATACATACATACATACATACATACATACATTCATACATACATGCGTACATACATACATACACATACATACACACACATACATACACATACATGCATACATACATGCATACATACATTCATACATGCACACATACATACATACACATGCGTTATCTGTGACACGGCTTCTTTAGACGCGTCAGGTTTACGCAGAGTCTATACATGTGTTATCTGTGATGCGACTTCGATACAAGTTAGACTAATAATAGTACTGATCGAGTGTTACTTGTAATGTTGTGCAGACTTTGTTAGTAGTGTCAGTTAGTTATGGTAGGGCGTCTAATTAAGTTACAGACCTTCAAACAGTTCGTCTAATAAATATACGTGACAGATGCTAGTTAGGGGAAAAGGGGGTTGTCCGAGGGTTAATGTTCTACCTAAAACTGGGGGTTTGTCCGGGGCGATTTTTGTCCGGGGGGGTTTATTCGGGGAGTTTTGTCCTATACCCGCGGTTAAAGGCTGCGTCGTGTAAAGTGGACATTATACGGAAATACGCTAGATATATTTGATTATACATGCAGGACTTGAGGTCTCCTCCAATTAAAAATATCGTAGAGTCATTTTGGGGGTAGACTACTCCAGCTATCCAGTGATCTGTCTTAGCAAACTGGTTGGTAGCATTATTACGTCACCCCCTTAGTCCCAATATGAAATTAGATCAATTTAGGTGACGTAACTCTATCACCCGTCGACATTCCGGAATGTTCAAACCGTATCATAAACATTCCGCTTCTATTTAATTTATCTGATTGGTTTAATTAACTGAAGGCATTTATAGGCCTAGGGTGTAGGCTGCTTCCTAAATAACAGACGAGCTAGCCGTTCGTGCATTTAATAGCCAATATTACACTGTTACTGTAGGCGACATGCCGATGCGGCGATCTCGTTTGGCAGGTGGGAGACACCCAATGAAAGAGTTAGACAAATGTGTGGGGGTAAACGTATAACGCGTCCCCTCTCTGTGAAAGGTGAGGGGGACAAGTCGTCCCCCTCGACCCCAGGGATCACCGCCTCTGGCGACATGTGAACTCCTCTTATGTGCATTAGTCGGGTAACATACTGACGGCTTAGATCTTTTACTCCTTGACCCTTCACTCTTTGACCTTTTACTCTTTGACTGTTTACTCTTTGACCTTTTGCTCTTTGACCTTCGATCAGAGCTTCCCAGCCAGTTCTAAAACGTCTCATAGACTTGAAATATTGCTACATATTGTCGTAAGCAAGAGCGCTCGTGTTTTGCAACAAAAAAGTCAGTCATAATATGACGAGTTGTTTTGACGACGAGCCCAACTCCAATGCTTGAGCAAACACGAGTCCTGACTCTGTGTGCCCTATGTAGGCTATAAGCATCGGCAGATGACGCCGTCCTGTGGCCTACAGGGACGACAGCAAGACGCTTTGTCCCCTTTTCTTTCTCCGCCTCATTCCTCAGGCGACTCCAGTGATGAGTGAAGCGTGACAAAGGGCGACACGTCAACAGCCTAAATGAAACCGATTATGATATCTGTTCATGTGTAGGCCTGGGGCTTAACGTTTCACCCGATTATGATTTCCACTCACTCCTCTTCATTTTATCCCAGCATATATGGTTCAAGCATCGAGGCTTTACTAATGCACACTACATTATGATAATAGTGCAGCTGTAATGCATAAATATATATGGTGCATATTTTAGAGTGGACATAGACCCATATTGTATTGTATTTGAGCAGTCGTATAATGTCGTCAGTAGGGTGAACCGTCAGTAGCGATCCCTCGAGAGGTGACAGGTTTTCAGAACGGCGAAGGAAGAAGGTATACACTGCCAGATGGAATTGTAAAGCGAACGGAACGATGAAGTGCATACCAAAGAATTTATTAAGCAGAAGAGACAGTTATAGAGCGGCAACCAAAAGTTCAGGTCTATTGGACAAACGAAGTGGACATTGGGAGGAAGCTTAATGAGGCAGAAGTATAACGTCAACTAGATATTTCGAGACAAGACCGTTGATCAGCCTTGAAGATAACAATGAGGATTCTAAATTATATGCAAGCACGGATAGGAATTAAGCCGAAGATTATAACATATCTCATATAGATCTTCATATACTTTTTTACAGGAGTTCAGCTGATAAGCATGTGCATAGGCATGCATGCTCTCTCTCTCTCTAGATATATGTATGTATGTATGTATGTATGTATGTATGTATGTATGTATGTATGTATGTATGTATGTATGTATGTATGTATGTATGTATGTATGTATGTATGTATGTATGTATGTATGTATGTATGTATGTATGTATGTATGTATGTATGTATGTATGTATGTATGTATGTATGTATGTATGTATGTATGTATGTATGTATGTATGTATGTATGTATGTATGTATGTATGTATGTATGTATGTATGTATGTATGTATGTATGTATGTATGTATGTATGTATGTATGTATGTATGTATGTATGTATGTATGTATGTATGTATGTATGTATGTATGTATGTATGTATGTATGTATCTAAGCATATGGGCACATGCTTAAACGATGATCTGTGGCTATATATACAAAATGTATAGAAGGCCTTCTGTACATTTTGGGCTATAGGGTCTATATGTATTTTATATGCACTGTGTCCGGAAATAAAGGGACCCCTAATGATAATATGAAAAAAAAGTATGCATCGATTTTTTAAATCCCAAAATATTTTTATTCCTGACATATTTCTTCACAAATTTTGCAATTTGTGAACGTCCTGGTTAAAAAAAGTATCCAATAGTGACGTTTTAAATTACGAAGTTAATGCGTGGGAGAAATTTGATCAGCTGGTAATTGTTGCTGCCACTGACCAATGGCGCACGCGTCTTGAAGCTTGTGCTGAGGCCGAGGCAGACACTTTGAACACACCTAAGACACCTTATAGTCTAATATTATTCAAATGCAAGAATAATTTTGAACAAACTGTAAGGCGGTTCATCAACAACATTTAAAAACAGTTTAAAATTCTGTTCATGAATTTTAGTCCGTCCATAAGATTCGAATATCGGTACAATTTACGTTCATTATGACGTCATTACTGGATAACAGGAGCCATCATATTTTATGCAGAACTAGATAAATATGTCAGGATTAAAACGATTTTGGAATTCTTTAAATATTTACTAGGCCTATTTATTTAGGTTGAAGGTTTTGTTATTATAACAAACTTTTTTAAGCTTATGCTATTTTGCCTGTTTGCTTGCCCATTGCAAATTCGATGTACCACGGACCTTCATTGTTTAATCGAAGTTCACAATACGTTGTGAACCAAAACTAGCACCATTAGCTGCCACCTGGTGAATTGATTTGACGTTCTTAGTTATTATTTTATAAATCCACTTTTAACAATTTGCTGTTTACAATTTTAACAATTTCAAGTGCATAGCATTAAACACTCTAAAATTCAATTCTGTGTGCTTTGTTTTTATTCTGGTTTAAATTTAAATTAATTCACTTGAAATAATTATTTTCGTATGTATTATCATGATGTTCGATTTCATTTTCTATAGTATGTGTAAATAGTTTATGTTTGCTAAATTACCCAATTGCAGTTGTAGTACGCACTCTGTATACATCATGCGCTATGAAATAGGTAGAGTTGTACCGCGAAGTTATCGATAAATACCTGATAGTGCAATATTAAACCAATCCATTCTGTGTGATACTGTAATGCTCATTTCTAGTGCAAAACAGGAGGGAAACTAAAATGGTGCTTTTAAATAGGAAATACTTCACTACCATGTATTGTCATGCTTAGCAGACCTATATGTAGATAAATGGTGACAATCGTCGATTACCCAATTAGTTACCGTAATTAATACAAGTGAATTTAGCGTCATTAAAAGTCGGATTATTAAGATGCAGAGAAGCTCCATACATCCGGTCTAATCATCATTGGCACGAGAGAATACACAATTTTAAGGTAGCTTTTGTTACATTGCCAATTGGTCATATGATGATTTTTACTGCAGTTCTTGAATTGTATAAAAGCAATTTTCAGCTGAATCATTACTATTAAAACTAACATCGTATTGTTATAAAAGTGTCAAATTGTGCAATACAATTACGTCGATTGTATGTCTTTTAATGTGCTTATAGGCTGGGGTGGTGTAGGGGGGTGGGTAGCATATCTGCTATATAAAATAGGGGTAGGAGGGGTCACAGCTGCTGTTATATAACGTTATTAGGGGTAGATGGGTGGGTCAAAAATTGGGATTTTATGCGTCATATTATATGTGAACGGCCCCTTATGGGGTCCCTTTATTTCTGGACACAGTGTGTATTATATATATATATATATATATATATATATATATATATATATATATATATATATATGATGCTCTTTCTCCATAGATCTTCGTTTCGTTTATTCAATGTTGCAGGTACAATTAGATGAGCTTACGATTTAAACGTGTGTAGGCCTACGCGAAAATAGAGAAAGACATGCTGGGAACGTCATTAACGCGAATGCCTATGCACCTACCGTAAGCCCGTCACCTGCGTTGCATGCATTGCGGCCTCCAGTGGCCACGGCTATGGACAGCCAACGGTAGGATTTTCCACTATAGACGCCATAGTATACTATGTCGTAGTGTGTTTGTGCTGCAGAGTAGACGCGGGCTGTGCTGCCTACGTGTATAAACGCTGCTGCAGGGAAGCTGCGATGAGTTGATGGAAAGGGAGACACCGCTAAAGCACATGCAAGCAGACACGAGGAGGAGACATAGCAAGCACCTGCCACATCTCAGCGTCGAAACAGGTGAGATTTTCTGTATGTGTTACGTGCCTTATCGAAAGCGAGGGATGTAACTGCATCTATTTAGCATGTGACCCGTTGGATGAGATGCGGTAACTTACTGGGTTCTTTCTTTTGGGAATCGATCGTCAAAGGACTCTGTCTCATCGACGCGATGACAGCCGATCGAATGGAAGTAGCTTCGATTTCGTTAAAACTGATCGGGCGCATGAAGCCTGCAGCACGGGATATAATATACTTTTAACGCACGGTTGGACGCACATTGAGTGACCTATATCCAGACGATTCTAGCACAGTTGTTGAACGAAATCGACGTAAGAAGTGAACCTGTTCAACAAATCATTGATTTATTCGGATAAACACATGTAGATTAATTCCATGCTGTTCCCGGAGGTCGATTGCCTATAAGCTAAACGTTTACATGCCATTTTTAAACAGACGTAGAGCGTATACTCCCCGTGGTATGAAATGGTCAACTGCTCTGTGTAAGCTTATATAATAGGCCAGTATGCGTTAATTGCGCATTAATTTGTGGTTGTCTATGTGCAGGTAAGTGATCAAAGCACTGAAGATCGATCCTAGTATAATTATACTTCTGTAATCTTGACTAAGCATTGAAGAACTATGTTTAGTTTTTATTTGCTTTGCACGATGCTCTATGAAATAGATTTAATACTTAACCCAATCCTGAGTTCGTGCACAACTGATTTATAAGATCGAGTTATAATGTTTCGAAGACATTAAAGGCAAATTATGATCGACCTCTTGCTTGCATGGCTGGAAAGCAGTTAAGCCTGCTGCCTATAGGCCTTCAAATAGTAATATGATTGAAATTGTTTTGAATATTCATGTATTCATTTATTCTGAGTATTTAAGCATCACGTAAGTTTATACATTATCATATACACGTGTAAGATAAGGTTGTGAAATAATGTTGAGTTACCTGTAATTGTTAATTTTAAATTAATGAATTTTTGCTAAAATCTCTGCGTATATATGCTTTTTGAGAGTCATCTTGTCATTTTGGTGTCACCCTTCTAATGGTGTCACCCGGTGCGGTCCGCGCCCCCAACCCCCCGTACCCATCGCATCCCCTAGCGACGCCACTGATCCCAGGATATAAGAATATAGTTCCTGAGGGGAATAAAGTAAGGAGAAATAATAATAATAATTACACCCCATGGCGCGCTGGTATGGAACGCAGTCGGACATGCTGGCAAAGTCCGACTTGCCGGATACTGCCCAGAAGGCCGCAGCAGCAGCAGAGGAAGAAGAAGAAAGATCAGTCACACGAAAAACCGATAAATAGACCTAAAGTGAGCAAGCCAGCACCCACACTTTTATCCTCGTGGCCTTCGAAACACTTGGGCCTATTAACATCGAGGGCCTTGAGTTCTTGATGGATCTCGGACGCTGACTGTCCGCCGCGTCTGGGGAAAAGCGGGGAACGTCTTATCTATTACAACGTCTTTCGCTCACCATATAGCGCTTTCACGCAATAGCATTCAAAGGCTATTTCGCCATATGTGAGACCAACGAGTGGGGCCATTTCAGACTACATTTTCTTATTCTTAATATTCTAGTTCCTGAAGGATCATGTATACCTCGAAAAAAAGAAGATTACGATGATGATGATGGTGATCACGATGGCGATGATGATGCCCGGAGATTGTCTTGAGGAAGACCTTCATCTAAGCCCTTCAAGACTTAAGAAAATAATAATAGGCATCTTTTGTTTTGGGTATGAAAATACGGGTACGGTGCCCTCAACTGAAGTGCAGAAGGTTGGATATCGTTTTCTCGGTAAAATACGCTTATGTGTGAGCAGAGGTGTAACAAGGTTTTAAAAAGTGGGGGGCATAATTTCTTAAATATTGCGCAAAGTTCACTTTTTTAATTTTGCCCCCACCAAAAAATTTGAAAAATTGGAGGGCACAAATTATCTTAACAAAAGTCATCTTAAAAGTCATTTGAGAAACATAAAAAAAGAACCGATTTGGGGGCAGATGGGGGCACTGAGCACTAAGCCCCCCTCAGTTTTGAAACTTGGGGTCCGGTGCCCCTCTTCACCCCGCTTGTTACACCCCTGCATAGGGACAATATCGGAGAAGCAGTTGCTATTGACACTTGGCATTCCATCTGTCCATCCTCGACTAAAACGACACAATCTTTAACAGCCAATCTGCCTCCCTGCTGATCTTTTGGAAACCGAACTCTGACTTCCACGGACTATCCTTTTGACTACCCTTTCGATTTGATCCAGCGCTCGTAAATAGGCTAGTGCTCTGCTCTTGTCTTTCAAGTGGCGCTTTAGAAATTTGGAGATTACGATTAATTTTGTAGACCCTATCGTCTAAGTTTTGTTCCATCCATTGAATCCGTGAATCGACTGTACCCTGAGTCTGAATACAAACTGTAGAATAGAGTGGCTTTCTACTATGTCGCCTTTGCCCCGACGCTTTTTAACCCATGAGTGCATGATAATTAGGATAAAAGCGCCTTCCCTTTAAATATAGTCATTTAATAGACTGTAGAGCTAATCATCGCATTGAAAACCCACATTTATCGCTTCGAGTGCTCGCATGCCTCGATCTTATAAATCAGTTGTGCACGAACTCAGGATTGGGTTAAGTGTTAAATCTATTTCATAAAGCATCGTGTAAAGCAAATAAAAACTAAACATGGTTCTTCAATTACATGGTGACAGCCTAAATAATAGCGATAGGCCTAAGATATATGATAGGCCTATAAATTGTGCTTATATAAAATCAGATTAAATAAAAATTAACGACAATTCATTTCTGGCATCGCTTGCATTGGCATTAGATGCGACTTATATGGGGTGATCTGGGCTCTATCAGAGTCCCATACGAAAGCAGTTTTCTGCAACTTCATGTCGTTCTTTGCACTATGTTGATCGTCTTGATCCTTTGTTCCTAGGACTAAGACTGCCCTGGTCCAACACGGGGCGTTTGCTGTTGTGGGTACATCTACCTGGAATGACCTTCCTCCATCATTAAGGACTAAACTAATGATTGGATTCTCTCCATCGGCTTCTCGCTCTTTAAAGACGCTTCTTTTCCCCAGACCGAATTTCTGTGTTGAGAGCGCCTCTGAATAGTTTCTGTGAGAGGCGCCATATAAATAGCTTATAACGATACGATACGATACGATACGATACGATATGGGGTTTTTATATGGACTACACGTGGACATGCTGTCAAGAATGATTATCGTCATTAAATATTGCAATCCCTAATTGCTTTTAATTGCTACTCGATTAGTTTAACGAGAGGTTTAACTGCTCGTCTATAGAGTTGCACCCTGCAATTTTATTTTTTTCAAGTCTAAAATGTTTTGTAAAATTCGTAAGCGTAACGGATTCGCTGCTCGCTATTCAGATATGACATACGATGTTTGAAAAAGATGCATGATGCCGATTACTGTGACGAAAACACGTTTACTGGTGTCGATCTATCACTTTGTCAGCCTGTTCATAGCTCTTCACAATGGGACACGTTGAATGAGTCATCAGTCACTTACCTTACAGAGGCAGGTCTCTTCATTGTGACGGGTCTCTTCTTTAGATGGCAGATTTCGTGTATAGTTCGTGGGGAACGAACATTTGCCCCTCCGAGCAATTCCCCAGACTAAGACAGTTGCGCCCCCCCCCCCCCCCGGTTAAATCATCTCGCCCAAATGTTTAATACATGCAAACCTTACTGTCTTGTTTAAAGAGAAGTTGTATTGATGAAAAATAATTCGTGCTTAAATAGATGTTGGATTGACGGAAAATATATTATGCTTAATTTAATAGTTCGTGAACTCTATGTGGCGGATTCAAACTAGAGATGCCGGTTCTAAAAAGCTCTGTCTGAATCCGGATGAATTAGCCACCTAGTGACTATAGCACTCAGCGCTCGTGAATAAGCGGGAGCCCTGCACTTAGCTTTCAAGTGGCGCTTTAAGAATTTTGAGATTGCGATTACGATTGCAATTATAGCAACTAGGTCTATACTAGTCTTAAGGAAGGCCTAGTTAACTACTATATAAACTACGTTTGTAACTAGTCTACTTCTCTCGGATGGGAAGCGATCAGCTGTTGAAACATTGAATACAGATCTGATGTTGACTATATACTACACCATTAGAGCGAGCTGTTAAACTATAGACTTATACATCATCACTGTATTAAATTGTTATCAGACAATATCTATAGATATTGTCTTATCTATAGACTCAATGTTATAGGCCTATGCCTGAAAATGCTAGCCAACATTAAGAGGCGTCACGGATTGTGTAGATGTCACTGCAGATAGCTCCATGCTCATAAGACCGCAAGCGAAAGCACTGCTGCAGAAAAATTGGTTAGTTCACTACTATAGGTAAGTTGTGAGTTTGTAGTCTAACTGTGGTTAAAATGCAACTACTTTGTAAAGGGCCAACTACTTTTTACCACACAGGCCGAGGCCTAGTTAACAGCTGTTCCGCCCATAACATCCATGCGTGCGATAACTATATACATTGACTTGCATAAAGTGCATGAGAAACTCATTTAATTTAACGACCTCTATATCAATTTTAACCAAGGGAACATTTCACACGACAGACAGACCCCACGTGATGCGGTTGTAAACATTTCATAATATTCTTCATGACTTCCTGTTATTTCGGAGTTCTGATTATTTATAGCAAATAACATACATTGTAGGTTTAACTCTGAGAGTGTATAATGTAGGCCTACGTGTGTAGGCCTACGTGTGTAGGCCTACACGTGGTAGGACTACTGCCACGAAACGTCGAATTTGATTTTGACACAGCTGATTCAAAAGCTGTCAAACTCATGCATTGCATAAGTAAATAGAAACTTGATCTACACGTATTAGGTCGGTTAATTACTAATAGTCTACTTGGATTATACTAGACTATTAGTTTTAGATCTACCTAATACGTGTAGGTCACGTTTATATTTACTTATGACTATCTACTTAGACTCTGCTAGACATGCTCAAATGGACCAGCTATACACCTAGACCTGTATAAGCGTGTTTGCTTAGGTTTCCCACACTATTCTTCATAGCCACATAGCCACACGGATGATTTATTTTGCCTACCGTTGCAACAGTGGCCCCAGGGTAATAACCTCTGGGCAATAATAATATAATGTAGGTACATATAAAATAGTTACATACATGTATACATTCTCAGCTACATAGTTAGTACATACAATCATACATAGGTAAAAACTTATGTAGGTTTATATGCACATAGGCCTATACTCGTGTATACATAGGTGTACAAGAAACATGAGTAAATGCGTGCACACCTAGTAACATACATGTACATTCATAGGAACATATAGGTATGGGTAGTTGGGTACATATATAGTTACATACATACATTCGTACATAGCTGCATACATAGATAATTTTAGTACATAGATAGTACATAGGTACAGACATATACATCTATAACAGGCCATTGGGTACATAACATCGTTACAGGATAGTTATGACACCCTTTCGTGCTATTCGCATAGTTATAGGATACTTTAAGCATTCATTGACTATGATCGTAAAGAACTGGGTAAGTTCCTTATACACAAATCGATGCATAAGTGCTCCTAATACATACACAGAAGACGAGGGTTTTTCAATAGCTAATACAAACATACACAGTGTCGTAGCCTTTTAAAGCAAAGAGCAAGGTACATAGCAATGGACTAAGACTACATAGGACTATAATTATATCCACGGACTGTAGTCCACTGTTTCTAATAGGCCTATGTAAAGATATATGTGATCTTTCTTCTTTGAGGAGGGCACGCTTAGGCCTGCAATTTTGCAAGCAGCCTGCTTTCGTTGTAATAAGTCCTTATATCCCAATGACCTCGACCTGCATTATATATATGTGTTTGTAATCGTCTTTGAAGCCCATTTTTGGCTTGTAATTCTATCATCTCAAGCATAAAATACGATTAGCCATACAGTTGAAATTCACCACGCTGATCAAAATTCCTTCTGCAGCGATGATCGGTATGTTGTTGGCTGTGAAACTGTTGTTGTTGTAAAAGTATGAGCTACTGTTTCTGAGAGAGCTTGAAATTGATGCCATATCGATGAGATCGATGTTTAGTCATTGATCGTCCACTTCACACAGCTTGTCATGTGTGTTCTCCAGTGCGTGAAGTAAACAAGTGATTCATGTCATCATTACTATCCGATGACAAGACCTAATTAATAAACGATGACTGTCGCCGTAAATTGTAATACTTCAGTTTATATTTTGTTTTGTTTTGAATCTCTGTGGTCTGGAATATAATAAGGTGAATGTCAAATAAAAACTTTTTTGATTTGGAGATAAATCATGGATGGATGTCTTACGAAGGCTAATTAGCCTAGAAAGGGTGGAGACAATTCAGTTTTTACTAACGAGGTAACAATGACTCCAATGGTGTAAGTTAATGATCCTATAATTGGACGGTGGTCTTTCAATAGACGTGTTCTGATAGCATCCCCTTATGCGTGAATTGATGATGGTTCAAGCTAAACATGTCAGGTTGTTTGCAATTTGATTTATAACTGACTACGAATCGGACCTGCAGGACCGCAGGATGTTCCACGGCAAAGCCTCATGCACCGCCACTAATGGCCGTTGGTCATGCCAGTCCCAATCCTGGATAATGAGGAGGACGCCGTAAAGCACCTTCGCTTTAACGAAGCGTCGTTAAACAGAAATGTTGCCGAACTGACTTCTACAATTGACCTACAATGAGTCACGGATACTCAACACGTAGGCCTACATGCAGTTGCGCTGGATGCAGGTCCACATTATTCAGGCTCAGACATTCCATGAATAAACAACTAGGCTTAAAATAAGCAGCGTAACTGGGTCTGTGTGAAATTTACCTTGTCAGAGAATCTTGCTTCTGTGTCTCTTCTGTTTGCTTAAGGCTAATACAACGCTTTTACATAAATGCAGAAGGCTGACTCAAATTAAAGAAGACGTCCTCCAGCGGCCATGCAGGAAAGCCTATATGAAATGCTAATATCCAGATACATAGGCCCTACATCCGTAGGCCTATTATATGCATGCACGCATTCATGATACACAGATGCACAAGTACGTAGTAGGCCCAACGTGGGCCTTACTCGTACATTTTTTGCTGCAGATCTTACGTCTATTCCTTCATTCATTCATTCATTCATTCATTCATTCATTCATTCATTCATTCATTCATTCATTCATTCATTCATTCATTCATTTATTCATTCATTCATTCATTCATTCATTCATTCATTCATTCATTCATTCATTCATTCATTCATTCATTCATTCATTCATTCATTCATTCATTCATTCATTCATTCATTCATTCATTCATTCATTCATTCATTCATTCATTCATTCATTCATTCATTCATTCATTCATTCATTCATTCATTCATTCATTCATTCATTCAATCAATCAATCAGTCAATGATTTATATAGCGCCCTTTCACGGAACATGCAGATATCTACGCGGAGAACTTTAAACAAGCATAACTTACAAATTAATACAAAATAGCAGTTTGTGTAGTATAGCCTACGTCAATGTGGTAATCGCTTTGTATCAATGCTGGAAGCCTTTGTGTTTCGCTCTATTTACTGGACGTTACGACCCATTTGTCCTATTTACATCTGCCTACATAAGGTGTTTGATTGTTCATTTTAGGAAACTAGTAACAACAACAACAACGACCGCAGTGTACCTGCGATTGGTCGTCGGGAGTTAGCCTACCTGAAACTGTCATCGGCCTTCATATCGGCTTTCCTACAGGCCTTTCTATAGGCCTTCCTATGTGGGTCTTCCGATAGGCTTCCTTGTAGGTCGATGGACGTTGGACTTCACATTGCATAAGTTGCAGGACGACGATTGTCTTATGTTTCGCAAGTCATCGTCTGAATCCATCATCTCACTCAATTGGATGCAAAGATTATGCCCGACATCGGATGCTAATCAGTTACTTGTAGCCGAACGGTGATGACTTAGTCTCAGGTTTTCTCCGTACTGGCTACAATCGGGAATTTGATAGGACAGGTTCTTCGGAAACTGGCGCATTTGCATGCATGGGACTAGTCTGACATCTACAGCAGACGACGATTGGTTGGTCATTGACGGTTTCTGGTCCAGAGGACGGTTAACAATTGCTGCGTTGGTTTGTTAGACCTGGAGTGATGGATGGTTCTGGAAGAAGCGAGGAGAAGGAATCGGTTAAGGTGGGAGACATCGAGAAGGAGAAGGAGATCGAACGGCGGTTGAGGGAACTCGGTCTGTGGGAGAACAAGCGTCTGTTGGAGAGTCGAGTGGCATCGATGCTCGACGCTCACATCGAAGAACAGGACGCGTTGTCGAGGACCCTAAGGAAATGTCGGCGAAGGAGAGCAGGCGAGGACGGAGGAGGTGGGAAGACAGCTATCGAGGAGATTAGGAACATCATCAGTCCACGTGTCATCCGCGACTGCTACGGACAGAGACTGGCCTACCAGGTCAACATCCTCATGGGATGCTTCACGAAGAACATCGAGCACGAGGTCATCGATGACGTCATCATCATTCGAGGCTCCACTTCCGCCGTCGAGGACGATCCAAAGCGACTGACAAAGGAGCTGCGACTGGAGCTTCCGCCATCTCTCAACATGGCCGCTCTTCAGCTGAATTACGCCGCTGGCGCTGTTAAGATACGCGTTCCTTATCTGATTGAACTTCCGCCTTCACTGAAGCGATCGTCAGAGTCGACTGATCATGTCCGTCCTAACCAACTGACGTCCATTTCGCCCATCTACTCCCTCAACATGGCGCTCAGCAGAACTAAGTTGGGTTCAAGCGGCCCCGACAGTCTCTGTTCTGACTCGCCGAACTCTGCGACGTCGCTGTTGTCTCCTCTGGTGCCAACGACGTCTGATTCGCTGGGAGATTCAATCGATCTCCAGCCGAGGTCACCCATTCCCGAATCTCCACCGACTGCTCTTCCATCGCCCTTTCCCGTCTTTGAAGAAGACACCTCCAGGATAGCATCTGGAAATGCCAGTGGGAAGGAAAGTGACCTGGGACGATGTAGGCCTACTAATGAATCGACGTTGGAGGGAAGTGTTGTTGGAGACGATGCCACAATTTCCGAAGAGGGTCGTTCCAATGGGTTCGCTGTTGCCTCCGTGAGGGGTAGCGGAGTTAGGTCACGTGCCGTCGATTCCGACGAAGGAAGAGCGTGGTCCGAGGAGGTTTTTCACAAGTCAATTCCGCAAGAAGAGTCTCTTAATAGCACGGAGAACTTCAAGAAAAACAACTTCATCGGGCAACGCATTTCTGAGAAACGGGGCCAAACGATAATCGAAGAATATCACAATGGCAGCGTAGGTCTAAGAGACTCTAACAACCTAGCTAATGCTTCGAAGAGTATCGATAGAAGACTTGGAAATAGTCTGAGGAAGAGACTCAATCATAACATGTCGGCCATATATGTAGATATACCTGATAGTGCGGATATGAAAGCAGCCGATGGCCTTGACGATGCGGCAGCGATCAAAAAGGGATCTAGAGAGCCAACGCAATTGACTTCATGTGACGATATGACCTCGAAATATGCGCCAGACGATTCTAAATGGTCTTCGTCGTCAGACCATTCAAAACCAGCCTCAGGCGGCTATAGAGGCGGTAACAGATGGCAGCATGAGGGAACGATATCAGTACATGTCGTAAATGATGCGACTGAGCAGGGAGATCGGAAACGGAAAGAATTCAGAGACGACGCTGATATTAGGAATCGAGAGGCAATCGACAACGAAGGCGTTCAAATAGTCAGAAGCAATACTTTAAACAGACGATCAACGACGGCCTCTGTCGAGCGGACACTTGGTCCATTCGAAGAACTTGATAAGAGCATTGTAAATGGAAGAAGCGAGATTACTACTAAGACTGCAGTAGACGACACAGATGTCACGAGGAACAATAACCACTGCGACGATTTATTATCTACCGACTTATACGATAAAAGTCACAGTGGGACGAAATACATGCCAGGACCCACTTATGACAGGGTTAGTCACGATGACCATGGTCACGAAGAACAGTTCTCGCTCGCGCGTTCAGATGAAGGAGCACTAATCAAGTCACAAGGAATCACAAAGTCGGAGAAAAGCTTTCATAACAATACGTATTCCTCAGTTCAACCATGTGATGAAAACGACATAGCGGCACAGAAGAAACCTGGCTGTGAGGAGGAATCCGTTAAGGAAGCGAGGATTGAAAACGGTAAAGATCTAATGTCAGAACCTAATTTATCTGACAAGGCGTCGGTGATATCGAGTAACGGTGACAACAGCAGTAGGAGAGAAGAGAAGAGAGCGGTTGGCCTTCGTAGCGTCACAGAGGATTCCTATAATAGGGTTGGTGCTAGCAGTAAAAGCAAGAAGTCACCGACACCGAAGAAGCCTATCAAAATCCTCGACTACCTCTTAGACTCTTTAGATGAAACCGTTTTATAAGACACATAAACGTATATTAAGCTCGAGATCATTAACCATTAAATCTGTTGTCGTTATAACAACAACCTTTTAAAACCCTCAAAGCGCCCGAGGATCGGAAATTGCTGCAGTGTGGTTCCAATGGACGTTAACAGCCAGTTCATTTTAAAGGGTCTAACTAGTTAAATATAGGCCAGCACTTATATAGGCCTACACACGTGTCAATGGCTAAGTTATATAAGTTGGATAGAGGAGGAGGAGGTCGATGCTAATCATCTTTATTATGACACATTGTGATGACATCTTTGACCTCATTATGACATCTTGTGAGGAACGTTCAAAAGCAAGCATTTAACTGTGCACGCGCTTAGTGCTAAAAAACTATTGTCGTCAAGTTACTTAATTATACAGTTGACTATAATTTACTACAAAATAGAGACCATTCACTGATAAATTCACGTGTAAGGGCATTAAATAATGAATTTTTACATGTATGCATTGTGTGTAGGCGATGTAGGCCTACTCTAGATCGGTGCATATTTATGTAAGTCTGCCTGCCCATAATTGTTTAGGCCTATGTATGTCTTTATGTATGGTATATGTAGGTATGTGCATACGTAGATATTTTATCTATGTATATATACATATGCATATATGATTACACGTATGTGAGAATTTGTCTGGCACCTTTTTCTGACGCTCTCAAAAGGCTGCCAGTACGATTGACTCCCACTGGTATAACGCGCTTCCCAGTTTATGAATCTTATTCTTAGTGATTTTTTACGTACTTTAAAACGAGGAAAGCTTCGCACGAGTTCCTGCTTAAAGTGATTCTTAAGTAGTCCAGTCCTATAAGAAATCATCATCTACTGTATCTACACAACCGTCTTCATAAGATATTATCCGTAGACTTGTTATAATATTATGATCTATTAACTTATTGTTGAACTGCAATTGATGTTTGGGTCCATCCATATACTACGCACGCAAAAAATCGGATTTTCGGATCCTCCTCCCTCCCCCCTTGCACCGCGTACATTTCGTGGCCCCCTCCCCCTCCCCCATGCATACGTACATTCGAGGTCTTACCCCCCCCCCCCCCCCCCCAATTGCAAAGGTTAAATAGCTAAAACCAAGTCTATAAGACATTGTTTTTACCACAGGCCATTTATTTCTGTTTAGCATCATATTTAACAGATTAAATTTGTTAACAGTTAATGCTACATAAATTGATTAAGCAGAACATAGTCGTCATTAGGTTTACAGTTCCGATTTTCACATTCCGTATTGTGAACGTCATAATTAGACAAATATATTTGCGTACGTACATACTTTCTGGATCCCCACCATACGCACCCGTACGCAAAATGGCCGAAATTTGAAACCCCCTCCCTCCTCGCTGCGTACGGGTAATATGTGGACGGTTCCTTTCTATGATTACAAAGAACGAGACCACAAGGTGAATTAAGTGACATTAATATTTGATCAATAGATACTGATGCACATAATGCCGTTAAATAGATAGTTCTTGAGGGTCCAGTATGGCACGTCAAAAGTTGGGCCACTTCAAAGATGAAACTCCATTGCGGATAAAAAATAGTGAGAAGGGAAATTTGATCAGGTTTTTGGAAGAAGTTGCTGAAGAAGATAAGTTCACACAAGTGACTTAAACTAACATTTTAAGGGGCCACAACCCCATTAGGTGGGGCGCTGGCCCTCCGCTGTGAGTGAGTAACTTATTCAGAGGAACATAGTCAAAACAAAATCAATTGATAAGTCAGGTTCAGTTACAGGCAGAATATAATATAAACGTTCAAATTTCTAAGCACCACACAAAGTCAGCTTGAACACTGGTACTATTTCAAATCAAGTCCACAATAGCTAGGCTTCCTTGTTAGCTCTGGTGCCAGGTCAGAATCTGGGGGAGCTACAATGCCCAACACAGCAGTTACATTGGTAACAAACAGACAAAATAATATTGAAGGGACATAAGAACTGCTGTAGTTTACAGAACCTGATGACTGCTACAAATAAACTCAACTCAACAGTTAGTAAAACTTGTTCTGTACTAACATAGTCAGCTGCACATAAGTTCAAATATTTAATCAATATTTACAGTTAATAATAATAATACACAGTCGCCAGTACTTGACGATGTCCACCTAAACACAGGTTCATTAGCACCAACCGTTAGAACCAAACATCTGAGTTTCAATACTGTCTGCAAAGTTACATCTCTTGCTAACAAAGTAGGCAACCAAAGCTAAAAGCTTTGGACCTTGTGCAGGTGCTATATAAATTATAAGATTAGATCAGCTAAAGAAACAGCCATATGTGCTATCACTGGCAATCCTCTAGAATCCTTTTTAGCCAAGGTCCAATAACTGCTACTCGCATAGAACACAGGGTCTCAACTAGCAGTTCCTAGCGGTTGGCTATTTACATGATCTTGGCTAGTTACACACTTGCACAAAACATATCAATATCTAACACATGGACTTGAGAGTTAGTCACTAGGTAATATATACATATATATATATATATATATATTAACATTTTCAACTGTGACATCATAAAACTAAAACTTAATCAATGACAAAGCGTGAAGCTTTCTTGTGTTTCAATATAAGTAAAGTGAAAGCAAGCAGTCTGCAGTTGAATATCTGAACAATGATCAGAGATCAGCACATAGCATCAGAAGGACAATTCCCACAATGAGTAACTAACTCAACCATGGTCTAGCCTCATATACTGCCTTACCATAGGATAAACTCTATTGCCAATAACGAAATATGAATACGAAATAAAGATAGCAACATGAATAAAAGCATAGTTTATAACAATAATAATTATAATCGAACTTAATGTCTTTATGTCTTTAGACATAATTAATACAGGAAAAAATCTCAAAGGAGCTCAGATGAGCAAAGGACAGACATTGGCAACATTAAGTAATAAAAAAATAACATCTTCATGATGGACAATAGCCTATATTCATATAAAAGCATATCAATACAAGTTATCCATACTAGTTTTTATTGCTATTGCAAAGAGATACAGCATTAAACAAAGAGACAACGGTTGTCCTTCATTACTGTTTCTGATCATGATGAAAGAATAATATTCATTCAGAGGACTTATATAGTCCTTCTCCAAGATAAAGATAACATAAAGACAACCTACTAAGAGGTGCTCTTGGCCCAACTCTGGTGATAAAGAACACTCCTAAAATGCTTGTAAAAGGTGTATGCAAAGCCTCTGGCTAGAAGAACATGTAAATTTGAAGGAAGGTAATGCCACGTGGTCGGCCCAATCACTGAAGTGCACATAAAGGGAACAACAATAATAATATCAAGAATATCAGCCAGATCTTGACAAGGGAGAAGCTATTCCAGATTAACAGCCTATTCATCTCCGGAAATATTTCTGACCACCTGAGGAATTATAAATATAGTAAAGAAATAACAATAATAACGGTTCATATTTGCATATTTAAGCATAATGCATGTAGGATCAACGATGGCAAATACTATTACGCAAAACACAAAAAAGAACAAATCGATTCTCACATTCTGGTAATCCGATGTTAAATAAAGGAGTATTTCAAGTGTGCAAAAGTTTTTTCTTATATTTCTGATAAACCATGTATACTTATTGTAAAAATAAATAAATTAAAACATAGATGCATAACAGATGGGTATGCATATCATACATGTGATTATCTACAGTTTTCATTAGTAAAGTGATATCTGTTTTCAATCTAAAAAAATAGCACAACTTAGACACCAAACACTGGTTAGCTATTGTTTAATTAAGAAGAACCTTATGAAACAACTCTACAACTACAGACAAATCTTTCAATGTAACATTATAAGCCATTCTCTTCCTACATTGAAAAGCAGAATGCGGCAAAATTAATCTTCACAATATGAGTAAATTATAAGCAAAATAAAAACTAATATCAACATCAGCAGTCTTATCACTATTTACATTGACTATTTATTTTTACTTTCAAATCACTCATTAAAAAAATCGTTTCTAAGAATGTCTACATTGACACAATTAAAGAAGGTTGTGTGCTAATTAAAATGCATATTTAATACTTCGAATAAAAGAATAATAAAATTATTAAGCGCCCTACTGTAAGACAGCAGCAGAGACAAATAAGAACAATGGCATGGGTAACCAACATAATCCTTTCTTCAGATGATATCAATAATGGAGAGACAACATTTTCCAGATATTTGCTAATTCACATACCTAATTTTGTAATCCCACATTGACTTTTCAACCTCAATTAATGCTAGTTACATTATAGTACCACTATAATTGAAAAAACCTTTAAATCACGAGAGTAAAAATCTTCGCATAGAAATTAAATGTGCCACAATTTCAGAGAAACGTAAAGACAAAAACATACTAGTGCAATAAAATAAATTTGCAAATTTATTTGCACATCAATCAGAAAAGATCGGATTTGCTCTAAAAATGTAAAAACGAAAGGAATGTACCAAATGTCAATCAACGTCCGCACAGGACAATTTAAGAGAACCAAGATTACTACTGGTCAAATGAACTGTTATTAAAAATCATAACTTAATCCACACACTATAAGGCAAAGAAAACCACGGCAATCAGTCGCCTAAACAATTGGAATCAAAATCTTTAACATTGACATGGAAATAAGGGAGTTTGAAATGAAATCATACTTGACAAATAAGTGAACAAATGTGAACTTTACAGAATATAGTGAAATACAATCAATCTTGAAAAAAAACTGTGACTCACTTAAGCCTTAAAGAAAGAAAAGAAAACTATTCTTGAAAATACTGACACTGAGATAAAATTACTTATTTAAATTATGGCCCAGGTAGAAGCAAAATGCAGTCCATGTTTCTTGTTGGCATGGAAACTAACAGAAGATACAAAAGGAATGACATAATATCATGTATGACTCAAATACACTTATAATACAGAACAGCAAATACTTCTTTAAGTTTTCAGTGACTTATTTAAAACAGAATATAAATTTCCTTCCAACTACTTCATAAAATCAGACAATCATATATTACTACAGACATCCTGACATCAGTCAGTCAAGAACAAAAAAAGACAATACAAAAAGGCACAATGTCGTCTACAGCAAATTTATTAAACAGATCAAAAATGAAGTTATCTAAAAGTTGGTGCAACAAAGTTTTACTTGGGAATGAATCTCCTCTTCCACCAAACTACACTGGAACCTTGCGAGGAGAAAAATACAAGTCAATGCAAAGACATTCCATACAGCGACTGCTAGCAATTGTTGAACCGTGCAGAACACTAATATTAAACATCAGTGTTACATGTTCAGTCAAGAACAATTACAGAATATTTCAAGTATA
This sequence comes from Bimastos eiseni, assembly GCA_959347315.1. Lineage (NCBI taxonomy): Eukaryota > Metazoa > Annelida > Clitellata > Crassiclitellata > Lumbricidae > Bimastos > Bimastos eiseni. The sequence goes on along the minus strand of OY365806.1, from coordinate 15,397,204 downwards.
GCACAGTTCAGTGAACATTTTCAAATATCAAAACAGCAGTAAGATATCAAAGATAGTCACAATTCTAATTTATATCTTCAAAGTGCAGATGTGCTACAGAGTCTAATATATATTCTCGATTCCATTGCTAAAATATCCATAAATTCTCCATTGCACTGCATTAATATTACAACTTTATTACACAGAAAAGCATAATACTGTACAAAGTCCCACAGATTAATATGCAAGACACAAAAATTAACAGTACCAGAGTTTAATGTGGAATGAAACAAACGATGACAATAATTGAATGAAAAAATGCAGAACTAGGAAATACTGAATATCAGCAAAACCAGCAAATAAGTGTAAAATAAGTAATTCAAAAGATGTTAATGAAGAAATAAAAAGTTCCAGAAGATGCAAAGAAAGCAGACGTGATCCTAGTCATCACCACAGTATATATATCTGCGCAATCAGATGCAAGGAATTCAGTCACCAACTTATTCGATTTCTGACTAAAGCTGCTCAAGTAACAATGCTATTGTGTAATACCACAAGAAAATTAAGAGAGATACATAATGCAACAAACTTCGGCGCATTACGTCAGCATTCACAGTGCTAAGATTGATCTACCAGCTGTTCCAGCAACAGGATTTGTTTTCTTTAGTGCCAATGCCTTCAAACCTGCTTAAACGTTTGTATCTTTGCAATAAAGCAACATCCTCCTTTTCTAGCACTACAATTTATCAGTTGATAACATATTGAAAAAAATTCTTTTAGAAATCAGCAGAAGCAAGCAGTCTTTAAGAATAAAATGCTCATTAAAATTTATGTTCTGGTGAACTGTGTTCAACTTTAACAATAAGAATTTTACGATGAACAATAATTATTACTTAAACCAGGACATAGTCATTGAGGTGTCCTGTTCCACATTCCTGGATATGCACACACAAAATCTACAATGAAAATGACTCCACATGATGCATCTCTCTTCACCAATTCATAACCTGATTTGCGACATACGAATCCATCAGTATTTCCTTTTACATATATCATAGTCTTAGTCTTTGTACAGCAGCTTACGCCGAAGACTTCAAACACGTGGCTGAGCAATAAAATGAATGGTCAGTATACATTACACAATAAAATATGGTACAGTAAAGCACATGTAGACATATATATACATAAATATATGTATATTAACGGTGGAAATATATGTATGCGAAAAACTGGACAGGTTGGCTTCCAAGGATGAGTAAAATATATTGGAATGTGTTATGTTTGAGTCAAAGACAGTTCTGCAGAATCTGCAACAATAATAAAAAACATTCTTCAGCAAAGGAGGAGAACAGGATCCTCATGTGTAGAGACCAGACTTAGACACATCATTTTATCTACCGTCTACATTATCATGGGACGCGATGGCGCAGTGGGATGTTCGGTGCCTTGCGTTTGGAGGATCGCAGGTTCGAACCCACCCTGAGTCGCTGCGTAGCGACTTTGGACAAGTTGCCCACCAATGATTGTCTGTGAGGAAGGCAACGGGAAACCACCACCTCACTCATCTCATCCCCGGGTGGCATAAAGCCAAATGGACAGATCACTCATCATCATCATCTACATTAATAGCCTTGGTGGCCAATTCTTCACAATGACAATGTATCACTAATGCACACATCTTATCGCTAAGTGCACCAAAAGGCATTAGTGGAACTGAAAACTTTAAAATCAATCAATCAATCAATCAAAGATTTGATATAGCACCCCCTCAAGACTTGATATCGCTCCCTTCAAGATTTGACTTAGCGTCCTTTCTTTCAAAAGCACCTGTGTGTTTTGACAAAAGTAAATTAAACATACAACCCACAGAAGCTAGTAGCTCCAATACATATATTTATTAAAGTAGATACAATACATATATTTATTAAAGTAGATACACGAATTGTCCTGAAAACAAGTTTCATTCTAGAATTTGAATGGCCAAATGAGCTGCTGGCAAAACTGTTAGATACACTAATGTAAATAAATTAACTTGGGAAATTAAAAAAAGCACAGAAACTTCAGTTTAGAAGAAATTAATGCCTAAATGGAAATGCTTGCTACTTGCCTGGTGTTCCCTGCCGACAGCTCTGTGACATTCTTTTAGTGTCTATAAAGACAACAATTATTTCCATGAATTTCACAAGTTCTACTGTAGCAAACTTTGAACTTTTCAATTCCTTCACTGAATGAGGTCTAATCCAAAGTACAGCCGGAACTTTAATCATAAAACAACAACAGATGAAGTAAAGGCTATACAAGGTAATACCGACAAAGGAGGCAAACACAAAGTGAAAACTAAACTATTATTAAATGGACGATATATAAAGCGCCGTAACACAGTCATGCCACTACAAGGATAGTATAACTGAATAAATTAATAAGCGATTAGATTAAGAACTCAACTGCAACTAACCTCTAATAAGACGATATTGGTTAAATAAAAGTCGTTTGATTTCCTTTATCCACTCGTCTTTAATCTCTTCGTTTGGTGCGATGATTGTCCAGACATCTGTTCGACCTTGACACCATAATTCGAACCTCCTCTCGTCTCCACCTTTTGGCGTCTCTGTCAACCCAATGTCATCCGTCTTTGAACAAACAACAAAGGACAAAATCTAAACTACCTTTACACTCCTAGATTCGATTGCTTATTATGTTATCCAAGGTACATCTATCCCTTTTAAATCTGTTCTCAATGCTGCTGCTCAATTGATATTCATATAAAATACCCTCATATATCCTCATTCATGGTCAACCAACTGCACTGGCATCCTCTTTTTGTCTGTATCCACTTTAAAGGTCTTGCCATGGTCCTCAAATCCAAACTGGGTCTTGCTCTGAAATATCTGAGGGACCTCATTTGGTCACCTCTGTCTGCATCTTCTCACCAGTCTCTCCAATTTCTAAACCGGTCCAACAACCTCGTCCCACGAGCTAGAATCATGATTGCTTAAACTCGATTCTTCGGCATCATTTGGCCCACCTTGTGGAATGCCCAGCATTCTATTCTGCCTGAGACCTTCCTTTCTGGACCACTGTCGATATCTTTCTTCTTGAAACCTATTTCTTCTCTCCGGATTCTCGCATCAGGAGTGTCACTGAATGGCCACGGCAGTGAGAAACGCTATAAAAAGTACTAATTACGTTAGTAATCAACCAATTCTATACGACACAAGTGGCTTAATGTAAGCATTCTACCACGACTATTTGCGTACCATTGAGGATACCACCAAACCTGTCTATGAATGTTGCCAGCAGAGACATTGCCATACCTTAAGGCAGTTCTTGTACATGTAGACGACTCTATCGTTCATCTGTGAGTCTTCTTTCTTTTTACAGAATATGACGCACTTCTCATATAGAAAGACATGTCTTCGATGTGCTTTGAGTCGTGCATCACCCTTCTTGTCCCTCCGTTTACCCCACCACACATCAACTGAGCCCTGCATCAGTAGACGACCTTGCTCCAATAGGTTGCCCTACCCACAGATAAAACAAGACACTTCAAAGTGAGACTGAAAACAATTTTAGTGATCAATATGAAGTACATCAATTAGTCACAATTATTATCTTGTTAACCATAATAATGACAACCTTAACCCTTTAACGACCAGCATAATTGATTATGCTTTACACTTCAGTACACACTGGTCATTAAAGGGTTAAAGGCATGATACAGCCCACATGAATAAGCTGGTGCCCTGACTTTAGCCAATGGCACAGTTCGTTAACCATTTGAAGATTACAATTATGATCTAAAAAAGACTCAGATAAATAATGTATGTAATAGCATAAATATATAGTACACATGACCTATTGACCTTTCCATGACTAACTACATTCAACAGTTCACAAATTCTAAAATGTACTCAAAATCAGAGAACTGTCATTGACTGATGTCAGCATACGTACATCGAATCCCGTGATAGAGACTTGGTGTAAGATGTTGTTCACATATTTTACGACATCTCTCATCGACTCAACAGCCTCACAAAGATCATCTTTCTCTTTCTGACTTGTTGTCATCTTTATCAATTCCTGTCATGTATCAACCAAATAATTTCAGGAAATGCAACATGACAAAAAACATAGACAATTTTTTCTGTAACATGTTCTTTGCAAGTTAACCACTATAATCATGATTCTACCAACACATTAACAAACAAATCGTTTTACAAGCTTAAACTAATGAAGCTAAGTAAATCAAACAGATTGCTTTAACCCCTAAGTTCAATTAAATTTGCCTAGGATATATATGTATCTCAACACACATAAGCTTTCTTACATCAGAGATGGGAATGTAACATTAACATACTTGGCCAACTGAGTTTTACCACACAACAACATTAGCACAAAATGGCTGTCAAGTGTCTCAGGTTTTAACAATTTAAAAAACTTAATTCAAATATGAATAACATAATAAATAATGTCAAACTATGAAACAATGCAATCAACAATCGTACTATAATTAATAATTATGACAAAATATGAATTTTATCAAAAGATTTTACTTACCTTTGGGCATTAGTTACCTGTAAACAATGTGTCATGCACTTAAGAAATTACGACATTCTGGAAATGCCTTGGATGAATAAAGAGAAATTATTTTGGCAATCCAAGGACACAATGCAATCAACTCACCCTCAAAAGAAGATGATACTTCGTGATGCGTTGAATTGGCTTAAGAATGTATGAGCTGAGGGGCAATCGATGACCAAGTCTCTTCTGACACTCCTGTTCACACAGACAAATGAAGTGCATCAACACGCACGCATGCATGCACGCCCACACACACACATACATACATCCACTGTCACAGAATCATAGTTAAAATCTAACTAGTCAGTTGAATTCATAGCCATATACACATTAGGCCTGTGCTCAACTCTCCCGCCCAAGAGAGCACACCACTATTTGAAAAATGTAAAAATCGGACACTACTTGCAAGACATCGCTGCATCGTGGTCAACCGCAATACCTATGGAAGGAGCATACTCTTCAGGTATCACTTCCATACCACAGGAAGTATGCTCTACTACAATCTTCTTACAAGACACACTGTTCTGACAAATTCTGGAGAGTACCTGTTATCTGATTGCAAAATGTTGTAGGAATACCATCGATTGTTGCCTTGTACACAACTAGTATTACAATGAAGAAACAGAAATGCAAGGGTCTTTTATCATTATTATTATTAATTTCATATTTAAATTAACACTAGCAAATGAATGCCAAAATAAGCTATTTGTTTCTCAATGAAATTGGGTATTTTAAGAACAACCATATAATTTTCAGATAAAATAATGTAGGAATTCACAGTTTTTAAATGCTATAACCTCAGCATTTCACAACTGAGAAAAACAAAAGCATGAAAATCTCAATTCAATGATAAACTAGGAAGTCGGATAAATACACAGCTTACTACAAGAAACGAATTGTTTCCCATTCGTTCGATGACATGTTCTGCCTGCATCTTATTCTGACAGTAGCTGCCATACATTTCGAACTTCGTTTTCTGTCCAATAAAAAGCCAATAAATTCATCATAATCTGTTCGCAAAGGCGATTTTCAGCTAGTTCAGCCTCACAATTTGTTGCCGTTTTAAGTTTAAAATATCTTCATTTTTTTTTTATATCTCCAATCAAATGGATCAGTATTTGGCCGGCAGCATGCTGCCAGTCAAATCTTACTTGTCAAAATTGTGGTTTTGTATTCATTTGATTCATGCAATTATGCACTTCCTTGGATGTAGCTATACAATGCATGCAAATATCTGGGCAGTTTTATTGTTCCTTTTGATCGTCTCTCACAGATGTTCTTTTGCGAGTCTAATAATTTTCAAGTTCCAAACTTAAAAAATTACCATAAACAGTTGAAGTCGCTTAAGTGTATAGCCTTGCAACTTCCTTGAACCTATGCACTGGACTGACTTATGCACATAAAAAAGGTTACGTGTAAATTGCCTAAATTTATGGACATATATACATACTAATAGATATGGAACCTGCTAAATTAGAATTGTAAGGGCTAAATACACTATACATGTAGTCCAACTTTTCATGATAGCGAAAATGTGATGTCACCTCCTGTGAAGAACCATACTGCTGTGAAGACAGTGAACCCATGCAATAAAGCGGCATATGATATACACAGAGCAATGCACGAAGTCGCCTATGCACATAACTGAATAATGCACATATGCGATATGCATATACCCAAAGTTGTCTACCATTGAAATACCCTACATTAAAATGGGAAAGGTCTGCATTTCTGTGCATATGAGCGAATTATGCACTCATCCTTTATATCCATTATGTGGTGTCAATTGTATAATTCTTCCATACTGACAACAACAAATGCGGTCTCAATAGATTACAGCATTGGCAGCAGACAAAAGAGTAAAGTAATCAGAAGAAGAAAAAACTACTCACATGATCTGTAAAACACTTTCCAACTTCAGTAGGCTCACAGCCTTCCAGACACTTCAGGAACACACTGAAGCATAATCAACATGAATTGGTAATTTAGATAATTAGCAAACTATGCTAAGTACATTGAGTAACAATACAGCACAGTCCTATTAACATGCAATCCACGAAGACACTGACTAATACGCGGTTGCATTTTGGTTCCTGATGCTACCTATTTCACACATGTGACACATTAACACGTGATTTAGCAACTGTTGTGTAGCACCACATGGCAGAATATTCTGCTAACAAATACACATGCATTTACTAGCTCTGACCTATCTCAACGCTGATGCGACACTTGATGGGAACAAAGGCAACATCATATGTATATTTCTTAAATATATGTCTACATGTCACCACTCCCTGAACATCATACAGGACCACACAAGGTTGAAATTCAACATATAAACTCAACAAAGTGTAGGAAGTCAACTTTGCACAGGTATAAACAGTGATGTACACTAAATCCATGTTTTCTAAATGAACTTACTTTGAATGAAAGCTGTAGATGTCCTCAATGTTGCCAAACAGAACCGAACGCTTCTGTCGAAGTTCATCCGGAATCAAACTCTGAAGCTCAGGATTGTCGAATTGTTGCAAGTACCCCTAAGCATAACAACCATTAAAGCTATCACCAACTCTACACTCTTAAACAGTAGTAGGCAAATAGTCAAATGAAACAGGCAGACATTACACACTAACAACAGCATTCAATCTAAGAAGGAGACAAAGATGCTACAAGACATTGTGCCATACTCATATTGGAATAATTAATTTGCTGCCAAATGACACAGAAATCTCTGGATCTGATCAATTGCAGTACTTAAAATAATTAAAGACCTTTATCCCAAAACACAGTTTCCAAACAGGAAACACATCATAAGGAGGAGCCTGTTACCTATACAGCTCTTAAAAATAACTTGTCTGTCTTTGGCCATTATAATTTCGATTGGTAGAGTCATGTCGTACCTCTATGATGCTTTGAAGTTCTGTTGTATAGATTCTTTCTGTGGCCACCAATTCTTGTATGACATGCCTACAACAGAACCACAGAGTGAGCAGACTGTACTTAGAAGCTATCATTATTTAGCATCCCAAAAAGAGCAGGACATTCCTACCTAACAGCTCACAAAGCCACTCAAGATAAAGAGTTTCACAGACCAAGCTGATACTCTCAATTATTACAATTGTATCAGATTTAACAATCATTTTAGAAGACTTGTTATCATGGTAACATAAGATGATTATAAGAAGTTTACTACTACTTGAAGCCTACAAAGTCACATAGACATATTAACGTGGTGTGCAAATGTGAATCTTGGCCACAGATGTCTCCGATATGAAAAGACTCACCTAGTGATCAATAAACAGAATCAAGTAACTTTATATCATTTATCAAAGCTTAGCATCAAACAGTTACTAAGTGATATATAGCCACAGAAATCATGCAGAACATAGTAGTACTTAAATAATCACCAAATAAATTCAATGCAGACATCATAATATAATACGCCATCATGCATTTATTAAAATCCCACCATCGAATGATCAAGCATCAATTTGTTGTTTTTAATTGGACAGAAAAGAAATTTGCTTTAGGTTCCTACACAATAAAAGTCTCAGGGCAGGCAAATCGGACCAACGTAAGCTCTGCATTACAAGCAGAGCACTTTATCCAAAGTAGTTAAATCCAACAAACCCTCGTTTTCTCCTGATTGTTCCAGTCGCAGTGACAGGCATCAGTTTAGAAAATTCCTGGTTCATTTTTGATGAGAGATAAAGCTACAAAAATAAAAAATTCCAACTGCCAGATTTGTGTTAAAATCCTGTTTGTTCTAATCAAATATTACCATATATACTCGACTATAAGTCGAGAAATTTAAGACTATTTCAGGACGGAAAAATAGGTCTTCGACTTATACTCGAGAGACTAAATAATTGGAGACTTTCGGACCGAATACTGAAAATTGCGAAACGTTTGATTTCACGTGGAATGACTCTTCTAACTGACACTATATTTCGTGGAGAAATCCGCTGAACTTCTCCGCCAAAAGACAGTGTATATCAGGCTATACCTCTCGATTTATGATGGCCGCATGCATGAATATTGATCTGCCCATAGTAAAATATATAATTCGCGAAGAAATCCCCCGAACTTCACCGCAGAAAGACAGCAGATATCAGGATATCTATACCTCTCGATTTATCACTCGTTTTTGATTTTATGGGTTCGACTTATATTCGAGCCATCAATTTTGGATGTTTTTTTTGTACAAAAATTGCACTTTGACTTATACTTGAATCGACTTATAGTCGAATATATACGGTACACTAGATTCCCAAATACACACTAGATTCCTCAACCTAAATGCAAGCATTCTGACATAATGTGCAAAGAAATACCCCATGGTTTCCATTAGATTTGCTGTGGCTCTTATAGTGCATACTGAATTTGTTTAACCACAGTGCTCGCAGCGTGCCTTCAGCTTTATCAAAGCATACTATACAATTCTGAGTCTAAATGAAGATTAGATATTATAGCAGTTTGGTTTTCTATAAATTTCCTCTAAACTTAAATAATTTCCTGTGAATAATTTTACTGAGGACCTACCTTATCTATGTTTTTCAATGATGGCAAATCATCTGACTCTGACACACTGACACTTGGTGAAGACGTAGAAGTAGTATTTGAGCCAATAGACGTTGCACTTGTAGCAAGCACTTCAGTTGTCCCAGAAAGAGTAGTTGCTGTATCCGCTGCTGCAACAACGGTTGGTGCTGATGGAGTGGAAGCAACTGAATTGTCTTTCTGCACCTTCTTACTGCAGCTGATGATCATCTCCTTCAGTTGCTCACGTTTCTCGTTACACTCAGATAACAGAGCCTCTAAGCTTGTGACCAACCCATAAACAATGTCCTGTCAAAATGAAACAAAAGACAGAAAAATGCACACCACCAGAATAAAAACTTGACAGGTAAATAATAGATAACATCCTCAACATTTCAGCATTAGTCAATGAAGGCGGATCTCTAACTTTCTCAACAGGAATTAGTTAAAGAATTTTATGGCTGTCACTGTACTGACCTCATAAGAAAGAATCACGTAACTGAAAATTTGGTCGTTTTGAGTTAGATGCAGTTTTAGCATGCTATGATGGTCTTACACCTTGGTAGGAAGTATGAAACTTATATCACAATTAATCATGGAGATATATCACTTTATAATTCCAGGTATCTACAGACATTGCATCTAATACAAAGTAAGAACAACGCATCTGCACATGCGTTGGTTCTTGCTAGTATGACATAGCGTGATTCACAGATACGTCATCATTTGCGCTTCTCGCGAATGCGCAAATGGCACTTGCGTGCAATGCTTTCATAACATTTCACGGATTTTAGTTATTATTAACTTCGTTTATTCACTTATTACATTGCAATGGTAATCAAAATTTGAACTAGAATTATTGTATTGTAATTTCAAACATTTTGAATAATTTGAATGAAGTTGAATGAACTTTGTTTCAGATATCAGATGATTGTTTTTGTAGGCTTAATCGACTAGCGAGCCTCACATTTTAACAATATGGTAACATATTATTTAGTTTTGATATCGCGACCCAAAATATTAAACAATCATTAAGACGTGATGTGAATAAAAAAATATAGATTATTCTGTAATTGTTGTGATTAATTTTTGTAAGTTTGATATCTACTATACGGACACAGATTTAACACATTCATCTATCCAATTACCGGTTCGTCAACTAGACTAAGTGTCCTAACTTCTCATAATCAGCCTTTCGTGTGTTTAACTAGTCTAAAATATACGTGGTTCTTTCTTATGAAGGCAGTGTAGCGTAAAATTATTTTAACATAAGGTAAGTAGGCAACGAAGATACCATAATTACTATGATATATATCTACTTAGAATCTCATTAAGAAGCATAAAAGCCTATTCACAGGCAAAATAACTTCAATAGTAACAATGTGATGACAGCAAAGGACTGCTGCAATGTACTTGTAATATCAATCAATGTTAAAAATATGCTTGAGCAATGTAATATACAGGATACTAGAAAATAGAAACCTTTGTAATCGCTGTCATAACATCAGCATAGTTGCCACTGGTTAATTGTTGAAGGTTTACTGAATGCAGAAACACATCAATGTCTGCAACTGCCTTTTCAAGCACTGACTTCTTGGCTTTTGACACTGGAATAGACTTTGACAATAGTTCTTGGCCATTTCTATACCATCCAGTTGCCTAGAAACCACAAATTTTAAACAGAACATCTAGAAACATCAAACAAACCATTCTAGACATTGCATAAGCAACATTATATAATGGAGAAGTATATAAGGAAAACGGACTGGCAAGATGAAATTAACAGCATATACAAAAAACATATACATTTTATTGACAGTAACAATATGACAGGGATAATTAAGGATGAACTTAGTTTCAATTTCCTGCCAAATCTGAGTTTTACAAGTGCATTGTACAGCTTAGAATATTTGGATAAGTCTCATTCTCTTGATTTCTAGTTCGGCAGTTTACCAAATATTTATGACTTCGGTTACCTATTGACGATTTACAAACATGTTGCACGAAGCGCTGAGACAGTTTAACAAATAGTCGGCCATAATGGATGAAAAAATGGAAACAATAAACCTAAAAATAACTGCATGAAGCATTTATTTGATCATGTAATTTTCAGTTTTATTTTTACCATGAAAGTAATAAATAAAGTGAATTGCGATCGTCGTTTTGTAAATAGAAAATCCAATTTTCGCTTTCAAAACAGAAAATCAGAATGCCTATCTTTATTAATACTCGGACTCATGGTTCCTTCCGAGCAATGCTGTGTACTATGAAACATGGCCGAGTCAAGCTTTGGTTCATCCCCAGAAAGAATCCAAGCATGTAATCAATAACCATGCTCACAGCATATACATTCTGATCATCATATCACAAAAAACACAATAAGTGTAAATCTGTCCAGATTAGCCATGGTAAGCATGGGAAGTACAGCATCTGTTAGATAATTGTCTCATACCTGTTCAATGTGTGAAAGAAGTTGACCGCAAAGTGAAATCTGTTCGTGATAGACTGACATAAACTCTGTGTATCTAATGGAGGAGATCTCAATCCTATTATCATGCAGAGACCTTGACTCATCATCATCATCGCTCTTTTCATCATTAACCAGTTCTGATGTAAAGTCTGAACCATCAGACAAGAAAGCTTGCCAATTTCTGTAGAATTCAATACTTTTGTGGAAATCAATCTAAAATAAGTAGACAACATTCAACAAAAACTCTGAAAATCAATAAACATCAACAAAACCTGACATCACAATAATAAATCAAGAGTAAGTCATTTGTGGTAGTGCTACTCAAAAACAAAGTACAGTAGAATCATCAGGACATTTTGCATGTATTACTGTCACATGTCACAGTTCCTCAGGCCAACTATAACTGCGTCTTCATTAGTTGCTCTTTCTATTTGCATTCATCAGTGTATTCCACTGTGCCACATCCAACAGAAAAATAAAGTCATAAAGTCACTAGCCCCCAGCTATCTCAGGTAGCACAAATTTTACATGTGATGAGCATAGCAAATCTAGAAAGGTCTATTCAACAGATACATTGTGAAATTCAAGTTTCACAAGAAGCTACATCATATGTCGACTCCTAGGTTTAAAATATTGACCCCAACTGAACTGCAAGCAGACAATTTGAACTAACTTTATGCAAATTCATCTAGAAGATGTCATCTGAATCGATAGGACAATAAAAGTAATGCACTTGATGAAACTAGAAACCCAAAAATATTATTGTATAAATCAATTAATTTCAAACCTGGGCCTTTTCATCAAACTTCGTTAAATCTTCGGAGCATTTTCTAACTTCATCCACAGAATTACCGATTGGACTGAAGTTCTCAAGAAACAGCAGATGTTCATCTAGTATTGCACACCACTGAAAGACAAGACCAGCGACTTAATATGACTCTAAATTCAACCCAACTAGCAAAGAAATGTCCTTCATAAAATCCTCAACAGAACGTGCAATTGCAAAAACCAGTCAACACAATTTCATTGAAAATTCAAACGGAATCAAACAAGCCAAATCAACAACCAGTCAACTAAATCTCCACCTATCTAATAAATAAAGAGAAAATATCACCATCGAAACAGCAAACCAATGACAAAAATTATAAAAAAAGTAAATACAATAAAATTACCTTGTTGTTTTCTTCTTCAAACTGGCGTAATTTCAGATATCTCGCCAATGAAGCTTTGCATTTCTCATATTCTTTACAATAACTCGATTTCCCATCATTTACTTCTCCAATAAAACTAATCAACAACAGAAATAGAACAATTCCACTTACTCATGACATGATGTAAGGTACATAAAAGCTGATTAGATTACATTACAACCCAAAAAAAACTGGTCTTTGTTAAGCATGCCTTTTTAACCCACATCAGATCAAGAAAGTATTTCGTTCGCTTAAATCTCACGCTACAACAACCCTGAGACATGAATTTATATATATGTATGAATGAGTTGGACAAGTTTGATGGCAATTATATCAACACTGGCATTTTATTCATCTGAAATCTGTATTAACTGTCATAGCTTGGTCGACTGGTCATATACCTAGATTTGGACGAATATACAGCATCAACTATGCACTTGTTACTAATGTATTAATGCATTGATTTTAAATTCTAAATGTTTCTACACAGCTGCCCTGCAGGCTATGCTCCTTCCATGTCTCTGTCCATACCTTAGTCGCTCATGACCTTAAACTACCACAGTCTAGCAGTAAGGTTTCGCACTGATTGAATTTTTTTATTTCTGGAGTAGGTGACTGGGCAACCTGTGACATAAGCTCGTTGGTCCATCTCTGCCTCCTTCCTGTTAGCATTTTATGTTAGAGTCATCTTTGATTGATTGTCTTCGGTTGAGCGATTTCTGCCCTAGCGTCCTGTGTCTTACATTGCTGGGTTAGAAATGCCTATGAGGCGTTCCTCGTGAAATGGCGCTAAACAGATTAGCAATTACGAAGATGAGTTGCACAGCTCTCATGGTGTTCATCAAAAGCCACATAAAGCATTCACATTCAATGCTCAAATAATGTCTAATCATACACAACGTGGACTCATTAAATTTTAAGCATCTTCCCAAAACTATTAACTTAGCATACCACGTTGGTTAATGTGACATACAACAACTGCTGCGTAGTGCTAAATAATGACTTTTCAAAACGACATCTTTTTAAGTGCGCTTTGATCTGTCATAAGGCATGTACCAAAAAACTTTATGTTGACGTGTCCACACTGCACCATGAATATTGTAAAGAAAACGGCCTTAATCACCGTTCAACTAATCTGACGTTGTGGACAGATATCGGAGGCAGTTGAGCCGAAGACAAGTTCTCTCCATTGATCGTCTTCAGTTGGGCGATCTCTGCTCTGGCCTCTGACAATATCTTCTCCGTCCGTGCATCCATCTGCTGCTGCTCCTGTTCCAAGCTCTCAATCTCTGTCTTCAGTTGCCCGGCAGTCATCTTATTTGACTGAACATCGTGCATGCGGAGACCACACGCCTCTAAGTCTTGAGTCAGCTGCACACAGCTGTCTTGAAGTAACTGAACCAGCTAAAACATGACACAAGAAATGACAAAATACTTCATTGATGATACCCAAATAATGTCTTATATATATATATATATATATATATATATATATATATATATATATATATATATATATATATATATATATACATAAATTTATACATATATTTGGAACTTAGACTCTTGATCACTCTAGCACCTTGTTGTATTCATGTATACATTTCATGACATAACCAAATACTACAATATCACTATTTAGCCATTTACACTTTATAGAATTAAGTGCCATCTTGTGATTTTGGATTTCCACAAAAGTTTAGTTTGCAAGGACCATGCTTTCTTCTTTATATCTGCCATAATTTGAATGTAGTTCTGAATAGGATTTTCAATTTGCTTTTTCTTGTTCCTCCTCAACTCTGTCATTTGTAATTTTTACAAATGCTTGCACATGTAATAAATGCTTACCTTACATACCTCTTTCGCCTGAAGTGATTGATGTCTCATAAATTTTTATAACAGTGCTAACAAGTCATTTATTATGTAGTTCATCATTAGCTGTTGATAACAAAATTACCTGACAGTGTTTGAACCATTCTTCATTATTGTAGTAGAATTTTCCACCAAGATCAGAGGTCAGTTGAAGAGGATCTACCAGACGATACAGTTCATCAACGGAACTCAAAAACTTTACCTGGAAGAAAAACTATACAAACTAAACAACCATGGTTCACAACAACAACAAAAACAACAACAACAACAACAACAAGTAGACAAAAACATGCTACAACTCAACTTGACAGAAGTATCAATTCCATTCTAAAATATGATGAACACAACGTGTACTACATTCACCATCAACGGCCTTACAACTGATTATACAGTTCTGAGACATGGCTCAGACAAACTAGAAACTATGAATGCAAGTCACAGTTGTAGAATAAGCCTCTGACAATTAGCTAATCCAATATTACGAATTAACTAAAGACTTTCATACCTCTGATAATAAAATAAACAATGTCTCCTTGATCCTTTAATGAGTTGCATTTGTTTATCATTCACTTTATGTACACACTCGTCGTAATAATCAACGCACAAACAATAGCCAAATTGTAGAAATAAAAAATGAACTGATACCTTGTTATGCACATCACCAGAAGTAGACCATTCGTAACGGAACTTCTGGAGGCTATTCATGAAACCAGCCGGTCGGAGTACATGAACATTTTTAATGAGTTCTCCATCTGGAAAGACATCCTACAAATAAGCAATTAAAAGATTGCATTTGCTGGTCAGCTGGAAGTGGAATCAGGCAAGTCTGTTGTTGGCAAAACGTAATGAAAGAATGTACAGTGTATACAGTACCTGACCCACCAGATTATGCCCTGTCTTCTCCTGTATATTATCACTTCTGACAACTATATTGATTCAAGTGTTATGATAATGATGCTATAAAAGTCATCAGACTACACAGTCTGGATATTCATGCAAGCATTGACACTTAACGATGAGTGTGGACTGTTGACTAAAGACCAATGCAGCTCATCATTAAAGTGTTAAAAAAACCAGTTTTATATCTACTACGACTTTAATGGTAGTAGAATGCTCCAAACAACAACAAAAATATTAAAGTGGAAAAAATATCTTACAAGAATTTTATGCAGTTATCACAGCTAAACTTTAAAATACCGCAAGTGTCAATCATTGATTATAAATACATTAAATAATCTGAAACACTAACAAAGATACGTCGTATTAAGTCTCTGATGGAGCTCCAACTGTGTCGACGCCTGTCAATGACAACTGTGAATTTTTCGTTAGTCCTAAAAATTGACACTCCAAGAATTTAATGCACAGTTTTATCCAGGGCTATAAATAACTCAGAAAACAAAAATCAATTCAGAAAAACAAAACTAATTTCAATGGTCTATATGCTTTAGTCTTGGTCACCATGTTTTGATTGCAGAGAGCAGATCGAACCCAAGTCATCACGTGGTCATTTAGCATATCAAGCCAAACCATATTCCTTCAGCAACTTCTGTCAACATTTAGCAATGATTGCAAATCTCTGCCCCTGGAAGTTGACTTTTGTCGATGACCACCATTATCAGCCCAAAAACATCAAACTTTGTTCCCCACAGACTTGAAGGCATTAGAGTTAAACAATGCATAAACACACAAAATAAAGTCTGACCTTGCCAGAATTGCAATTTTGTATTAGTATGTTTAAAAAAATATTTATTTCCACAAAATTAAAAACATTAGTAAATAATAAGTTACTAACAAAACTTAAACCGACAGCTTTGTCACTTACTCGGTTATGTCTAAGAGATATTCCAGAAGCTTTCTGTGCTGCTCATCATCAATCTCTGCCTCACTACAGCCATCAGGGAATGTAATTAGAAGTTCATCAGTTGGCGTTCGACCACCTTAACAATGAATACATCATATATCCATCAACTATCAAGTTACCAGACTTTAACAATGCACCCAATGCACTACAATACAATCGAGTTCTTAAAGCAAGAAGCGGCTTACTCGCTATTTATTCTTAGCCTTCAAGGATAGGGACAGCTAAGTGCATCTTCTCCTGGCGACTCATTATCTGCGCCTCAGATTCACATTTCTGTGTTACCCTGTGCACAATACAAATATAATTAATAATAATAATACCATGAAGATGCCATGCTATCAAGGTGCTATCAAGATCAATATGTCATCATCATAGAGTTCCAATATACCTGACTATGACAAACGGATGGCTTCTTCTGCTCACACCTCTGGCAACTTGTCTGAGCTACAGGTAAATGGATCTTGCACTTCTAGAAGAGCAACATTTCCAATTTATGGCTTGACACGAAGTGCATATTTTTTTGCAATATATCAACTTTCACTAATATGACATTGGACTGAATTTCAAGTATTATTCACGTAGAAAGCAACACATACCTGATATGAAGACATAGTTTAGCTTTAGCAGGTCTGACAATTCTGGTGCTGTGCAATTCATATCCATTTTGACCAATGACTGCTCAAGAAAAATATACATACATTTACCAACAAATAAGAACACAACCACTGATGCAGTTATTCTATCTTCTCCATCTAAGTGACTAATTTGTATGACTTGTCTTGCTTGCCAATAATACTGATGACACTGGATTCTATTTGCCAGTACTTGCTTGGTTGCACTGCCATGGCTGAACAGTTGACTGGGAGGCATCATTCCATATCATATCAATACCGTGATTGACATTTATATTCGCAGATTCATCGGCAGATTCATCGTATATGACAATTGTCTCATTTTCAATCACAACTGTTATAATATAATTCAGCTTGCTTAGCTCAGTAGCTGGTTGATCTAATTAATTAGATTTTGACCTAATTTCTCCAATGAAGCTATATTCATCCAGGATGTATATAGCACCCCTCCAAAATAACTTACTCAAATTACCTATTCACTCTGAATACAACTTCACTTAAAGCAAGTGATGTATACTGCATTATGATAATGGTGTTAATGAGGTTACTAGATTAGAGGAGATTCCAGCACAGTTGGCGAATTTCGGCACAGCACACTGTGATTGGCAGTGTTAAATGACACACAGAGTATGAATAATGAAGAAATTCGCAGTCTATAATAACGGCCAGAATTTTACGTAAATAGAATATGGATTGAGGAAAAGAATTGTGATTATACTGGTCAAAGCAATTCTCTTTAAATGTAAAATATAACAGAAATGAAAGAAATTAAATTATAGAAATACTTGATTAAATATAGAAGATGGATTATAAAAATATCTTTTGGGGTCATCCATAAAAAACCACTTCTTCCCTCCCCTTGTCCGCAATCCACTGACCCTCTGACCCCTTTGCGGATGTCCACGTCACCCATATATCAGCCTCCATTGCAACTGCAGATAATTCATTAATAACATAGATCTATTACAAAATGCAGGGCTGTAAGCCTTTCATTGTTATTATTTTACTGTATGACTTTTTAATAGACATTCATTGACATTTGACAATGAATGAGATTGAATAAAAGCTATGTAAAAAAAGTCATTAATAAACAACTAAGATTATGACGTTCATGACGTAAGTCACATAACTGCCATAATGACGTGATTTTGGCCAATATTATTTGGTGATTATTTCGCATGGCCACATGCGGACGTCTGCACAGTTCGTAACCCCTTCCCTTGTTCCCATTTCCACCTACCATCCTCCCCTCGGCCGTAATACAAGACGACATAATACGTCAAATCAAACTCTTCCCTTCTGATATATGTAGTCATTGTATATTAAGGCAAAACAATATAAAGATAGAACCTATGTGTTAATAAGGCTCTGATACTAAATGTATGTGTATCTTCCTTCGCAAAATAGTGTTTGGATCTGGCAGAAATACCAGTTGGAGATTCGGCGATTCGCTATACACAGCTATCAATGCATTTAATTGGTAATCGTAATTAACAAACTTCTAAAGCTCCACTCTAGTCAAGCGAATGGCACCAAATTATTCTTAAGCGAGGCGCTGAGTCAGAGGGGTTTTCCAAATGGACTTTAGTTTCCGATGGAAACCGAAGTCCGGTATCCAGAGGATCAGAATAGATACTAAAAGGGGTGTCGTGGTAGGCCAAAAGGAAGTACTGATTTTAAGATAAATGAAGTCAAAACGTATTGAGTGCCATTACAACGTTTGGCTGTTTCGAACCTGCAATTGGAATGTTTATGTATCACTTTCACCTTGTATTTAAACTGGCCGAAGAAGTATTCAGCCAGTTGTTACCCTCTGTTGCTGGATACGCTGAATTTCGTTCACTTGCAAAAACATGTACAGCGTATTATTCAACGTAGTATACGTAAACAAAATTCAAACACGATATCTTTGCTGATATCAAGTTTCTATTTATATTAACTAAATCTCTCATGACATTCGCTTCGAACTTTACAACAAGCACGTGACAAAAAACATCCGGTTTCATTTTTCCAAGGTATAAACTGTCGGCGGACACCTTACTTTTAACCATGGTGTAAGTCTGTTAAAAGTACGTTAAAAGACAATTATGACTTAAATTTTAACACGATGACCATTGGCTTATTTAATGACTTATGGTTGATCCTCTTATTCGACGCAGCGCTCGTGAATAAGCTGGTGCCCTACGCTAGGCTTTTGAGTGGCGCTTTAGAGTTTGGAGATCATGATTAGACGATAACATTTGTTTCAGGTCCCGATCAAAGGGGTCCAGCGGCGACAAGCAAGAAGTATTCAGCCTGTTGTTAACCGACAAGGTCGGGTTTGGGCATATGCCTAATCGTAATCTCCAATGTAAACTTCCAAAGGCTACTTTTTGATTAGCATATAAGAAAATTTGATGTATTCTGGACATTTATGACGAAATTTTTGAGGGGTTATGACTTTTGTGACGACCTGTAATGAGGGGCCGTGAAGGACCGTATACTCTGAGTGAAGGCAGCGGGGCCGTGACCCAGGGCCCAACTGTGGAAAGGGCGCGAATTTCAGGATGGAATAACTTATTATTCCAAAAACTGCACTATTTTAAAAATGTAGGGGCACCATATTGATGCTAGGCACAGGGCGCAATTATAGCTCGGTACGACTCTGATTGCGTGACATCATTTAAGGACGGCCCCTAGCTATAGGTCTATCGGCCTAATTAATTTGTTTATGCGATGTTCGTTTTTGATAATGAAAAGGAATGTGAAAATTTTAAGGCCTAATTTGACTTCTTTATATGCTTTAAAAATTGCATCATTAAAATTAGTTGCCAACATTTTCTGGGCGACGGGCTCACCGAGTCCGCCCAGAATCCTATTCCATTTGCTCTGGATGACCCGCTACTTGCTGGAAAGTATTGCCACTGGCCCGCCATCGTAAGAAGATTGAGTTTGACACCTATAGCTGGCTGACCTACACCTCATAAAGTCATAGTTGCACAATGTCAGAGCATGCAGCGCGAAAGACGTTAAAGCTTATACCTAGTACAGACACTCACGCAGCACTGACTTGAAGAATGCCTTTGAGGATGAGTATTTGCTATGAGCAACCGCATAATCATAATTATGTAGAAACAAGAAATAGTTCTAAAAAACCCGGATGTCATTAATTGTAAAAATAAAGATATGTTAGTTTTAAGTCAAGGTAATGTTATTTATATTTTCTAAATATTGCAATTACCGACTAGAGGTATATAAGTAAAATTTTGATCTCTTTAGTTGAAAATTCAGCAAATGGTTTACATGATCTTGGGCGCATTAATCTGTCATAATATGCTAAGAGTGAAGCGGTTGCTAAGATCCGCCATCTTGGAAGAGGCGTTCGTTCACATTGCGAGCAGTGCTTCGACTGTTTCACTTATTTGAAAGATTTTTGCAGTTTCAATTTGCAGTCTGTTTCCTAACGATAATGGCGGGTCACGACAAAGATGAATTGGTTCAAAAGGCGAAGCTCTCTGAGCAGGCCGAGAGGTACGACGACATGGCTTCGGCGATGAAAAAGGTACTTAATGAGTTTGCCTGTGTATAAGCATTTATCACGACATGCCTACGTTAACTATACAGAGTGTGGCGAGTTGTAAATTAAACACGAGTTATAAGTAACTTTTTTTGTACTTACTAGGTAACAGAATTAGGCTCGGAATTGACGAATGAGGAACGAAATCTTCTGTCGGTCGCTTACAAGAACGTCGTCGGTGCAAGGCGATCGTCGTGGCGAGTCATTTCCAGCATAGAACAGAAAACAGAGGGCAACGAAAGAAAACAGAACATGGCCAAGGAATACAGGGAGAAAGTAGAAAAGGAGCTGAGAGAGATTTGTATGGATGTGCTGGTAGGTAGAGCTTTTAATTAATAACACTTTTAAATGGCTTGATTATATTAAATGGAAAGAAAAACATTCAGCCAACGAATTTAATCTTTAACTTGCACCTGCCACATTCATTAATGCTTCATGGAGGGGCTTTCATTATTGAGCTAACCAGATGTGTTAATTATTCTTTTTGCTTCATTTTATTTTTACTAAATAGTAAAAAATGACTTACTGAGATTTGAAATGGGTTTCAGTTAAATTGATGATGACTTCTCGGGACAAAGGCATATCCATTGGCTTTATGCCATCTGGGATGAGTGAGTGAGGTGGTTTCCTGTTTCCTTCCTCGCAGACAATTATGGTTGAGCAACTTTTCCAAGGTTTCTATGCAGTGACTTGAGATGGGTTTGAACCTGCTACCTTTCTTTTACACGGCACAGAACATGCCACTACGCCGCCACATCCCACGAAATTGAGGAATTATTTATTGTTATGCTTGTTAATTTTTAATTATTTAGGTCATGAGCAGTCGGTATTTGATTGTGTTCACCTCTTGGTCACAAGAATTCCTAAGAATGCAGTACAATAGTGTTTTATTTTCAAACCGGATGTGGTGCTCTATAGTGTAGCGATGGGCATGCTGGACTGTCAATCAAGGGGTCAGATGTTAAAATTTTCACCAGGAGAAATTTAATTCTGCTCCATCTGTCCCCCTTAGCCAACTCATAATGATTACACTGACTGTAGAGTGTACACTGGCAGTGAATGACAGAGAGCATTCATCACCCACCCTTATATTCCAAAGCTTAGAAAATGAAGTCACCAACACCTTTAACCCATGGCTGACTCAGGGCCAGCTTGAGGTCTGATCTTCTTCTGTTGTCTGACCATTGAAAGTGAAAAGATCAGATACAATTATGTAGATTCAGTTGTCTATGTATTATTCATATATGCTGGCTGCTCTGGAGCTTGGGTAGTACTCAGTCAGAGGTCTTTTTTTCTATAGCAGAGTCGCTGCTGGGTTAACAAATTACTGCAGTCACATATGTCACTTATAGAAAGTTGGTAATTTAAAAAAATGGAAGCTGATTGTCCAAGAAAATAACTTTCACCATGGCTTCATTTGGCTGAATTATTGCAAATAAACTGGCCTTTGGACAGGTTATCTGTACATTGGGTTCATACTTTTAAAATAGACACAAATTGGGAATGTATGTCCTGATTTTTAAGATCATGCCTTGGGTTATTATCATAATCTAAAGTCTGTAAATGTTGGTTATAGGGTTTGTTAGACAAGCATCTGATTGCAAAGGCTAGCAATGCTGAAAGTAAAGTCTTCTACCTGAAGATGAAAGGAGACTACTACAGATACTTGGCTGAGGTTGCATCGACTGCTAACAGATCAGGTTTGAGTCTTTCAGGAACTTTGAAGTTGATTTTGTCACCATTATTCGGCATGTCTGAATGAACTGGAATGACAGTAGAAATTTTTTTTGGGACTAGCTCTATTTGAAGTTAGTGATCATAAGGGTTGACTAAAACAGATGTCTTTATATTTAATTATTTTAAAATGATGCTTGTGAACCAATGAACTAAAATTTAGGAAAGCAGTTTTTTCACCATTTTATATTTTAAATAATTTTAACTTCAGTTTCTGGTCTGTACAAGTCTTTGGGCCACTTGCTTGTACTGAATGGGGCATGGATGCTTTTGTTACAGAGGTTGTTGGTGAGTCAGAGAAAGCCTATCAAGCTGCGTTTGAAATTGCCAGGGAGCAGATGCAGCCAACCCATCCGATAAGACTTGGACTTGCGCTCAATTACTCCGTTTTCTTCTACGAAATTGTGAATGCTCCTGATAAAGCTTGTCAGCTTGCCAAGCAGGTGAACATTTAATCTAAATTTGCTTGTCTAATTGTCACTGCATGTAAGATATTTCTAGTTGTTTTACTGGATGTTAATGAAAATATGTTTGCATCCTCTGTGGCGTTGCAATGGTGACATGAATGATCTATTATTGGGCACAATATACTATTGTCTGGATTATGGGTTAATGTAACATGGTGCCACATGACAGAAAGTTGAGTCTTGTCCATTGAAAGTCTGATATTTTTACTAACACTGTAGTGTAAACTACTGTAAAGCTTAGTTTTGAGCATTTGAAATTCTTGGACACAAAGATTAAAGATTTGATGATAGTGATGTTTTGTTTAACATGTTTATTTTATTATTCGTATAGAGAGCTGTAGGTGGACTAATGTGCTTTTGTCGTTTATCTCTCTCAAGGCTTTTGATGACGCAATTGCTGAACTAGATTCTCTCAACGAAGACTCTTACAAGGATAGTACGTTAATTATGCAGTTGCTGCGCGACAACCTCACTGTGAGTAATTCTTTTGTTCTCGGTGTTAACATTCTATATGTTCTGTTGATATGCTTTGTAGAGTTAATGTTGTATGCAATATACTCTGGTTGTAGTACTCGGATGTTACGAGTTTCTGTCAAAAATAGCCTATGGAGGGCACACACAGCCAGCCAGCATTTTCTTGCACATCACATTTTGCATGAAACAAGTACTAACTGTCGATGTTTTGTGATGTGCCAGAAATCGAATCTTGTTGCTGTATCAGATAATATCTATGTGGGCATTCAGTGTGTGGTGTATCATGAATTTATAACATTTGTCTTTAACTGTCCTAAAATTACTAACTTCACAACTGGAGCTTTGTGATGGGAATAAATGTTCCTCTTCATGACATTAGCATTTGATCCAAATTTTTGTTCCTAAGTACTTGCAACCCACCTGTTCGAAAATGCCAACGGTTATAGACTGACGTGTTCTTCAGTTGATATGTTCAGACAACTAGCTGTTTTATCTATATAAATATCCCGGTGTGAGATATGTTTCTAGGAATATGATTGTAGAGTATTTTCATCTGAACAACAGTGAAAATTGTGTACCTTCTGACAACCTAGCCTATGACTTTCACACACATCAGTTCTGCAGATCTCTTTGTTCTACGAGTGATGACTACTCTAGCTTTGCCTTCATTGATCCCGAACTATAGAACCAGCTCCTTCCTTAGTCATGTTCCTCCTTACTAACTGGTGAGCCAAGTACCTCTTTTCGTTGTTGCCAGGCCACTTTCTTTTCTCTTGGTCTCTTGCACTAAAAGGTGTGCTCTGTTAGAGGTGGTATATAAATGTATCAACGCAATACATAGATAGCTATGTGCTGCCATTTTGTGAATGTGGATGAAAGTGTGATTGCGTTTAAAGACCACAAGAATATCTTTGCTGGACTGCTTGTGATTCGAAGAAACCACAATGGAATGGCCTGAATGCATGGATTATGCAAGCAGAGGTTTTATGTGGAATTTGGAAATGTATATTCTGATCAGAAGACTGAGGAGGTGGAGGCAGGAATTTGTTCTTCAGGCATGGCTCTAGACAATTGGTGGCACGCTGACCCATAATATTACACTAGCGATTAAAATATAGTCACTGGCGCTTTTTTATTTTGCATTTTCTTGCATTTTTCGCTTTAGTATTAATATTATATATAAGTATTATTATAATATGTAAATTAACTACCACTGCCAGTCAGCAAAGAAATATATAATCAATGGTGTGATGATCTGTTTATAAAGTTTATTATAATTAATAAAAGAATTAAAAAATTGGCAAATGTTTAATTTATGGATTTGCAAAAAAAAGTCTTGTAGTAATTTTGCAAAATTGACAGCCCCTACAAATCTAACAGATGAGCTGGCCTTGTTGTTTTTTGTGACTACATATAAATTATATGTGACCCATCTGCACAAAACCGAATCCAACTTGCGATTGGTTTTTGTGCAGATGTATATTGTATAACATTAGCTACTGTTTCAGTTTACCAGCACACTTTAAGCTGAAAATGAAGCACCTTGGTGCTTCCGGCAGCCTTCTGTTAATCTGCAGATAAATCCAAACAGGAGTGCTGCAGAAGATCAGATAACCCAAGACCAAGAAAAGAAGTCCCCCGGCTGTTATCATTAGATAGGGCAGAAATTTCCTATGTGCATCACTTTGCTTGACAGATAGCAAGTGAACCTTTCTTATCTGTTCACAATTGGCTTGCCTTTCAAAGTGCTGCTGTGTCTAGTGTGCAACCAATCACAAGTAGGTTGCTGACGAGCAAGCCATCAACTATAGACTCCATATTTGGCATATAGATGTAGACTACTCAAATCGGGTCTTTGGATACAGTTTGAGTAGATATTGACAAATATGTTGGCAGAAACCCTTTTGTCTTCTATTGGTTTATGCTGTCAACATCAGCGTCATAATGGTTGACTACGCGATGTCGATGATTTGGTCCCAACAATTGTGGTGTGGATGTTGTATGATTGAGACTGAGCGGCCAATCGCCAAAGTTGATTACAAATCATTCCAGTCAGCAGTCATCTGAGTGAGCAACATCATGAGAGATTTCTTGGCCAACATCACCAGCACTGCTTCTGGTTATAAACCCTCGCTCCGGGCCTATGCTGTCCGTTCTGATCATATAGGCATAAAGTGATGCCAGAATTGAAAAGAAATGGGCACACACAGAAATTAATACTGTAGGTTTGTGTATGCAGAATTCAGTTAAAACATTTTTCCCTGTTTACACTCTGGCTCAATCTTCAGTAGTTTGATGTGATAATACGTCTGGCCGTCAGGAGGTGAAATGGATCAAATATATGATCAGGGTTAAAACAAACAGAGCATGAAAGGTTTTAAGTTTAAGTACACATAATGATTTCATAAAGCACCTTGGGTTACAGATTTTCAAATTATTACAATAAAATTCCTTGTGTGATGTAAGTTTTATTTAAATCGTTTGTGCTTGTAGATGACATTGAGCTTTTGATATTTACTTTCAGCTGTGGACTTCAGACACCAAAGAAGATGACGATCAAGCTGGGGCCAACTAGAGACACGCAGACACTGGACGTTTCACATATAGGAGGAGAAGGGAGCATGGGACAGACGACGAGATGGGGTTCGAGTGCACAAACAAAGATACCGACTTCTACAATGATTGGTGTTAATTGATTAACTTTTCTCATTGTTGGCCTTCAGTGTCAGACGTTGTTGTGTTGTGTTTGTTTGTTGATTATGGCTAATCCATAATAGTCGTGACAGCCTTTGTGCAGTTCTAACTTATGCGATCAGTGCACTTTTCAGTTTGGTCTATCAATCCGGATAAATATAGATCCACTCTTTCTAACTGCCCATTGGTAATTTTTTTTTATGGTAAGTTGTAGCTGTTTGTACTTGCCCAAATTTGAAAACTTGCATTGATATGTATGGTGACAATTTTATAATGAAAACCCTGTATTGTAGTTTTTCCCACTTTAACATGTGTTGTTGGTATAGCTTTCTAAACGTTACATACCATATCCTTGTTATGTGTACCTCTTGACCAATCTGCATCTCTGTAGCATACTATATTCCATTAATGTGGTCACCTTACTTAACGACAGTATTGTAGCATTTCTTAAGTGATGTTTTATGTTGCGATTGTAGCTGTTTGGGATGACGAGGATGATGATGATATGGCAGTATATCTAGTTTACCTCAATGCATCACGACAGTGTACGGGGTGGATGTTTATACTGGCATAGGTACATGTGCCATCTATCTTTTTATGGGCAATAGGGTATGCGTATGTATGTATGTGTGCGTGTATATGATCGAGTTGCTTCAAGTCAGAGAATCTGAGTCTGAATCAGAGACACTGTGCTGAAATTTGTAGATCATAACCTAAATGTTTTTATAATTTGTTTTCCAGTGTATGTAAACTGTGCGTTGTGTATGAAGTCGCCACCCATCCACTGTAGTTGAATGTATAATTACATTGCTGTACCTACATCTGTTTACCTCTGGCTTTGCCTTTTTAATCTACTGTTCGTACTAGTATTTGATGTGAAATTTGGGCACACTTCTGTACTTTTCTAAACTAGGATGCAAGACTGTGATCTGTACTTGTGGTTTTGCACTGGTATTCTGTAAAATGTTCTTGCATCTGAGTTAGAAGTAAAATGGCTACTATATTGGGAAGGAGAATTCGGAAGTGGGGTGCATTTTCTTGAAATTGTAAAAAAAATTTATACTGGGATGATGATGTTTGGGATAATGCAAAGGATAATGTGGTTGTTGTGCATATCTGTCTGAATTGCCAAATGAATATAATGTATAACATGTTGAAGTTTTGTCAATAAGTTTGATTTCTAGGGAAAAAATACGACAAAACTAGCATAGAGTTAGAGATGCTGTTGGTCAGCAATTAAATTAATTGAGACGACTTGATCTAAATGTACTACATGTTTACACTTGACTCACTTCCCTTTCTGTGAGATTCGTTTACACTATGCTAACCTCCCACTTTGTTATGGGTGTCTGGCTAATCAATGTTGGGGAAGTAAAATAAAAATTTTGAAAATTTAAATTGTGCAGTTTTCTAAGAGAATTGTTATTTACTGTATTTAGACTGTTAATTTGGCTTTGGCTATGTAGTTCAGAAGTTTAATATTGTATTTTGAGGAGTACTGAGATCAATCAATCAAAGTTTATTTTGCGATCCAATAACAGAACAAGAATGACAATTATACAAATCTTACAACTATTGGTATTGGATCACCCAAGAGACCCAATTAGGGATCGGAAGGTCCCGTTGGTTGGGGCCACCTGGGGATGTTCAAGGTAACAATGAACAATAGCACCAATTATCGCCTTCGAACTATTATAAGTTTGTACAAAATAACATTTCTTTGCACAATATCAATGGAAAACTTAACTAAACTTAATTAATAACAGCTATCATAGTCACAGCTATTAATTCATAACATGATAGTAGCGAGTTGCAACAATGCTAACCACACGTCTAGAGAGTAGAGTAACTTTAACTTAAGACTCTTAATCTCTCATCCTTGTTCATCCAGTATAGCCATCATCCATACCTGGAAGTGTTATGGCATTCCAACTCCCAGGTCCTGTGCATTTTATAGAGGAGAGCCTAATGTTTGTCCTCGCATAAAGGGTATAGAGAGTAGGGGTGGCCCTTGATGAATGATAATGGATACTCTGGTTAGGAAGAAAATATTCTGGAAATATGCGTGGGAATATTGGTACATAAAGATTCCAATCTGTAGCTTCCGAATTTGCTCTATTTTTAGTATGTAGTATTTTTGAATTCAAGTCCTGTGTGACAGTGTGTGCACCATTTGCCTTGTTTGCTACAAATCTGATTGCTTTTTTCTGCAAAATATTTAATTTATGTAAAGTGGATTTGCACGCTGAGGCCCAAACTATATTTCCATATGTTAAATAGGGATAAATAAGTGTATAATAAAGAGTTGAGCGAGCCTTGGCTGGAAGCACCGTAGATATTCTTGAAACTATAACTGCACTTTTAGCAATTTTTAGTGATGTTGCAGATATGTGGTTAGTCCATGATAAGTGCTGATCTACAGCAATTCCTAAAAATTTGGAGTTAGAAACCTGAGTAATTTTTCTTCCCATGATATTTATAATTGCGATTGTGCTAATAGAGGCTTTCTGTAGGATCTAAACATTACAAAATTGGTTTTGGCTAGGTTAAGGGTTAATCTATTGGCACCAAACCATTCTACTATCGTATCGAGTTCATTGTTTGTCTGGTTAATCAAGGTTTCAAGGCAGGAACGGAAATAAAATAGATTGGTGTCGTCAGCAAAAAGTATAACAAATAGAGTAGGAGCGACATTTGGAAGGTCATTAATATAAAGGATGAATAATAATGCCCCAGGATAGAACCTTGAATGTCTATAGTGGCATAAATGTGAAATGAAAGGCTGTAGCTAATTCAAAATAAGTATCCGTTATACGTCCATCGTAATAATTATTGGCTTAGTTTTAAATTTTCCAAAACTAGAGAACTACCACCTTTGGGTGAGAAATGTCCTTGTTGGCTTCGTATTAAATGGCGAATGAATGAATATTTGTCTTCAGAAATCCGATGCAATTGTGCAGAAGTGAGAACCTCCAATAGTATTTGAGAATAAATGCTTGATGAATAGTAACGCATGTTATAAGACATGGTAGACTTCTGCTTGAAAGTTCGTAAATATTGGGCCTATACTTCATATTAGGCCTAAGCCTATGTAAATATAGTAAAGGTAGTGGACTTGGGTAACTTCATCACTCGCTTGAAACCGTTATTGGAGAGCAGGGCTTGTGTGCATAGGTGCAAACTTGTTAAGTATACGTTGGGCCTCCCTTTGCCCACCCTTTCCCTCCCCTCTCCTCTCTGTAAGGGTTCTGAGAAGCGCTGTAAACTTCCCGCTGTGAGAGTCCTGGGAGACGAAGTTTATGGCCTGCGATGACCGCATCATTGTATAGTTTACGTAACATTAAAAATGTCTGCGATGGTAAGATTATATACCAGACATTGAACCATTAAAAATAATGACACGGAACAGTTAAGTGACTGCCTATAAATAGTAAAGCACAGTTAAGTGTCGACATATAAATCCAATGTAGCCATCGGGTGAATCACGGACTTACCCACGACCATATACGCGATTACCAGTCAAAGTTGGAATGAAATGCAGAATTTTCAGAAAGGGATAAAAATAAGATGAGAAGATCAGTTAGGTACGTACATTCAGTATGAAGCACGAAATTTTCGTCCTCCAGACCTTGTCATGACACGGCACACGAGGCGACTCTCAGATGGACTGCGACAGTAAGCTGGAGAAACAGCGACCTCTCACGTCGGCACCTATCTCAGAATGATACTAAGTGCACACGTGCCGTTGTGGTGCGACTCTTTTGGATATTTGTTGTGGCAATAATAATAATGCAGTTGAATCGTGAGCTATTATATTTTCCGACCCGTGATTCTTCACGGGTTAACAGCTAGTTTATATATAGTTACTAACACGTATTTTACCAATATAACACATACAAGTATATAGATGATTAAAATTTATTAGGATCTGTGAAAGCCGTTGACAGGATTGTGTTCAATATCTGTTAGGTCTACTAGGCTTAGCTAAAGAAACTGCTGTGCTCAGCCATACCACCGACAGATATAAGAAATACAGCGACAAAAGAAAAAAAATTCGCTAACGAAAATTGGAGACAGTGTTACTGCTATTACCAATTAAGCTGTAGGTCTAGTGATAAGTTGCTTGTGCTATGACAAGAACCAGAATACGTCATGTAGCAAAGTAGTCCTAGGTGAATATGATTATAGAGTCGAGACTGAACATGAGGAGATCAAGACTTCTCATAGTAACAGGTTCAAGAAATACATCGATGGTAGACATGTAGACCTAGTGGATTTTTATAATTGCTAATAAAATTTGACATTCGCAATAGGCGGAGCTGAAACATTGAGTTTTACGATAACTTACATTAATTTTATTGTTGAAGACGCATAGCCTACTGAATAATACGTTCTTTGTTTTTGCTACATTATTCGATTACCACATTTCGACAATGTTACGTCCTTGTCCAATAACGAACATTGAATGGCAGAGCAATGTGCATATAGGCCTAGGGCCTAAGTGAGAAACGATTGGTCGATTAACATAATTTATTAGGGATTCAAACTAATATTATTCTTTAGAGTCTTTTCAATTATTGAATGTGTGAGAATTGGTTGAGCGCAAAGGTAACTAGGCATGCAAGATTCCGAATCGTCCTATCTGCATGTCCAGTGCTTAAAGTCCAGATCTTGCATTTTATGCTTGTGATGGTTCATAATGGAAGCTGCCCTGTACTATTTACAGGCACTTTTGCGAATCGATCACAAGTTTCTTAGACCCGCACACTTCGTTTGCCAACGGGAGTGGCATTTTTGCACGTGACGCCATCCCGTTCTGAACACGATAGGCCTATCTCTTGCTGTTAATTACTTGAGTGTCTGTGTATCTGCCTAATGACGCGATTGCCAGTCAAAGTTGAAATGAAATGCAGAATTTACAGAAAGGGATTAAAATAAGATGAGAAGATCAGTTAGGTACATTCAGTATGAATCACGAATTTTTCGACCTCCAGACATTGCCATAACACGAAGCGACTCTCAGATGGACTGTCCATCTGAGAGTCGTATTGTCCACACCATTAGTAAAGGCCTACAATCGACAACGGATCCTAGGACGATGATCTGTTGAGTGTAGGCCTATTTGGGACTACGCCAATTAATTTGTGTCTGATAGATTTGTTACAAATTGCCATCACTCAGCTTAACAGGCCCTATACCGAGTGTATATGGAATGTCCGACGAACAACCGTGTGTATGTGGTTCAACTTGTGACTAACCCGTCTTGTCGACTCTTTCGCACGTATC
Organism: Bimastos eiseni; assembly: GCA_959347315.1. Taxonomy (NCBI): domain Eukaryota; kingdom Metazoa; phylum Annelida; class Clitellata; order Crassiclitellata; family Lumbricidae; genus Bimastos; species Bimastos eiseni. The sequence goes on along the minus strand of OY365806.1, from coordinate 15,365,866 downwards.
GGAATTATATGGAGGATGCATTGAACGGATTCTGACTTCTAGGTTCCTCGAAGCATCTGTAGAAACTTAGTGTGGTGCCAAAATATAAGACTGACTCGTTACCTCTCTCCCTTTGAATGGGTTCCATGCCATTTACGGTATACTAGGGTAAAAGTATTATGATGTTTGAAGGAATCGATAGGCTTCATGAACTAGCGGCGCCCATCATATCATACGGGCTTGTAGCTGATATTTATACGTATTTACTAACACGTGTTTTACCAATATAAATACATAGACTACAAGGATATAAATGTTTATTATGGTATATGAAAGCCGTTTACAGCACTGTGTTCAATATCTGTAAATTCGGTTTAGCTTTAGAAACTGCTGTGCTGGGCAAGTTGGCATCGTATAGCATAATAGGCCTACCTGTCAGGGTTTCTGTGGTAACGCCGGATAGCAATTGCTATAGGGGAATACGAAGTTCTCATAGGAATAAAAGGTACAAACGAGGCTCTAAAGGGAAGGATAACGAGAACGAAGAAGGCGAGGAAGAGGAGAAGGTCAGAAGGAAGAAGAGAAGGAGAAGGAAGAGGAGAAGGAGAAGGAAGAGGAGAAGGAGAAGGAAGAGGAGAAAGAGAAGGAAGAGGAGAAGGAGAAGGAAGAGTCGTCGTCGCTTTAATGGCATTATTACGATGTGCGTAGAGATCATTGTCTATTGATTCGGGTAATTCATGCATGGTTTGTATTGTATTACAACGCAGCCTCTTGCTTTGTCTGTCACGTGTGCGGACTATAATATTTTCGTCTATTCTAATCCGAGTTATATAATAGACTTATATTCGATTTCATACTTATATATTGAATAATCGTAGCCCTAAGTCTAAAAATACTCGCACGTGCATGCATAAATACAGGTTGGCGACAGAAATTCTCCGGACTCTAGACAGAATAGACCTAATCACCGGCCTCTTAGCAATATTTAAAACGCAATTTCTCAGAATTTGATTGCTGCAAAATAGCGCATAGGCTATATATCCTCGCAAGAAAATTGCAGGTCCGGGCCCTAAATATCGATGAGCCCCTTGTCATTTGTCCTGACCACTCTCTGCGGGGATGCATATTATTATTTCTTACACATTATAATTATATGATTTATATTGGCAATGCGATGCGCAGGCCTATATATATATATATACATGCATGGAATTTGTTATGCATTAATCCTACGCGAGAAGGCCCATGTAATGCTATCTTTCATGACTTATTTATAGATAATATTATATATATAAAGTCATGGAAAATGGCATATATTATATACATATAAAAATATAAATTATACAAGTGTGGACCTATTGATTCTGCATGCGTTTAGAAGCTCCACCTCTGTACGAATATAAAAATATGTGCTCAGCATTATGGTCCATCTATGATGTATTGACGGATACAATATACAGGTAAATATAACCACATAAACGCTCATATAGGCCTATATGGGAATCTGTGAGACAACGTGTATCTATGGATCATAGGCCTGTATGGTCGATGGATTATGAACAAAAGAAAACGGCCTCTGCATCGTCGGTTTCGCACGATCGATGAGAATTCATGGCACAAGTTGTTAGGCTAACTGACGTCATGCTCTGGCGCTATAGCATCGTCGTCAAAACACTGGAATCAATGCATGGCCTCAACGGTCTCGGGAAGCAGAGGGTTAGAGCAACTATAGAGACAGCTTATAAGAAAAGCTGCCATAAGCAAAAGTTTGGTTGCACAAAAGCCAAGACAGTGTCTCAATACAAAGGCGAACAGTAGGAGAGCGAGGACATTAAGTTTAAATAATTACCATCGTTGATGTATAATTATTAATTCACGCAATTCCTTATCTACAGATTTAACTAACTATTCAAGTCGTACGGATAGTATAGACCTACACATAAAAATTAATCAGTTTGAATTATATAGAATTAATATATGAAAATAGGTTACAGACAATTGTATAGGCCTAGGACTCCAAGAATTCCTAAAGTTGGCTATTAGCTGCATGTATACAATATTATTTTTATAAAATTTGATCCCAACGACAGATAGGAATCCTTAGAATGCCGTTCGTATATAGCGAGAAATTAAGAGTACCTCTCTTCAAATTCTTCGTGAAATGTACAGCTCTGCCCATTGTTTTCCTCTACTGAATCAAATAGAAAAATCAAGTCTAGGTTAAGTTAACATCTGCAGTTGGCCTGGATATGCATTCTCACAATCTTAACTGAAAGTAATTTAGATGTTAACTAAACCCTACCAGCCGGAGTTCTTCAACAACCAAAATAGCCACCGGTAGGCCTATAGACCTATCCCGGAAAACTGATATTCATGGGGTTTAATAAAATAAAACAGCATCGGTGAGTCAGGGTTGGTTCCAAGTCTAAAATCAAAATCGACCTTTAGATAGATAGACATACATTCAGAGCGACAAACAGAGAGACAGACAGAGAGACGGACAGATTGCCATGATTGTTGGTAGTTGGAATTGGAGTGTCGAGAATACAAGAGAATCTATCAGTATCAGCGAGAGGAAATCGACAGGATTGGCTAATTTAAAAAATAGACCTATTGTTTTGCTTTGTTTTGAATGAAAACCTGTGCAGAAACTGCAAGAAATCACTGTTTGTTATAATAGCATGCTTCAAGTACATAATTTTGCAGTCCTTGATATAGCTTATTCCGAAGAGCTGGATCAGCAATGGTTAGCCTACAGGCCCTACATGTAGTAAAGACTATCACCAACTTTTCACGTGTAGGCATTTCTTTGCAGTAGGCTTCAGACAGCAGGGTTGTAACAAGCGGGGAGCAGAGGGGACACCGGCAAAGCCCCCCAGTTTTAGTGCTCAGTGCCCCCCATGTGCCCTCCAAAATCGGTTCTTTTTTATGTTTATCCAATGGCTTTTTAAGATTACCTTTGTTAAAATAATTTGTGCCCCCCATTTTTCAAATTTCTGAGGGGGGGATTAAAAAAGTGGGGGGGAAACAAATTTTTGGCGCTTCGCCCAATATTTTTTTAATTGTGCCCCCCACTTTTCAAAACTTTGTTACACCTCTTTCAGACAGTAACTGTCAACAGTAAGGCCTACTGTCGGCGATTCATAAGAACACGTCGTATCGATGGTATAAATATGTGTTGCTCTCTGTCTGCTGAATAACATCCTGGAGTCAAAACAGATGGCATGGTTTTCAGCAGATCACTAGATAAGGACAGCAAGTAAGTGAGCAAAAGCGTTTAGAGAGCTGTTGAATTCTGCCTGGGAGGATCCTAGGAGACAGTGATAGTCAAGTATGAAAACTCAAATTAATAATAGGCTAAATTGCAAGAATCGATTCAAATTCTGTTGGTTTGTTATTTCTGTAAACCATTTACCATCGCATGTTTTTTTTGTATTCGTTTTTTATTAGTAGGCTCTCTGACTTCTGTTGAAATGTATAAAAAGTACTTAGATGGGTAATAATAAAAATAATTATGTCTATGACTCAAATGTTTCGGGGACTGGCAGTCGTATAAATTGGCCAATTTCCCACACAATCGCAACTGATTTTGTTTCTGCAATTTCAGCAGCAATCATGTTTCCATCGACGTCTTATAGTCCTTCTTATTGTTGTATTTGGTATGGCTACAGCATGTGTCCTCGGGCGTGTAGGCAGCAGCAGCAGCAGCAACGTGTGCCTGCAATAGGTAATGCTGATGTTTCAATGGTTTCTATGGAAACCAGCTTTGTTTTCGCGCCATTGTGTTCTACGCCACTCCTTTGTATAGTCTGAAAGAGGGCTGCACAATCCGCTCCTCTGCGTTTATGTATCGGTAAAGCTCTTGGCTCATCCAGTAGGATCAACAGACTATTTAGCTCTGGCATAGGCCTACATATGCATGTATATACAGTATTGATAGCATTTTTGTGAATCTCCTATGATCATCAGCCCAAAAGCGCTTTTGCACGATAAAAGGTATTAATATCTGATAAGAAAAGGTGTTAAGAATCTGGCGATAAACTGCAATCGGTTCACGTAGGAGACCAGCCACAGACAGTGAACTGTAGGCAATTGTTCAAAGCCGTCGTCGTGTCCTGCAGATCGTTTTCAGTGTCTGGTACTACAACCATGTCAGTGGTTGATGTCTGTTCGGATGAGTGGTGGACGATGTGCACGGGTTGCGTCGCCGAAGACTGCAAAGGCAGACAGCCGTTCCTCACCGTCAATGGAGAGATTGGTCCTCACCTCGAACTCTACGAGTAAGCCAGCTTATGCTAATCCTCAGCCATGTATAAGCTATTTCCAGTAGATGAACTCGGAGACCTTTCGGTTAATGGATGTGACGTCGTCAGCGGTCACATTCCGCCGGATCCCCGCGGAACTGAGATTCGCCACCTTAACCATGAGACCCGCCATCTAAATATAGGCTTTGTTGGTTAAATCGACCGTATACACCTTCTTCCACACATTTTACGCTATCCGAATAGCAAATAGAGAATAATATAATATTATCGGTTATAGATTCACAAGTTTGGCTTACGTTTTAGATTTGTACAGCTTTGGAGCTCTGGATGAGCAATTTAAGTAAGTAAGTATGTATGTACTTTATTGAACCGCTTGCAAACGCACTGCTATACCTGCCACTGGGTGCGAGGAGCGATGCTATTGCGTTTAGGTATACAACTATACATACATGGTAGGACTAGGTCTATCCACTTTTGTTGGTAGGCCTATTGTCCAGCGTTTAAAATTCAGGAGTAGGCATGAAGGATCTAAATGTTTCGCGTTTTCTATAGCGACTGTATATGCCAAGGCCTTGACACAGATGCGCTCACCAATGTAGCTAAATGTCTTAATTAAATGCTGTAAATTACATCAACGGTCCTTTTGTTAACTGTACGCTTTATCTAATCGCCTTCATTGTAATAACCATCGAAGACCTCAGAATTCATTTCCGCAGGATGGGGCTATAGACTGAGGGGACTTTGTATAATTATTATACCAGGAAGATAAGACTCGTAGGAGCCTACATGTTGTACTGCTAATGTTAGGCCTATACTTGCGTAATTAACTCCCTGTTGATGTGATATTCGACCGATGGAACAGGCTGTTTCATTCGGTGAGAGTTCGGGAAGAGCGTCAGAAGGCAGCGGCCAAGAAAATTCAGAGAAAATGGCTAGACTTTGTATCCAAGAGAAAACTACACAATATCAAACGCATGGTGGGTGCAAATGCTAAATTCATCATCAATCATCATTTAATCCAAGTACGTTACATTATAATTATTCAATTTGACACGATGTATTAAATAATTTAACATATTAAGTGAAATAATTACCAGATGGTTTCTAATGTTTTGTATAGCTTGCGTAGGCCTATGTAAGTTAACTTAGTGCTAAGTCCATAATTTCCATTTTACCACATGTGTTGACATGTCCTTCTTTGATCTAACTGAGGTTCATATGAGCGTAGGAAAGCTGGAATAGGGACGCAATCCTCGATCCATTGGAGACCTCAGACAAAGGGCTTTTAACAAGAGTAGGCCTTACAAGGATATAGGCTTACAACGTAGGCCTATACTTCTAGAAAATTTAATTTTCTGCTCTACCTGACAGAGTGTTATCATTCGCCTAAAATCCTCTGAGTCCGCTCCATATAACCATTCAACCTTCTGGAATTGATCGGATAAAATTAATAAACTGAATATTAATAAACTGAATAATAAACTGATGATGTTCCATTGATTAGAACCTTGTACACTATACAGCTAAGTATTTATAAAGATAAACAATCAAATTCTTCAAGAAAATCAACATAAACACATGGAAAGTAAAGTTAGGCTTAACTACCGAAACATTAATAAATGTCAACTGTCTTCGTATAAGCTTTTACTATGGTGAATTTCCGTATACAAAGGCCGATGCAACTGTTCTTATAGAGGCCTCATGTTGTTTTAGTACGCATTGCTTCGTTCAACGTGTTAATTGGTTTTAGTTACAAGAGCAAATGGGTGCCGCTTATAACTGGTCAGACTTCGTCAAAAGTTACAAAGGTTTGGTCCAGAGAGTTCAAGGACGACACGGAGTTGACCAAATATCGACCAAATTTCATTTAAACTTGGACGATGTCCTACACTTCCTGAACAATCAGAACAGTAAGAACACGCGTTCATTGTAGATCAAAGAACAGCCATTTTATTTACGATATCATCTTAACCTAATCGAGAGAAAGAGAGAGTTATTTTTTTAAATTTGACTTAAATGCAGTTAAAGGCCTCATTCCATTGCGATAGGCCTGTATACGTTGGCCACGAAATTTGAGGAAAGCATTATTTATAGTCTGTTGGTATAAATTAAATCATTTTAAAATGTATTTATATTCTTTTTTTCGTTTCGTGTAGCTAGTGATGATATAAACAAAATTCATGCAATCCTTCTTAGCCCTGACTCGTTTACTCTCTTTACCTTGATTGTTTTTCCGTTCAGGTATATTCCTCCGATGTGACTGACTCCCTTTAAACTCTACGCTCAGCACAGTTGATGGACGATGATGTGCTTCCAATTGCCCTGCTCTTACTTGCTCTTGTGTGTAGAATCATCAGCAAAGACAGAAGTCCCACTTGCCGACGCATTGACATCTTTTAAATTACTCGTCATAAGTTACTACTTTGTGTTGCCTGATTCTATCTTGCAAACATCATCCACGTTTCAGATTCAGCTTAATTCGCTAGCTTAATATTATAATTGCTTTGAGTAAATAAACGAACGAGGCTTCCTCTTTCCTTTTCCACTATTACATATCTTTGCAATCCTCTTCTATTCTTTGATTTCATGTTTCTCAACAGCATCGTTTCCCCTCAGTACATATCTCTAGGCCAAATGTTCGTGACCTGTGTATCCACTTCCACTCTTTATTTGACAACCTTCATGCATCCCTCTGCGTTAGGAATCTTCAACTTGTGTGGAGATGGTGATCATAAGAAAGTATTCTAAAGAAGAGATGTTTCTTTTAGTTACGCTTCCTCAGAATTCTTTTACGTTCGTAGGACTGGAAAAACTGTTCTCAGAGATGGCAACCGCGGAAGGAAAACTGTGGACACAGAAGCTGCCCGAGTTCTTCCATAAGGCTGGAATGTATCCAACGAAGCGGGAGATTGACGACGCCTTCAAACTCACCTTCAAAGGTCGATAACCGATTTTAGTCATCGAGTCCGAATTTAAAGACACACATTAAGTCGATTCATTTTATATTTTTACATCTTAGTGCTGCACAGCCGCTTAATCAAACATTTTTATCAACAGTTTATTCTGTAAAAAAAACATTTGACCAATAAAAGTATCCAGTCATACATATAAGATATGATGGAAGGAGACTATTTGTTTGATGTATGTTTCGCAGGATCGAAGGTATCTTAAGAACATTACAATTTAACACCTTTGAATTAACTTTCTCGTAAAGTAGGTCTAAGTCGTTTTGGTTTGTGAATGGATCAACGCCACTAGGTCTGTTGCAGGTTGTGCGGGAACTGGAGAGTTGATGCTCGTTATAGAGTCACCCGAAAATGCGGAAACTTTCAAGAAGCAGAAGAAATTGATTTGCAATCTGCTGGAAAGACTGGACTGCGTCAATGCCAACTCCGTCAGAGTAGGCTGCATCAACGCAGAACGAGAGTGGTTTGGCCTTTCCACATTCCAAGAGAAGAACGACGTCATATCCGCCATCGGAGAACTGAGATACACCGGAACTGGTTCGCCAGGAAATTTGGAAAGGTCTCTGGAGACGATGCGTCAAGTGATGACGTCAGAGTCTCGTATGTACGTCACAAACAAAATGGCGATCATTCTTCGGTCGCTACCAACGGATGCAGTGACCAAAAAGTGGTCAACAAAACGAAGGGCATCTGTCAACGACAAACCAAACACACGCAGACCTTCAATTGCTGTCAACCCTGCCATCTGTAAACCATTGATTGCTGTCAACCTTGCCAAACGGACACCAACAGAAGCTGTCAACCCTGCCAACCGCAGACCTTCAATTGTTGTCAACCCTGCCAACCGCAGACCATCAATTGTTTCCAACCCTGCCAGCCGTAGGTCATCAATTGTTTCCGACCCTGCCAATCGCAAACCGTCAATTGTCGTCAACCCTGTCAAACGCAGATCACCGATTGATGTTAACACCAACAAACACAGACCATCGGTTGCCGTTGACACCGACGGAATTTTGACCCCTGGAAAGGTCAACTCAACTAATCGCCGCAGACTGTCCGTTCCAGACGACATGTCCAACCATAGGTCATCGGTCGACGATGGTATGGGTCAACCCAACAAAGAAACAGTTGCTGATGACCATGATCTCGATGCAACCGTCCTACACGATCTCAGCTGCTCTAAAATGAGTCCTGAAACAGATCACTTGATACGCCAATGTCAACTCGCCAAGGACAAAGACATACGACTGCTTGTCATCGGTGAGTATACAGGAGAATAGTATGACACACCGGATACTATGATCCAGCGAATCATCAAATCCAGAAGGATGCTACACATCAAATTCACATTAATATAATGTACAGGATGGTTCAATAAAATATCCCACTGGACAACGTGTAATTTATCCTAAATCAATTGAAATGTTCTACCATGATTTTGAGATTCACCGGAGAAAGAATTTAAAACAATCCCTGAAAGTTATACTGAGAAGTATCTATTGCTTCGGAAATTACAGAGGTTACTTTGCAAATAAGCAAATTAGCACGCTAATATACAAAAGCTCAAATGCAAGATTTGGAAGATTTTGATATTCCTGCCTCAAACTTGTGCAACGATATCATATATAGTGCTCATCATTATTGCATGCAAATGTTCCGCCATGTAGGCGTACTTTTCAACACGGTAGAAATATTTGGAAAGACCTACAAATCAATCTTACCCTCATGCAAATACCCCTCCCCGAAAATAACCCCCGAATAGTATAATGCTATGATACGAAAATTCCCATAAACGACTTTTGCAAAGAATTAAATTACTGCAAAAATTATTATATAAAAACCAGAAAGTAATAATGATTTTGTTAGACATATGTCTTATAGTAGTTTAGTATTAGATAAAATCTCGCAAATAATGAAATTGTTGCGTATTGTCATATAGTAGGTCTATTGTCAATTAGTTTAGTGCACTCAAAAAGACAAGTTGTGAGCTATTCCACGGAGGTAGTCAATGAGATTGCGCTCCGTGTAGTTTCTGACAACGGTCAAAATCCGTTCACTTGAGTCTGCATATTTCTTTCTGGGAGGTTGTCATGGATGACTACCCCGAAATTGATCGCAGTGAATTTGTTGTACGGCTTGTTCTCTCTGACTATCCAATGAATTTCCAAATAGTTGGATGAAAACTTCCGACGTTCGACTGAAAACTCCCGTGCCAACCTTCAACGGAATTACTTGTTTTTGATAAGTCCTCTTCTGCTCTTTCATACATGTTCCACATACCAATGGCATATGTTGGTTGTCGACGTCCACGAAGATACGGTAGTCTTATGAACGAATCTTCGAAATAATCCATTCGGCCTTACTGGTGTGCATTCCGGAGGCAGTATTTCACTGAGTTGCTCAAACGCACCAACAACATCATCTGTTGGAACCAATGCAATAGACGGCATCATCCCTAACGTAAGTGCAAATTCAGATTCGTCTTGGTATCGTTGTTGAAGACCGAATTCCTGAATCTTACGGTAGAAATTTTGACTGAGATGAAAAAAGCATCCTTTGATTTCGCTCTCAGAAAACACTCCCTGTAGACTGTTGACTGCCAATTCAAAGTCCACCTTGATGGCAGTTGGCTTTAAATTGACATTCAGCGTAGATACCCTCTCAAAGAGTTTTGTGTAAGTGGCCTGTGATTTGTTTTGGATTAATACATAAACCATGGAATGGTACGTCTGTTACTCAGGGCGTGAATGGTGTAGAGTTGGAAAAAAGTGAAGGCGCTGCTTTGAATCTTCCATCCAGAAACGAGCAAGGTGCATTTTCCAAGAGTCAGAGGTCGTCATTCGTTTCAAAGATTATTCGGTTGTTATTTCCTGAACTAGAATCGAACAGAAGAAATGCTTTACCGTCATGTGTAACTTTGTAGCGATCTGGAATCGTAATTTCGTCGACATTTTGTGGAGCAGGCAGCGGATTATTAACAACCTGACGATGACGTCTTACATTTCGACGTAAATGATGAACTGTTGTCAATTTTGCTCTAGCATAAGAGATTAAGAGGTCATCGTTGAAACAGACTGAGTGATTATTTGCTGTGGCATTTCTTCTGTTTCCTCTGCCTGTCTTTTCATTCGTTGCACTACTTTGAGAACTTCCTGTATGACAGGGTCCGTCCATGAGAATGCACATTAAGCCGTGCCACAAGCTCTTGTCAAAGAATCTTATTTTTAGCTTTACATTCAGTCTTGTCACGCGTTTTTTCGCATTCAAACGACACAACGCCATTTGCTAAATTTGTATGCTTTACGTATATATAACCTTTAAGTCAACTTAATCTTTTCCTCTATAAGATTTTATGAATTCCATCATAGTTGACTGTAAGATAAAATGTCTAACTTTCGTATTTCCCATTGCACTTAATTATCATTTATATACCTTTTGAGTCCACTCTTGGGGTGGTCGCTTATTTGCGCAGAGTCCAGTCTATGTATGAAATGATTTGTCATATTGCCCAATCATGACTGTCCCATGTTTTGCTAATTATCTGCTAATTAGTAGGCTTGATGGTATAACAAATGAGTAGGTTGCAAAATTGTCTCATAGGCTAATGTCGGATAATTAGCATTTATTAGAAAACACGGGACAGTCATGATTGAAGAGTATGACAGGTCATTTAATAAAAAGATTGGACTATACGCAAATAACCGACCACCCAAGATCGAGCTCAAAAGGTATACACAGGATAAGTGCCATTATATGATATAAGCCTAATTGATGTTTGATTGTGTGCAACATATCTGAATCTTACGGTAGTTGTGTGATATTTACTACGGGGGTTATTGTCCGGGGATTATTTGTACGGAGGGGGGGGTGTAATTGTCCTGTATAATTGTCCGGGGTGGGGGTGGTTATTTGTACGGAGGTAATTGTCCGGGGGTTAATTGTCCGGGAGGTTTTTGTCCGGGTTTTTTTGTACGGGGGTAATTGTCCGGGGGTTAATTGTTCGGGGGTAATTGCCAGGGGTTAATTGTCCGGGAGGTTATTATCGGGAGGATTATTTGTACGGGGTAATTGTCCGGAGGTTAATTGTCCTGGCGTAATTGTCCGGGGGTAAATTGTCCAGGGTAATTGGCCGGGGGTTATTTGTACGAGGGTAATTGTCCGGGGGTTAAGTGTCCGGGAGGTTATTGTCCTGTCGCCCTGTAAAATAGCTACCGACGGTATGCCAACCGACGTTTCCACGTAGAAAGGTGCATGGGACGAACGCGGTAGCGAACGTATAACCGAGCCAGTATTTAGTTGGCTCTCCGACATCATGAATGCGACCCTACTAGACGCTGTATTGTATTGACCTATTGTTATAGCGAAGTGATCTGCATGTAATCAGGTGCTACCGATTCAACTGCTGGTCAGGACGCAATTAACGCAGTCCTAGCGTCTGATGCGGATCTCGTTTTCTCAGCTTCGGATCATCGCACTGTGACGAAAATCCGAAATGAAATAATGGACGTCGTCTGCGCTGATACAGGTGCGTTAATGGACGAACGTCATGCCAACCGATCCTCATTTGCATGAAACAACGGCAACGCTAATGCACGATATGCACGCGTCCCGCAATTGTTGCTTGTCATATCTGCTTTTTTAAAAAGTCTACAGGTCTATACACGTAAGCCTACCGCTTTAATTAAAGAAGGCCAGACCCGCGTCACTAACAAACAGGAAAGTTTTCAGACGTTTTCGTAACTTAGGTGAGGTCTGTGATGAAACTGGTTTCTGAGATTTTGTTTTTGGGCCCTGTAGAAACGTCTCAATTGCGATCACGATTATATCCCGTGGATTCGTTTTCTGCATCCATGATGATAGCGGGCTTTGCTAGAGAAATATTTCGAGGGGTGAGTTTCTGGGGTTTCCATGTAACTTGGTCGTATTTTTACACGTAGACCTATGTGAGTTTTAATCGCAGTGATGCATTTTATTTGTGGGTTGAACCCGTCACCCGTTGGCCTCAGTCCATCGTCATGCCAGGGAATCTTTTTGCTATTCTTCCTTAGTCGATCTGGAAATACAACCATAAGAAACTAGCAAACGAAAAATTTATTAATGCCACGAATTTTACATATGACAAATAAACTTTAAGAAATTCCACAACGGACGTTGACAAAAGGGAGGCCCAGAATGGATATAATCCCGCTGTAAAGGCCACCGAATGTCATCTTCTATAGCTACAATGAGAATGGCGGTAACTGTAGTAAAGTAAAACTACATCAATCTTAACTAGATAATTAAGAGAATTAAGAGAATGTTCATCGGTAGACTAAAACGAGAAGCCATAGACTGAATCTGGCAGAAACTTTTTCCTGTCACCTTGAAAATGAGCTCTAATAGCGTTGACTTAACGATTGTAGCTTATATTATAGGCAAAGCACTTTGGGGTATACACCAATTAGCAGAAAGAAACTTTCCACACCGTATGAAACTGAAGCCTATGGTCTCTTGCTGCTTTAGACTGTACCTATTGTCGCTTTCATGGTTCCAAAACCAGATCAAGCAGAACGATTCCAAATCAGAGTCACCTGCTGAAACAGGAACTGATGGAAATACTCTGGACTCTGTATCCACCACGTGAAGCAAAGGTTGAAGCCCTACGTCGGTCAACCTGGGCACGACCTGTTGTCGACGAGTTTGAAATTGACCCACAGAAAATCGCTACTACTCGGTCAGAAAGCGGCAGCAACGGTATGTATGTTAATGATTACAATAATAATAATAATAATAATAATAATAATAATTATTATTATTATTATAATTATAATAATAACAACAATAATAATAATAATAAATGGACTCTCCAGATCCGACGGCAAATGACCCGACGGTGTCACCATCATACGATTCCTGACACATTTTCCGTTTCGCATGGGCATTTAGCGTCGCAAGGGGCAGGGCGGCGGAACAAGCAGCCCATAACAAACAGTGTAAATGGCTAAATGCACAGCAATCGCCCAGTCGCATCACTTAATCCCCGTTGTAGCCGAAACAGCAGGAAGCTGGTACACAGAGACATTGGAATTCGTCAGTGAACTCTGTAGCAAGATCACAGCAGCAACAGGCGACCAGCCCGAGACCAGTCATCTCCTTCAGCGTCTGTCCGTCGCACTCCAAATCGGAAACTCTGTGTCAGTTCTGGTCACCTCAGACTCTGAATGGAACTATAGTGAGACCAGAAACTGATTGACTTTAACATATTTAATAACGAACTAATGAGTCTGTATCCATGTCCGTTGTTTCACGAATAAATATGATCATAATAATTTTTAAAAATAATAAAAATAATAACAATAATGCAAATAATAATAATGATAATAATAATAATAGCAGTAGTTAGGGTTGTAGTTAAAATAGCTGTAATTGTTGTCATGGTAGTAATTGCAGTAGCAATGGTACTAAAGTGGTGGCAGTAGTGGAAGCAGGCTTAGTGAAAGTATAAATCAATCTTGTAGTAGTAGCGGAAGAAGTTGTGGTAGGGGAAATAGTAGTAGTTTTATTAGCAATAGTAGGCTATTAGTAGCAACAACAGCAGTAGTAGTATTAATAGCATCATTGATTGAGAGTGTGGTATACAGGCGATCACTCGGTATGCATGTGATTAGGCTCAATTCAGTGATGTTGTACAGGAGAGAAGCGGACGGACGATGGCCTTCGCCAGGTGTTGACTACGGATCTGGAGAGATGCCTTCGACTCGTCTTCCAGGCGAGACTGAGGCGCGAGGGAGTTCTCCATCTTCCCGTCGGGGAAAACGGAGTCGAAAACGTAACAGACGTCGACAGAGCGATTAAACTAACGACTCTCTACATTACAGGCAACACACGTGAATCAACGACCGTAATGTAAAGCTCCCGTTGCGCAATAGACAACACGTTTCTTTTCCAAATCCTGAAAAGCATTATCAACACTACCATAACGTTGAAAACCACCAGAAAATGTGAAGTCTGATGATATTTACGTCATAAATGCCAACTGATAAATGCAGAAAGATCCCTCAATCACTTGAGCTGCGTTATTATTACATCCAGTCAATCCAGTTGTGTTACAAAAGTCACTTAAGTCATTTTCTTTAGTCGTCGCTGGGCTGGGAGCGCTCCCGGGCAGGTTTCTGAAGGGGAGATAGGCACGTGTAGGCCTACATTAAATTGTACACTATCAGAATGAATGAACGAATAATTAAATGTTAATCGACGACACGTCTAGGAGAACGCACAGGCCAATTTCTACATTTTCTTTTAATAATGTTGATTTTCTTTTTTGACTAATTATTCACGAGCTATACATTTTGCCTTATTCAGGTATTGCAGCTAAGTATAAATTGCTATCGAGTGTTAGTAGTTGTGGAAGTTAGGGAAGTAGCGGCGGTTGTAGCTGTAGTAGAAAGACGCTTTGAGTGCGATAGAGCACCAAAAATCCACGTGTCTTTTTGCTAAGTTGACTAGAACATTTGGCAAGTGTAAGCTAGTCTTAAGTTGTCCCGTTGCAATAGGGTGTGAATGGAATGCATAATGTATGATAGCCTTCAGATTGAGACGTCTAATGAAATATTCATAAAGACGAATGCTTTGCGAAGAGGTCGTCTAAACAGAAGCAGGTCTTGTGAGGCAGTGACTAAGTCTATTAGCTGTGAAAGCAATTGCAATTTCGGTCGATCATGAGACCAACTGAATATTCAGCTCTCACTGTTTAGTTGCAGTAACAGTTCTAGCTTCAGCTAGACTACACTGTGTGATAATAATGACCATTAGCGGTGGCCTTCCTCCTTTATTCATGCTTGGGACTGGCACTGCAGGAGTGCGAACATCACGGTTTAGTAATTTTAAGCAGACTTATAGATCCTGGCGTAGAGCTTATTGCCTATATCTACGAGTCTTTTTATAAGGAGCATTCCGGAGTAATAGCTGTCCGGAGACCGAAGTATGCGATTCTTGTGGGCATCTCGTCTGCATCACAACGTTGCTTAAAGACCTTCCTTTACATGGATCTGCCAAGCGGAGAGCGGAATATCCCTGCCTAGGGGACTTTGCGAGTGACGCTTAACCAAATAATGATCCTATTATTATAATAATAATGAAATAACAATTATTATCATAATATTATCTTTACTTTTATAATGCAGACAATGTATTCTCAGTCACAACGAGGGCTCGCGAACGGAACGCTCTGTCACTCAACAACTTAAAGATCAAGCTGAAACTGATGAGATAGACCCTATTAAGATGTTAAATTAATACTAAGATACTAAATTAGTAGGCCCTAATGGCGTTAATCTTCCGAACCACTTTACACTCTGATGTCATATTTTATTAAATTTTACAAAAGTTCTTGTGCGAATTTCTAGGCCAACACGATTATTTTCAGCATACATTTTACTTTAGATCATGGCAGTCAGCAGGGCCGTGGCAACAGTGGCACAGGGCGCAAATATGGAAAGGGCGCAAAATTCAGGATGGAATAATTTTTATTATTCCATAAATTCATTCTTTCTTGAAATATGGCACCATTTTCATTCACGAATAAAAACTAAAATTACAGTTATAATTAAAAAGTACAACTAAGAAAGTGTTTTGGTGGGAGTTGTGCCAGTTAAATCATTTCCTGCGTATTAATAGATTTTATATTATATTCGAAATACAAAATGTGGGGCGCCAGATTGATGCTAGGCACAGGGCGCAACTATTCGGCCCTGCTTTAGATTCCGATATTTGGACATTTTTATTTCAAATTGCTCAAAATTTCCGACATTCATTAAATAACGGTGGCCGTTTTCATTCACGTCCTATATGAAGCTTTGCTAATTTAATGTGCAAATCAGGCGCGTTAATTATAAAGCCACGGCGTGACTCGGAGCGCTTGACAAATGAAAGACGCGCAATCGGGATAAAATCGGGTAGAGTTACATTAAAACAATTTCAGGAGCGATGTGAAGCACCCGCTGAGTTCAGAATTCGATCTCAAGCGAAGCTGGCTTGTAAGGGCAGAAATATAACACAATAAGAGCCTTTAATGGTCCATAAGAATTTAGTAAGTGTTAGAACCCTGCATAGCGTTGAATACCAACTTTTCTCACAATGAGTTACGCATCGTAATGTCACAAAGACACGGTGAGAGGGGAGCGCGGGGCACATGAGCAGGGACGCGGTGATTTGTAGAGGTCAGGTCATGACCTCGAAGAGGTCATGGCAGCAATTTCCGTGCCTAGGAACCCTGCAACATTATTCAAAGAGGTGGTCGCACTCTGAAAATCATTCACTCATATTTAATTAATTATTTAAAATTTCAGACAGTCATAATTATCTGTTCGAGATGCGAGATGCCTCGACTAGATTTGCCAAGACTTGAAGACGACTAAACTCCTCAACGACTTCCTCAGGTGTCTTCCATCTAATTAGTGACCTTTACGCCTGTTTGAATGGTTCGTCATTCTCATCCATTCCTTTGATTCTACACAGACATAATGAAGCATATGTATAGGGTCTATGCGTGAATACATAAGCCCTATATATGGGAAAAGGAACCGGGTCAGACGGGAACACAAATCCCTCGTCTCTGCCCGATGTAGGTTGATTCGCTTGGATCGCACTGAACAGAAGCGATGTATACGCCTCGTTAATTAATCCACTCATCCAAAGATAATTTTGTCTTTGAAGTTGTAGGCAATGCATCGGATGAAAGCACGCATTGCCCGGAAATATGTATAATTATTATCTTGTTATATAAAGATAGGCTAATGAACTTCACACATGTGTAAGTGAACTAACATTGAACTTGAATCGGTCAGTCAGTCGACCAGTCGGTCATTAGTTCGCACGACTACTGAATCACACGGTCACTTGGTAGCCCTGTCATTCGATCGGTTAAGCACTCGGTGAGTTTATCAGTAAATCACTGAATTAATAAATCAATCAATCACTTAATCACTCAGTCAATCACTCAATTAATCTCTCAATCAATCGATCAATCTCTCAATAAGTCAATCACTCAATTAATCGACCAGTGAATCAATCAATAAGTCATCGAATCATTTAATTAGTTAATAACTCAAAATATCAATAAGCTAACCAGTTGATTACTTATTGACTCAATTAATTACTCTACCAATAAATCATTCATTCACTCAATCAGTTGATCATTCGATCGCTTAATAAGTCAATCACTCAGTTATTCAATCAGTCAATTAATCAGTCAATCAATTTTTTAATAACTCAAGTAGTCATTCAGTTGATCACACAATCAGTCAATTGCTCTATCATTCAATTAGTAATTAATCAATCAGTAATTAATCAATCAGTATTTAAGCAATCAATAAATCAGTCAAGCACTCGATTGCGTCAATCCGTCGGTCAGTCAGTCGATAAGCCATTCAGTAATTCTATTAGTCAATTGGTAAATCGGTCAATTAGTCAATTACTCAATAGGTCACGCGGTCATTTAGTCGATCGGTCATCAGGTGAATGGGTGAATATTTCAATGGGTAAATCGTTGAATCGGTCGGTGAGGCGTTCAGTTCAGTCAGTCCAACCAGCAAATCTTGCCATTCATTCAATCAGTCAATCACCCAATTACTGAATCATTCAATCAACCAATCAATCAGTCGGCCTGTCAGTCGATTGGCCAATCACCGAGTGTCCATCCCGTCCGCTAGTCAGCCAGTCAAATCACCCAGTCCAGCTAGCCAGCCAGTCGAGCCTGCCAGAGTCTGGCCAACCATCAGTCAGTCAGTCATTCCAGCCATTCCAAACGGCCATGCCAGACAGACAGTCCTGTTTATTAGTCCAGCAAGTCAGTCCAATTACTCTGTCCAGTCAGTCAGTTCTGACAGTCAGTCAGTTCTGCTGTTCCAGCCAGTCAGTTCAGCCAGCCACCCAGGCCAGCCAGTTAGTTCAGTCAGTCAGTCCAGTCAGTGTGTCCACCCAGTAAATCCAACCAGTCAGTTCAGCTAGTTCAATCAGTCCAGCTAGTTTAGCCATTTCAGCCAGTCCCCAGTCGTCAGCAGTCTCACTCTCTCAGCCAGGCTAACTCAGTCTCTCAGTTGTCAACCAATCAGCGAATCAATCGTTCAACCTTTCAGCCACTCAATCAGCCGACCAATAAAGCAGTCGACCAGTCAAGCATTCAACCGGCTGACCAATGAACCCTGCAACCAATCAGTTAACTAATCAACCCTTCAACCAACCAATTAGCTAATCTACTACTCAACCATTTAACCAATCAGCTATACCATCATAAAATGCATTTTCTGAAGGACCTATCGTCATGTGCATGTTGGAAATGACATGCGATTGTTTTCCGGACGCATGCGTTTGCGTGGTTTTATGGGTCGGTTGCATTGAAATGTTTTACCACCCGTACTTCAATGCGAATAGGCCGTAGTACATATAGACGATACAGCACACGCGAACAGCAGTAGGCTCAACGGATACGTGTACTAACAAAGCGCCTGTGTGATATGGATCGTTTTCACCTGTGGCTACGAATGCAGGATTCGCATATTAACACACGGACAAGTAACTTGACGTTCTGTGCATAGGACGACATGCAGGGCGTTTCCGTTTTCTGCTGGGAACGAGATGTGAGCGCAGACATGTCTAGCGTCTACTGCTGCGTTCATTGTCTACAGAATTCACGGTGAAAATTACTAGGGACTTGTCAGACAAGAGGACCACTGCACCGGCTGCAGGTGAGAATCTCAACATCCATACTGACCATGTTCTCTTAATAACATCGAATTGCATGCATGTAGATTCATGCAGATTATATATGTGAACTGCATTAGTTTAGCAGGTTGATAGTCCAGATGAGTCGGTCTGTCACCATCGCTATAAATCTTTATATTCAACGTTGGTCTAATATGCGGTGTTCAGTCATTCACCAAACTGTTGCTTCTAATCAGCCTTAGATAGGTTTTGCCGCGATGAAGTCGTTCGCTATTGTCTCCAGAGTGTCACCCTGCAACGATAATTGTACGAGTTCGAGTCTTCAAGAGATTATCCTGTGTTTACCTGGAGCAATACCTTAGCTACTCAGCGATGAAGACTCGGATCGCGGCAGATGCCCAACGTGGGACAGCAACTGATCTTTGGGACCTCTTTCCATATTAAATTGTTTATTGGATAATATTGATAATGCCAAAGCCAACGGCAATGCTAAAGCTCATGTTAACGATAATGAAAATGATAAAAAGGTATCGATAATGGTGATGATAATTAAAATGATAACGATAAAGATAATAAATATGATGAAAAAAAATAACAACAACATTAATAATAATAATAATTGTAATAATAATAATAATAAGAGCAGCGAGTCATCGCCAGAAAGAATGGGACCTCCGATTCACAGACAAGGCATGGAAAGGTCTGCTGGATTCCAATAACAATCCATGCGACCGTGCTCGCCTGCTGGCCTCACGAGCACCTCATTATGGAGACTGGATGCTAGCGCCCCCTGTGACTGCCCTAGGCCTGCGCCTCTCAAACGAGGATGTACGACTGGCAGCCGGGTTGAGGCTAGGACCGACGCTCTGCGAGCCACATTTGTGTCACCAATGTCAAGACAGCGTCGACGCAAAAGGGCTCCATGGACTAATTTGTAGAAGAGGCAGCGGAAAACATCAACGACATAGCATGTTGAACGATGTCATCTGGACTAATTTGTAGAAGAGGCAGCGGAAAACATCAACGACATAGCATGTTGAACGATGTCATCTGGAGAGCTCTTGGCAGGGCGAAAATTCCAGCGCAAAAGGAACCTCTCGGCTTGCTAAGAGAAGATGGAAAGCGACCTGACGGCGTCACGCTCATTCCTTGGACACGTGGTCGATGTCTGGCATGGGATGTGACAGTGCCCGACACCTACGCCAAGTCACATCTTGTCGACACATCTATCAGAGCTGGCGAAGCAGCCGAACGCGCAGCTAAGACGAAGAGGGCCAAGTATTCCACCATAACCAACACCCACGACTTCGTAGCCCTCTCCTTGGAATCCGGCGGCGCTTGGAGCAGTGAAGGACTGCAGTTCATCGCAGAGTTGGGTAGTCGAACGAGTGCTGCAACCCACGATCCAATGGAGACGTCATTTCTGTTCCAACGTATCTCGGTTGTTCTTCAGCGTGGGAACGCAGCCTGCCTCTTCGGGACATTGCCAACACTCACTTAGCTCATCATGGGCGATAACAGCAAAATAATAATAATAATTATAATAATAATAATAATGATAATAATTAGATTATAGATTATAATTAGATTATAACTAGGTTATAATTATAATGAGATTATAGATTATAATTGGATTAAAACTAGAAAATAATAATAATAATAATAATAATTTTGCCAACACTCCATTAGCTCATCATGGGCGATAACAACATAATGTGAAACATATATGTATAATAATAATAATAATAATAATAATAATAATAATAATAATAATAATAATAATAATAATAAATAATAATAAAACCATCTGCGAAGACTAGCCATTCCAGAACAATGCCCCCTAATTTTTTTAATCGCGAGGGATCATATGTACCACGGGGGAAAATGAGAAAAAAAATTAATATATTGATAGTAGGCCTATAAGCTATGTTCCTGATCGAAATCTCTAGATTTTTACATCAGCCAGTAGCGACGTCGCGGAAACCCCATCCGTATTCACAAGCACTCTTAGCCTATCGTCAAACCACGGTTCCAGATGAATGTGCAAAGGAGCAAGAGAGGCAGACGGTCAGAGCCGTATTAACCCATGGCAGAGCTCCTAGGCTTCGAGCTTCTTTGGACCCCTGAGACTTGACATCCCCAACGCCCTTCCCATGCAGTTCCCCATGAATTACACACTCTCTTTTCTTACAATTTATTAAATTAATAATTATTATGAATGAAGTAATAAGTTGATTAACAAATAAAATAATATCACCATGTCAGACATGAAGCATAGCAATAACAAAATAGGCCCGGTACTGTAGGCCAATTGTAAAGTTAAACATATAAATACATGTATACGCCTACTTATATTATGGCCTATCTATCTACCCAAACGTTTTTCTTGTTAATCATTCAACAAACTGATCCTGAACGTTTTCAAAATTTCTTTATTTGGGTATATTCTTTGTACACCAGCTCATTTTCAAGCCAATTTTGATCCTTCCTCGAAGTTCTCAAATATTTCTTGCATGTAAGAAACGACGCAGTAATACCGCAAATAACGAACAGTTAACAACGACGTCGTTAGATGGCGGCACATGGTGACAATTGATTATATAGGCTCAGATTGGAAACAGAGTTATTTTACATTCTATAATGCTATAATGACATGTGACTTACTTATAAATTGCATTATATTGTATACTTTCATATTTCTAAGTAAATTTTCTGTGAATGACCGAATTAAATAGTTATTACCGTTAGTAAGATTTGTCATTGAAAACTTTTTTAGATGCCCAGACACGCTATAAAAGACCTCTGGATAATACGTCGTTATCGCTTCTCGGCCTTTTGGCCAAGATCAAAGAGTTTACTTGTCAGCTTAATACCTGATACGTACATAAACCAAGGTTGCGTGACGCAGATGTTACTGGCTCTCGGCCTAGGCTGGTGATCAGTAGAGCTTCACGCCGGCCACGCCGCCGCCGCCGACAATTTGCCGGCGCGCCGCCGAACCCACGCTGATATGTTCACTGTGCACACTCACACACACGCACGCACACACACCTTATACACTATCTACACATCCACATTGACATACGCACATATATTCGTATAGTTATATTTATGCCCACATATACCGTCTGTCCGTGGCCTTCGTGAACTTAGCACATGTTCAATCAATCAACAACCATGGACTCATCGCCCGTAGACCTGTGTCTGATGTTCTAACCACTTCTTTCCACACCGTCATTAAACTTGTGGAGACTTGTTACACCCCATTCTTCAAAGGCATCTGCCATTCTCTTGGTCTTCCTCTTTCAGAAGTTCCATTCATTATTCCATTATTGATATCAAGTCAGAGTTCCATATTAGTAAAGTTCAGTCACTGACCCCTAGATAATGTGTCCGGTTGTCTGTGCACAGCCGCTAAGCGTTTTCACACAAGTCGATGTTCTTGCTGTCCGTAAAGACTATGGTCACAAGTCACTTACGAGTAGGCCCACAACAGTCTGGTTTTCTTCATACGCAGTTTAAACAGATACATTTCATAGGATTCTGCAGAGGACTTTCAAAACCATTCAATTAGCGGCTGCTGTTGCAGCACATGAACAAATAAAGATCCACTCTGCCTTGGGTGGCAGTAGGAAATTGCAATTGCAATCGACATCGACTCCTCAATACATAGGAAATCTGCCATAGCAAATCTGCCATAGCCGCCAGTGTTAGGGCGATCATTAAAAGTTTTACAGATTATTATACGACAATAATAATTTCGCTTGCGTGCTACTATGGCACCGTCTTAGCCGTGTAATCGACTGCCTGGATTATTTCAAGTAGGCTTATTCACACATCATAATGGCGGATGACAAACAAGTTTATGAAAATGTGTAAGTACCAATATACTTACATCACGTTATTAATTGTTTGAATTAATATTTGAAGACAAGATCTGTTGCACATTGTGCATTCCTAAGCCTAATGTAAAACTAAGACTAGATTCAAATGACGTTTAACATGCATCATATGCTCGATAGTGTAGGCCTAATAACTGGACTGTCATTCGAGTGTTCTGGGATAAAATCAGCGGGCGCCACCCACACAGGCCACCCTCGTATACGCTGAGGCCAAGATAATGAAGTCGGTAACACTTTATACTCCAATCTCGTTTGAGGGACTGGTCCTTTTCTCCTGTTCTTAATATATGGCTTAGTAGAGAAAACGACCTTGTGAGGTACATGTATTATATAATACGCTTTATTGATCGTTATCACTCATAGGCCTACATACATTGGTTTCGATCAATAAATTGATTCGCTGTCATCTAATCGATATATGCATATCTTCTTAATCGCTGTTCTTTAGTTACTTACCACAGATTATAAATAGTGGGGAGAGGACTGGACAGTGGACACTCGCTATCAAATGCTGAGGTATAGAAGCAGACGTAGTTAGCCTATTATGCTTCATATTCATGGCTGCATCAGGGATTGCTTAAGGAAACGCTCCTTTTCATCTCCTTCTTCTTCTCCTTCTTTCTCATGTTCTTGGTCCTTCATTATCCTGCTGTTGTTGCCGCTGGTCGTACCGACGTACCGTAAGTTGTTATAAGTTGATCCGAATACTACTTCTGCTACTACAACTACTGCTGCTGTTGCAACTGCTTCTATTGCTGCAACGACTACTACTATTGCGACTGGGCAGCTTAGGTTGAAAGACTAGTATATGGTAATTAAGAATGATGAAAAAGGTTTCCAGTGGAAGTCTTTCGGGTCATAAATCCTGAAAGGTGGTGCATTCTGCTCACGTTTTGCTGCTCGGTGTGCTTTGATAAGGGAAATGTAGGCCTAATTATTATTTGTAGCTTTTTGTCCGCAAACGTCTGTTTTGAGTCGCTGTGAATAATTGTTTCTCTTAAAAAATGTGAGACCAGACAACAGGAAAAGATAATTTAGAATATGCATATAATTAAAACGCAAGTTACCCTGCCGAACAACTTTTGATGCAAGTATGCTAAGACTTATAGAACACTGCGCCGATTACGCCGCGCCGCCCCCGAATTTTTGGGTCGGCGGCGCGCCGGTCGCCGAAACTTCTAGGTCGGCGCAGAAGAGCTCTGGTGATCAGGTAATCCCTGATCCGCTATCCCTGGTTTTAGTACGTTGTTGGCGTTGAGATGATGGGGAGAAGCTACGTATCCTCCGACTTCTCATTCTCCCCAGTGGTCCCCACCGAGGGAGAAATTCAAAGCAAAACTAAAACAGCCCAGGCCTACTACGTTCCGAGCGTGCTGATTCGTAACATTCCCTTCTAGGGAATCTCTGCAGAGTGGGTCTTCGGCTGTTTGCTAGGATGCCCAAAGGGAGAAAGGCTAGAAATTGAATGAAAAAATCCGATAAGCCAAAAACAGATGTTAGACCGTAAGGCAGTGCTGTCCAACGCGCGGATCGCATGCGGCCAGTAGGTGGGTTTTAAGTGGCCCGCTCGGGCTTGCAGAACTAGCAATTTAAAAAAATTAAGTAAAGACAAATCACTTGCCCATTTCATACTTGGCTCATCAACGTGATGATAATCATCCTTGTCATGACGTCATTATCATCGCTATCCTCAAAAATAATCACCATGAACAACGTCGTCGTAGGCCTACGTAGTTTTTTTTGTTACGGACGGTATATCACCAGTTTGCATTGCTACATCCACATGGTAGGCCTAGAGCTGATCCGATTTAAGACCAAATGTCAGGTTCGCCATGAAATTTTAACCGCGCTTCGTAAGTTGTTATAGTGCGATGGTACAGCAGGTCCCCGATTTACGCCCTAGAAACACATTCCTTAGTGCTCAGAAATTTGCAATACAAAATAGGTTATGGCGATGTCCCTGACATCGGATGTCAAATCTGTCAAAATGTTGACTTTGTCTGCAGAATAAAAAAGTTTCTCAGTTCCCCGATTTCCGGGGTTTTCGGGTTCCCAGATTCCCATTTCCCCGGTTAACCAATTAACAACGGGAGAAGTAGTAGTAGTATTAGTAGTAGTAGTATTAGTAGTAGTAGTAGTAGTAGCAGCAGCAGTGGGAAGTGGGGGTGGAGTAGTAGTAGTAGTACTAGTACTAGTAGGGAGGTAGGGGAAGTAGAAGTAGTAGTAGTGGGGGAAGTAGTGGGAAGTAGGGGTAGTAGTAGTAGTAATAATAATAATAATTATTATTATTATTATCATTATTATTACAATGACAGTGATAATAATAATAATAACAATATTGATAACAATAACAATAATAATAATAACAGACTTTGGACGCTTTTAAGGCATATTTCGGAGACTTCATTAAGATAAAGAGACCGTGTCTTCCAGGCCAATCAGTTGTGATACATGTATGGACGATATTACGTGGTTCAAATAATTACCTGCAAACGTAGGCCTACACCTCATATAATAAGGACACATGTTCCTCTGGTCTGGTTTGTCTGCTAAAGCGCATTCGCTGAGCGTATGAAGAGGCAACGATGATGTATCATATGCACGAATAGCTGCATGCTACAATGCTATGTAGGCCTGGACAATAACACGACGCTGCCTTCGGTTTGTCCATAGATTAATTAGACTGCCGACTGCCTCGGCGAGACTGAGCGAAATTGATACAGCAGTGATCAGAGAATTGTGGGTGAGTACGTAGGCTACCAGGTTGAAATCGGCCAGCGCCTTCGCCTACCCGTTTCATGTCTGTTAATCTATCGAATGTAAGAACCAATAATAATAGCAACTTGATACTCTGACTATTCGATTAATAAATCCATAACAAGCTGGTATGATCCTAGGCGTAGCTAGGGGGCAGAGGGACATGTGTCCCCGGGCGCCGAGTTGGAAGGGGCGCCAAAATGAGGAATAAAGCTATTATTTTTTATTTCAAATTAATTCAATCCAAAAAAGTTAGTAAGATTACATTTGACGCCCCCAAAATCCTCATTAAAAACAGGTTGTCACACCTGATTTTGGCGCCCCTAAAATCCTCATTACAAAAAACAGGTTGTCACACATGATTTTGGCGCCCCCAAAATCCTCATTACAAACAGGTTGTCACACCTGATTTTGTCGCCCCCAAAATCCTCATTACAAACAGGTTGTCACACCTGATTTTGGCGCCTCCAAAATCCTCATTACAAACAGGTTGTCACACCTGATTTTGGCGCCCCCAAAATCCTCATTACAAACAGGTTGTCACACCTGATTTTGTCGCCTTCAAAATCCTCATTACAAACAGGTTGTCACACCTGATTTTGTCGCCCCCAAAATCCTCATTACAAACAGGTTGTCACACATGATTTTGGCGCCCCCGGGCCCCACTGAACTGTCATCACTAAGGGCCCGTAAGAGGCGACATAATATCGTGTCGTAGTTCCAAATCAATTGCAAGCTGTGATCTGTCCTACAGCAAATTGAAGCTATTTTTATCGTATTTCACTGCATATTCATCGCACAAACGCTGTTTCAATTGCAAGCTGTGATCTGTCCTACAGTAAATGGAAGCTTATTTTATGGTATTTGCAGCTTCAATGGGACAAGCTCGTCTCAGCGATCCTGTTCTTCTAAGTATCGAACAAGAAACATGGGATAAAACAAATTTTGATAACGTCATTGACCAATTTGCGACAGTTAAATCAAGAAAAATCAATATTTTACAGACTGTTTATGACACTCATGTATAAATGGCCAGAACGAAAAGTAAACCGTTAAAAAATTAAGAATGCAGTAGGCTAATCATAATTATTGTTGCTAAATTGTGGTAAAGAATTACTTTTAAATACGTGGAACTTGTTTAATTGAGCAAAGGTTTAAAAATAAATTTATGAATTTTGATGTGATGATGTGATATCGCATTTCTTTAGACCCTTTCCCTCGTTACACATCGTCACAACTGTGTGACACCCCTCCCCATAGGCGCGTGACGTCATGTATGGATGGCCCCCAAAGGAGCGTCAATTCTGTAGTTTTTCCCCGGGCGCAAAATACCCTAGGGGGCCGTTCACATATTATATAACGCTCAAAAAGTAGGTGGGTGGGTTCCGGGTTTGTTAGCGTTATATTGTGTAGGGTAGCGGGTAGGTTGAAGGTTTTGTTATTATAACAAACTTTTTTTTCAGCTTATGCTATTTGGTCTGTTTGCCTGCCAATTGTAAATTCCATGTACTACAGACCTTCATTGTTTAGTCGAAGTTCACAATACGTTGTGAACCAAAACTAGCACCATTAGCTGCCACCTGGTGAATTGATTTGACGTTCTTAGTTATTATTTTACAAATCCACTTTTAACAATTTGCTGTTTACAATTTTAACAATTTCGTGTGCATTGCTCTAAACTCTCTAAAATGCAATTCGGTGTGCTTTGTTTTATTCTGGTCTAAATTAATATTAATTCATTTGAAATAATTATTTTTGTAGGTATTATCATGATATTTGATTTCATTTTCTATAGTCTGTGTAAATAGTTTATGTTTGCTTAAATACCCAATTGTAGTTGTAGTACGCACTCTGTATCCATCATACGCTATTAAATAGGTAGAGTTGTGCTGCGCAGTTATCGATAAATACCTGATAGTGCAATATTAAACCAATCCATTCTGTGTGATACTGTAATGCTCATTTCTAGTGCAAAACAGGAGGGAAACAAAAATGGTGCTTTTAAATAGGATGTGCGTCACTACCATGTATTGTCATGCTGTATTATAGTAGCCTTACATGTAGATACGTGATGGCAATCGTCGACTACCCAATTAGTTACCGTAATTAATACAAGTGAATTTAGTGCCATTAAAAGTGCGATTATAAGAGGAGCTCCATAAATGCGGTCTAATCATCATTGGCACGAGAGAGTACACAATTTTAAGGTAGCTTTTGTTACATTGCTAATTGGGCATATGATGATTTTTACTGCAGTTTTTGAATTGGATAAATGCAATTATCAGTTGACTCACTACTATTAAAGTGCTAACTAGCATCGTATTGTTATAAAAGTGTCAAATTGTGCAATACAATTATGTCGATTGTATGTCTCTTAATGTGCTTATAGGCTGGGGTGGGGTAGGGGGTGGGTAGCATATCTGCTATATAAAATAGGGGTGGGAGGGGGTCACAGCTGCAGTTATATAACGTTATTAGGGGTAGGAGGTGGGTCAAAAATTGGGATTTCATGCGTTATATAATATGTGAACGGCCCCTAGCTACGCCTCTGGGTATGCTGTCGCTATCGTCTACTAAATCAAATAGTAAGAACTGCTGCATTTCGTCTAATTTTGACGCTTGGCTGTTATATGCAGACGTGCTAAGGTCGTATTATAACTTCGCTCACTTTGATCAAATTTCGATGAGCTGAATTATGTCTATATATATATATATATATCCCATTGAAGACGTTGTAAATTAATATCTTTTTAATCACACTCAGGCTATCTACGACAAACTTGCATCATATGTGCACAGGGCCTTACCGAGCTATAATTGCGCCCTGTGCGTAGCATCAATCTGGCGCCCCCACATTTTGAAAATAGTACATTTTATGGAATAATAAGTTATTCCATTCTGAAATTTGCGCCCTTTCTACATTTGAGCCTTGGGCCTAGGCCCCACTGACCCAACTCGGTACGGCCCTGTATGTGTACACTAATAACTCACAAAGACGAAGACAACAGACTTTGAAAAATAATCTCATATATAGCTATGTAAGCCTACGTACGCTGTGATATAATTTCAAAAATACACATTTTGTTATTATTGGGGTCTGTTCAAAATTCATTTCTCTGCCTTCAGTTTCAACATTTATGCAGCATAAAATTTGAAACGGACTTTTGACACGATGAGTAATCCATATTATACACAAATAACAAGTAAATAGTGTTGGGCCCATTGCAACTAATAGCCACAATAATTCTAAACGAACTGCACGAACTCAGTGCAGAGTTACGGCTTCAACAAAAACCGGATATCCGGTGTGAATATAAATGAGCTGACCGGCGGTTGGCCGGAAGAGTAGTAGAAGGGTGGTCAGTGAATCAAGGTTGAATTGTTGGTTGCGTCTTGATAGAGGAGGAAATCGCATGTGTTCGAGTGTCACTCCACGGACGGATAAGAGCGTGACAAGGTTGACGTTCTTTTGGTATATTTTGAACTTTGCAGTGGGAGGACGGAGTGACCGAAACTGAATGGCTTTGACTTTGTGGATCTTTGTTGCTCTGAATCGTTCGATTATTACATAACTGGAAAGCTCTCAGGATTAGAATCTGGTTGGACTGAAACAAGGATAGGGTCTACAATCAAAGCTTTTGTCAGTTGGACACAAACAGTAGTCCACACAATCTCTCTGATCGAGTTACAATAACGGCTATTACGTTACGAAGTTTCAGGACAGACAACAGCTTTGATATACATGCTGTGAAGAGACAAGTATAGGAGGTCAATCTATTCTGCTTTTAGCCAGGCCTGCAGTCGTCCATTAATTGTCCATCTCAATGTTTTTGAACTGTGCAGATGGAGGGAGTGACCGAAACTGAATGTTTTTTGAATATCTGGTTCATTATCTGGTTCATCATTGAATATCTGATTCATTAGATTATTTCACAACTAGAAAACTCTCAGGATTAGCTACTGATAGGGTCACTAAACTAAGACTGTCTTAATTTACTTTTGAATTAAAGCTGCACGATGTTTAATTCAGTCTATCTTTATGGCACCTGAACCAATGACGACATCCTCTGAATCACGCTAGACCTGCATGCCCTGATGATGCCATGGTATAAATATTTGAGCAGCTTATCTGTCACTTGTACTGAACTGCTCTTGTTCAGCAGTCACTTCTGAATTGATCGTATTAACTGTACCTTTCACTATCGGCTTTCGAACTCACGGATAGTCCTCAGGATGAGTTGACTAGGTAAAACTGCTGCTGCCTGACGATGATGCATGACCAAAATCCTCATGTTCACCTGAACATCAGTTATGAGGGCAATGGTTGGAACTGATGACGTCACAACTCCCTGTTTTCATCTCCATCGAATACTTTGCTGCAGATGCTTTGCGCCTCATGGCTAATTTTCACGGAGTATAAGGTTTCGAAAGAATGAGGCTATTGTTCCTCTTAAACCTTTCTCCTGCTCTCTGCCTCAAGAAAGCGTAATGCTTCTGCTCGGTTAATTTAACAGGCAAATCATCCCGGTGGTCTTGAAGCATTTGCTGATTTGCAAACAGCTTAAATGCATGATAAAAAAAATATTTTATGAAAAGGAAAGACTGTACTTTGCAGAATTTCAGCTGGATTGGGCAAGTCATAAAATATCGTCCAACCTTCAAAATATGTTGACCGTAGAGTCTCAATATAAATAATCGCTAATTGGCTGGATTGAGAATTTAAAAAAAATATTACACAATTATTCCATCCCATTAGGGTTGGATGCAACATTGCACCCTAATATATATAGGCTCTATTATATATAATTATATATATTATATATATTATATATATTACATATAACTATATAAATTATATATAGTTATATATATTATATATAACTATATATATTATATATAACTATATATATTATATATAATTATATAGGCTCTATACGTAATTATATATAAAGCTAAGCGCTCTTGAGAGATGAGCAGAGGTGATCTACATCTGCAGCTGGTAATCTCCTCTTCGTCTCTGGTCGCTTGGACTGAGCAAGAGGAAAACCCGCCATTGATACCGGATGTGGGAATATTCCAGCAAGCAGCTGCATCTTCAGTAACAGCATCTTCAGCCGGAGGAAGTAGAACCCCAGCAGCCTCTTTGGCAGCAGGTTGTATACATAGGAGTCTCATAAGTTATGTATAGACTGACCGTGCCCCGTCATATTATATGACAAAAACGTAGCGAAGGCGTCAACATGAGACAAGATTCATAGGCACGCTTCTGTGTTGCTCCAGGGTCTATAGCCAACGTGTACACCGCGTTCAAAAAGAATGACATCCCTGCAGATACACAGCGCTCCAACCCATACATCACACTATGGACAATGACTCCATGCACGTCTATATATGAACGACTGACGACCATGTTGCATATGCCGTCCTTGAAAGCAGCTGTATTAGAACTGTGACAATTAGACAAAACACTGAGAATTCTACAAGCAAGAAGGTCAACAAAGATGCAGGATACAGTTTATCATACCCAACGAAAGAACGTATGTAACTTATAAGGATAGGCCTACAGCATATTTTCCACGTAAATAACATTAGGAGCGCTACTTAGGCTTATAAAAAGATATTTAGACGCCGCTCTTCCTCATTCTCGCTCATCAATTTCAATTAGAATTTAAACTAAGTCCATTATGCGTCGTAATGTACTAAATCTATATCTCTGTCTTGGAACGGTCCATAGGAATGTTCGTACCATTTCACTATGACCCCGTGGAGCACACATTTTAACATTACCTTAAGGTGCATTAGTTTACGCCAGAGAGTCATATGAGGTACAGTTATGGGGCGTTATATAGAGTGTCTACTGTCTATGTCTTGATAAAGACAGAGTCACGTACATACACATGACGCATTGCAAAGGCGTCACACGTGACTGATTGCCGGCCTCACCTAATATTAAGAAAGTAGTAAAGAAGAAGTGTCTATGTCTGGATAAAGACAGAGTCACGTATATACATGTAGGCCTACACATGACGCATGGCGCACTGCAGAGGCGTCACACGTGACTGATCGCCGGCCAAACGACCGCTTCACTTGAAAGCGAGGAAGAAGTAAAGAACAAGAAGCAGAAGTGCGAATCAGGGAAGGACAGCCAACGCAATGAGGCTCTAGCGACTTCACTTTAATGTCTGCGGCATACAGAGGCAGGTGCAACGTAGCTAATCACCCAAAATTCCTCTGAACTTCCCGTCTAAGGTGTTTGGCTTATGAGCCGAGTATGCTCCTTCTGTTGTTCCCCAGAATGCCATTAGAACAGCGGTCTTTTTATCTCTGACATTGATCGGCTGACTACTATCTGGCACGCTAAACGATAATCTTTGAGCACCAAAACGTACCTTGTATGTATTTTCATGTATACATACATGAAGATATGCACACTTGTTATGGCGCCTTTTCTTACTTTACAGAGGCGCTGCCTGTATACATGTACATGTAAAATTCATTAACCAAAGAAATCATTGGCAAACTATACAAAGCACAGAAGACTTAAAGAGTCATCGATGGGGAGCCCACGCTCACACGTAGAGCCCACTCAGCGATTCCGGTTCATAGTTACAGATGGCATCTTGTTCATAATCTGTGAACGAAGTGTATGATGCATCGATGAAGTGTAGCTAAGATGGGAGATGACGTTGGCAGCACAAGCTGCACCTCAGTTCAGCATTCCTGTATATTTGAGGACACGCTATTATAGGGACAAATTCCACAGAAGTTGTTAAGTTTCGTGTTAATATACGATGACGATTGGCAGGAAGATCTGCTATAGACCTACCTCACCTAACCTACATCATTCATTAGGACCCTTTGTTCGCAAGTTAAGTAGGCTACTTCATTGTCTGAATTCTGCAAAATGGAATATTTTCGTACTTTCTTACTTTTCGTCAGCGTGACATGATCCGCTGTCATGGTAACCGGCGGAAGTTCCTTCGATACAGACGTCATCCTGGGAATTACGCTGACGTTGGTGGCAAGTGTGACGTCATTCTGTGTCAGCCTCATTGCCTATAAGTGTTTCTGCGGGCGCCGCAAAGGCCCGTCGAGGGTCGACGATGTGCTCGGTTCGATTCAAGAACGCGATGCCGGTCGACTGGAGAGACTGCGATACAACTCGAACGCTGCTGCTGGTTCGACTCCGACAGCGTACAGCAAGAGAGACGACATCAAACAACTGAGGAAACATTCCGTGTATACAAAGCACTGGCTGCAGGCGATCAAACGACCCAGGATCAAATCATTCGGGTGAGACTACATTCAGTTAATGTAATGTATCGTGGATATAAGGAATTTCTCAGCGTCACTCAAAAGCCGCATATGAAAGTCCAGGTCATTTAAAATCAAATCCAATCAAGCCATGTTCCGGTGCCAGGTCAGAGTTCGGGGAGGTCACCTGATCAAGTCGAGGCGACATCATGGTGATACTTTGGACATTGTTGATGACGGTGGTCGTGTGTTGGCGCAGGAATAGAAGCGCGGAGAGATGGATTTTCTGTCGTGGGTGGGAAGCAGTGGAGGAGTGGGAGAGCGGAGGAGTGGGAGAGCGGAGGAGTGAGAGAGCGGAGGAGTGGGAGAGCGGAGGAGTGGGAGAGCGGAGGAGTGGGAGAGCGGAGGAGTGGGAGAGCGGAGGAGTGGGAGAGCGGAGGAGTGGGAGAGCGGAGGAGTGAGAGAGCGGAGAAGTGAGAGAGCGGAGGAGTGGGAGAGCGGAGAAGTGAGAGAGCGGAGAAGTGAGAGAGCGGAGAAGTGAGAGAGCGGAGAAGTGAGAGAGCGGAGGAGTGGGAGAGCGGAGGAGTGGGAGAGCGGAGGAGTGAGAGAGCGGAGGAGTGAGAGAGCGGAGAAGTGAGAGAGCGGAGGAGTGGGACAGCTGACTCCCAAAGTATTAAATATATTGGCACGTGTTAAATTTAACGGATTCAACGTTCATTTTTATTAGGATAAATTAGACGTCATAAAAATTACAGCGTTTACCGATGAAATGTATCTAACAACAAGATTAATTATTCTCTTGGATACTTTTTGTTCCTTTGAATTGTTCTGTCCTCTTCTGAGAAGAAGAATTATAGCCTATACATCTATAAATAATTCAAGATGCATGCACGAAATATATATATATATATATATACACGATTATTCGTTTGGTAAATTCTATTCTCTGTCTGTCTGCCTGCTTGTCTGTCTGTCTGTCTGTCTATGGATCTGTGGGATATATTGTCTGTATTTATTAACGGACGAGACTCAACGAACGTGACCGCCCATCTGCCACCATCTCAAGGGATTAATATGGTTCATTGTGCAGCAGGTTAATCATTTGTAGGCAGAAGGTTACTTCTGGGAATTGAGAAGACGGCTGACTGTTTTCCATTTCCTATAAGTCATTATCAAAACCAGGGTCTGAATTTTTTGTTCAACCTGGATACCTAAATCACTCGGAAATGGCTCTAAGACATTTTTTAATCCTAACGTTATCAATCAGATTAATTAATCTATGTTTAGTAAGTCATGCAGCATAATGCGACAAAATCTCGTAACTTAATTTATTCTCATTTGGCCAATGAGCAATTGGTCATGTATTATGCAAATGTTCCAAGAACGAATCACGCTCATTCATATGCATTATTGTAGAACATAGACCGGAACTGCATTTTGCAATATTGATTTGATTATTATACTAGAAGACAATTATATAATAAGGCGGACAAAGCCAAGTGTTTGTATTAAATAGTCCAAGGGAGATTTCTGAAAGACTAGCATTCATCGAATGACCGAACATGAACTTGATCCGTGCGAAGGAGAAATTCTGCTGCTTATAAAGCCTTACCAACTCACGGTTGCGATGATAAATCTACATCCAGGCCGTTGCCATGGTGTTTTCCATTGGCTACTGAATAGAATGAACGAGAGGATCGAGTGTATAGGGCTTGGCAAACAGTCGGAATGTGAGCGATGGAGTGGAATTGAGCTGTCTAGGAACAGTCTCTTCACTTGTCTCTTATTTCTCTGCTTGACCAATGCGAGCCATTCGCTTTGCCCCCACAAAGGATGGAAGCGAGTGAAGCAGAGGACTATAGATGGCTATAGATGGAAGCAGATGGCAACAGATGGAAGGGTGGAAGGAGACGCAGAACATAGGGGTCTACAACCAAAGAGAAAGACAAAAAAAACTAAATATAAAAAAACTATAAAAAAATCCAAAAAACTAAATAGAAAATGAAATGCAACAGAGACTGTACAATAAATACAATTCAGAACAGTTACTGCACCCTTCATGGGTAAGACATAAAGCATGTGATTAAGGGAGGGAACAATCAAAGAGCGAATGAGGAGAGCGAGCAAAACAAGACGGAAAGAAAGCGTAGTGCGAGTCAGAATCAAAGGAAACTAACAACAATGTAACACAAAACCCTTTGATATATCCACAGTACTTCGGATCACTTCAGCTCTCAACAATTTCCTTCAAGTGTTGAACACATGAGCATTCGGTTGCAGGTGCGTGCTCAATCATCTGCCAAAGTGCGCTGAGGGAACGCGCCATGCGACGCCTCGTAATTGGCAAGTCGCCGTTGCGCTCTTTATGACGAGCCTTCTTCTCCATCATCTGCTTCATCTTCTTCAACTTCTCATTCTTTGTTTTCTCCTCCTTCTCCTCCTCCTTCTACGTCTTCTTCATCTTCTTCTTCGTCCTCTGCTTCGTCGTCTCATTCTCATACTCCATTCTTCTGCGTCTTCATCTTCCCATTTTCATTTCGCTTTCCTCTTGTGCTTTATCTTCTTCTTCTGCTACGCTTGTTGATAAAATTCTCCGTATATACGGACCGACAAAACAGCAAAAACGCTACACCATACACGTACATGTATCGCAATGCGCAGATCAATGATGCGTCGTATTGGATGATGTAGAAAAACGAATTATCCCCTTGCATTAATAATGCATCATCATTTTTTGTAACGTATCATTACTTTCTGCAACTGGGTTGATAACATAATCAGCCTATACGTAGATCAGACTTAGCTAGTAATTCTGCCCTGAACGAACCTTGAGCAGTCGTATTGACTCCAACAACCTCCACGGTGTTACTGTAACAACGTAAACAGGAGTTACTTTATTTGAAAAAAAATTTCTGATCTGGCTGTGTTAGCACCGACTGACAGGCATTAATAACTTTTTAGTAGGTGATTACGGAAAGCATTGCGGTCGCTTGAGTGCCACTTCGGCGTGCAGTGAAGAAGACAAGGCTAATGTCATCATAGAGATATGCATGGCATAGGTCTGAATAATTGTCTAAGGATGACCGACTGCAGGAAGTGCACGATATTCCCACTGAAGCTCTCGTCGCCCGCAGTTGCTGGTTGGAGTCTTGCATACGAGGCTGTCTATTGGGTACATTTCAGACTCCATTGCACGTCATCTGCATCAATCCATGAATCCATTTCCATCCCAGTAGTCCTGCCTACGATGATCATTCTGATATAATTCCTCGCGTCTTCCTTCACTCCTCGCTCCTTCTTCCTCTATGACTCTTAGTGTCCTGCTGTCAATTGCTTATAGTTCACTTTCATACTACATCCTGTTATTATTCTATTTGTATTCTTCTAACTATCGTCTATTTATAAATTCAAATTTTGCTATTGAAGAATATTTTGTATTGCTCATAGTTTAGAAAAGCAAGAAATTTCCTCAACTAGCTCAGGTGTTATCCCCACAAGCTCTTTAAAACTGAGCCAAGTTTCCCCATTTTACGACTTCCTTTGATTAGAACCTCTGTAATAGGAATAAAATTGGTCAATTTAATCCTTGGTTCACTTCTTGGGTTAGACAGTAACAACGTCTCATATAATTATTGTACGGCCTTCCTTTCTTCCACGAACTGATTTATATTGTCACACAGAACTTATTCTCTTTCTAACATCTCTTTCACCTTCACCTCGTCAATTGTTCTGCTACTTTGTTCCCCTTCTTATTTCTCTTTTGTCTCCATTCTTTTTTCGCTGTGCTGCTGCTGCTGCTGCTGCTCAGTCTCTCCGCTACATATGGTTCATTTTCTTATGATGATCTGATAATTATATGGTTATATATATGTCTATATATTTTTTTCTCACCTGCATGACGATCTGATACAGAGGATGTAATGTAATGTCATGTAAATCCTAGAAAATTTTTCAGCGCCCACAAAAGCCACGTCAGGGGACCAGCTTATTCACCGGCGCTAATGATGGATGCTAGTTAAACGGCTGGATAGTCACGGAGACGGATGTTTCATCATTTATTAAGGCGACCAATGTGGGCAGTTGATTACATCGCGATCACAGCTCATGATCCAGTTGGATTATTAGCCACAGTCGACACCGATGGGTTGAATAAAATGGAGTTATTGCCTTCAATGTGTAAGCTCTTTACGTCTTCGAGCCTTTAGAAGTCGACGTCTTTAGGGCTCTTGATCTGGAACCCGGCAAAAAGCAGTGAAAAGGTGGAAGCTACAAGGGCGATGCAAAACGGAATATAGACATGGAGCTACTAGAGACGGATGGAGCCAGACTGTAATACAGATAAATGTTCTACTAAATACAGTGGGTTCAGACAGACGAACTAACACACGGACAAAGATACAGCGTGACGCTGACGTCTGTTGTTGAGTAGTCCGTTGCTGCTGATATCCAATTCAGGGAACAGAGCATGTGTTAATAGCAGCAGGATCACTGCCGAAATGGCGACGCATAATAACCGTTGGATATAATAGGTCGTAATTTCCAGCTCAGCGTCGCTGAGACAGAAGTAGAAGAACGAAGGAGGAATTCAAGGCTGCAACTCAGCACTAAGTCTTAGCACGTAATGTTATGCAGTCAGGTGGACTCGTTATAACACTGTTAAACGAGAAAGTGAGTTCTCTCTGGACAGTTCAACACACGTACGTGGCTCTGTTGACCGCGTTTTGCAGCTGTTCCTGGCGTCTAGGCTCGTTTTGCATTAAAAAGTCTATTAGACTGAGATGAAAGGGGCGAACGTGGGCGCAATGGGACGTCGTTCTACAGTAAATGACTGTATTATTTAGGCTCTGAAAGGCAATCCTGTTCTCTCGGTGTTATGGCTCTTCCGATTCCACGGGTCAATTAATTCAGTTGCAGAAACTGTTCATCAGAGTGATTCGGGTTCTCTGATGGGCGTCGAAGGTACGGACGGACAGACGGACGGACGGAGGAATGGACGGACAGACAGACGGAGTAATGGACGGACAGACGGAGGAGCAGACGGCGACTGTCAGATGCCCATTGACGAAAGGGTCCGGGGAGGAATGGACACAGAGGAATCAGACGGCAAACAGGAGAAGACGGAGATGGAAAAGAAGAGGGAAGGCTGTCTGTAGATAAGAGAGAAACATTAGGGTAGAATGTGACAATAATAGTAAGTAAAACATGAGTTGGGGTATTCCACAAAGACACGACATCATCCTTATTATTATTGATTCCTGTGATGCAAAATTTGTGTAGTCTAGTCCAGGCCCGTCGAGAGGCAGGGACAGTGGGGCTAATAACCAGGGGCCTTGGCAAAGTCGGCAATCAACTTATGAAAAATGTTAAAATTCGTATGAAAAAATATATCGAGTCATTGCAGTAGCGCACAAGGCATCGATCAGTGGTGTCGCCAACATGAACTATATATGTTCAAAGCTTGAGGTTCATCGTGTCTCATGAGACCATTAGGATGACGAGTAATCCGAGGAAAGAGATTTTCAGATCCAGATGAGATCAGATGAAGTGCAGAGGGAACAGCGGCACATCACAGTTCACATCAGAGCATTGGACCAGCGACAGAGAAAGACGCCAAATCAGGAAAGACCACAGACCCAGTGCACTGTTCTGGCTTGAATTTTAGCATAAGTTAAAACACGATGGAGTCCAATATCATCATGTCTGTGCAATAGCAAAGACGATGGATAAGTTTGATGGTTCTAATGAAGAGATCTGACTAATTTAGAGAACGGAAGAAGAGACATAGGAAGGGAAAAGAGGACAAAGAAATTGATAATTATGAAGATGCCAACGATGCTGCTGCTGCTGAAGATGGAGTTACTGTAGACCATAGCTGAATAGAACAGGGACTTCAAACGAATCGTTGAACGCGTAACAACCAGAAAGGAAGAGAAGCAATATAGAGTGAACGCGAGATCGATAAGAAGAACAAGAGGCAGGCTAATAACAAGACATAGAAGCGATTGGGAAGAAACTGAAAACACAGATGAGGACTGGAACAGAAGGACGAGAGAGCGGACAACAGCAAACAGCTATTAATGCCTTGTATGTCATTACTGCAGGGCATTAATACAAGCATTACACGTTGTACGTGTATTGCATAGGCCAGACATGCGATTGCTTATAGCCTATAAATACTGGTCTAGGCAACTACAATTTGTTCGGACAGGCCAACGCTGAATACATTCAGAGGCCGAGGAATAGACTGCTGCAGGAGACGACGATGTCGCAATAAAGGCTGCAGCGGCGCAGTTGTATGGACCGAAGACATGCTGCTCACGCCTTCCATGGAGTGAGAATTAAAAAAAACTCAGCGACATATAGCCTACGCTGAATGCACTGCAAACGCTTTTCTGACCGCTTCCTATTTATTCTGCTGCAATTGCTGCAGCAGGCGTGTGGCCTCATTATCTTCGCAACAATTTCTATAATCGATTTCCATAATATAATACGACTGTAAACAACGCCGAGGCATTTCATGACGATGCATGGAAAATTTGCACATAGGATATGAAGTCGAATTCATGTACACGGCTATCATCATCGCCGTCGTCGTTATCTTTATTATCATTATCATCGTCATCATTATCCTGCTAGTCGACAGCATCGTCGTTACCGTTATCGTAACGGCGTGTTCCTCTCCGGTTTGTTGCTGTTATCGCGACACCACACACCAGTCGTTCCGGACCTCGGTTCTTCTCTGGTCTATGTAAAAAAGCCAACACGTACATGTAGGTTCTTTAGCAGGCGTCCAGCCGAATGTCGCTATCCCAAATTCCAAAATGTGACAATTGAGAATCAATAAGAATTCAATGAAGGTGAAACCTATTACGTCTACTGCTCAATGAGCAAAAATTGCGTAGTGATATGTCGCTGTGCAAAGCACAAAAGGTTATTAGTAATAAATAAGAGCAGAAAGAGACTCTGTTGTTCGATATAAATATTTAACTTAAAGTTATCTTAACTCAGTTATTTGGGTATTTGGCTATTTGCTCGTGTGTATTATTGTGAACATAATATTGATTATTATATATGTAATTATTATATATGTAATTATTATATATGTAATTACTATATATGTAATTATTATATATGTAATTATTATATATGTAATTATTATATATGTAATATATCGAAAACAGCAGCAGATCGGTTGGTCATACAAACTAAGGAACCGAGAGCTAAAAATAATTTAAGCTAGGCTTAACCCTAACGCTTATACAATACAATACAATACAATATAACTGTTATTTGATATCGCCCGTCTTACAGTTAAGTTCAGAAGTGAACACACGCCTCGACGGAGCAACTGCAGTTGTAATGCTGCGCAATTGTGTGGGAAGGACTTGCTCGAAGTCCCAACACAGTGACGCCTCGGACAAGAGTCGAATTCGCTCACTCAGAGCACACTGAGCGTTACGGGCCGACCGCTCTAACCAATTGGCCACCATGCCACGCATAATTACACCGATAAAGCTTCTGACAGAAAGACTTAACTAGCTGAACGCAAACCTCTTTTCTAAAGGTCTGTCAGAACTTTCCCGAGAAAGCTGCGTTCCTCCTAATAACAGGTAAGAGGAAACGCTCACAAAAGGCACTTCACTCTTGCCAGCAGCTCAAAGCTAGCAGCTGAAAACTAGCAGCTGAAAATTAGCAGCTAAAAACTAGCAGCTCAAAGCCTCAAAGCTAGCAGCTACCAGCTACCAGCTACTGAAGAGAGCAATACAATTTGAGGTATGCTCTATACAAATACAAGCAGCAGGTATCCAATATACTCATCCCAGCTATCTCATCCTTAGCACAGATAGGAACAGGACAGTTAGGATAGGATTGACACGTGTTTCCTAACAATAATCCAGCAAAATAACTTGTATATGCATAGGCGTGCAATTAAATATGAAGTAGACTACTCATCACTTTGATAAGTTGCCGTTTAAGTTAAGAACTTAAATTATTTAGGCATGCTTTCAGCTAAATCTCAAATATCTGTATCACTTTGTGGTTCTCTGTCTCTTATATATAGGCAGATTCAAAAATTCACAAGAATCACATGTCTCGCCGGTTTCACCGGACTGACCTAATGGAACTGACCGGATCGTGGTGTGGATTTGATGTGCCAACGATTGATGCGCTTGACATTAGACACTGGTGCAATAGAAGTGCTGATTAAAAATAACATGTCCGACGTCACTACTCCTCTCGATGTTGTGCCTCTTCTTTTTCAAAATCGACGTGTTAATCGCCTCTAATAATCGGTGTCTGATCATCCATTCTTGCATCATCATTCTTGGTCTTCCTCCTGACCCAAACTGACCCTCACGACGCATGGCAAAGTTTCTTTGGTGTTTTTGGTTGCACATGCGCAGAGGTCTTTGCTCGCTATATTTTGTACTTGTTCGGCCGTAAACAAGTAAATTTTCCTTTTTTATTGCGGCCGAACTTTCGGCCGCAGAAAATTTATCTGTAAATTAATTAGCCGCTTAATTTATTGCGTGACATTGCCCACAATCTCAGCTTTTAAAATGACGATGTTTCAAAAATAATTATTTTGAATTGGCTTTAAGTTTATCCGGTAATATTATTGCATGATTGCCATATACTTGCCATATTGAAATAACTGTGCAAAATAAAACCTTATAACAATTTTACTGTCTGAAGTAATTATTGCAGTGATTTAGGTTTATCCGATAGCTTAATATTATTGCCATATACTTGCCATATTGAAATTTTAAGGGGGAGATATTGCTCATGAATATTGGGGATATGGTTTCGGGGATATTTTCCTTATACCCTACCTCCTGTGCTCCTCCAGTTTTCCTTTGACAGTTTTTTTCTAATCGTGAGTCTTGTCTCAGCGTGCGACCAATCCATTTGCTTTGTCTCTTTCTTATTGTGTGTATTTTATAAAGGCTCTTTCTTCTCAAATCCTTTCCATCATTTTTTCATTTGTTTCATGTTCCTTTCAGCTGATTTTCTCCTTTCATCTTCATGTTCGCATTTCGTAAGCTTCCAGTCTCCTTATGCCTGTACTATTTCTCATGGTCTCTTCTTATGCCTGTACTATTTCTCATGGTCTCTTCTTATGCCTGTACTATTTCTCATGGTCTCTTCTTATGCCTGTACTATTTCTCATGGTCTCTTCTTATGCCTGTATTATTTCTCATGGTCTCTTCTTATGCCTGTACTATTTCTCATGGTCCTTGTCTCCGCTCCGTACAACGTTGACTACTGGTTGCGCCTCTGGCGTGTGGACTCCGAACCTTCTCGGCGTTAGCCTTCCTTCTGACTTGCGTGTTCTCTTAGCTAAAGACTTTGCACACACCTTGTACGAACATCTGAAACTTCTTTATCGCCTTGGTTGGATTGGGAGCGCCTCTGAGTAGATGATCTTAGGGGCGCTGTACATGCCCTCTGAATGAATGAATGAATGAATGAATGAACGAATGAACGTCTGTATTATGTAATATTATAATCACTTACATGTAAATGAGATTCATCTATATATGAGCATTCGAAAGCTACAACGCATTTGTATCAGCTTGACGCTGGTTTATCAGTTGGTTCTCTGTTCTGTGTAGACTAAATTCGTCTCCAGAGGTCGAAGTCATCAGGCAAAACATTCAGCCGGAAGTAGTCCTGTGCAGCAACGGACGCCTGTGTAGCACCCCATCGCAGCGTCAGCAGCAGGTAAGCAAATTTTAAACTGCAAATTCTTTATGGCCAATATGCAGTCTTACATAAGGGTTATTCTTTGACGGGGTCAGCCTGTGCCCTAAAGGAATTAGTGATGACGGCGACAAATGGGCTTTACTTCCACGACATGAAGGATAAAGAGAATACGATCATAGAGGGTCGTTTCAGCTGGGAGAGACCTATATCCCGCATCCATACCTGAAGCAATGTGGACAATGTTGTGTTTGGACGGAACGAAAGCTGCAGAGCGACTCAGCTGCTGGGCATTAGTCATCGAAATGTGCAAATATAAATCTATTTCCTTTGTTTCCTCGATGAGTCTTTGATTTTGCTGGTGAAGCTCGATCTACAAATAATCATCTTCTCAAAGGAAAGTACTGGCTATCAGTCTCGAGAAACTAGTTATTAGAACAGGTGTATGCTGTTTACGATTTTACAAGGTCGGGTTGATGGGATTTGACCTCAGATTCAGATGCAAGGGCGTTGACATAGCGCAGAATTCTTCAGATTCTCAGAAATTTGCATCAATTTCTTTTTGACAAATCGGACCCAGCGTTACCATACGTCTATGATCTATGTATATATAGATACATGTACATATACA
This sequence comes from Bimastos eiseni, assembly GCA_959347315.1. Lineage (NCBI taxonomy): Eukaryota > Metazoa > Annelida > Clitellata > Crassiclitellata > Lumbricidae > Bimastos > Bimastos eiseni. The sequence goes on along the minus strand of OY365806.1, from coordinate 15,322,707 downwards.
TATATATATATATATATATATACCAAGCGTGTTAACAGACGGTTCTCGCAGACCAGTACCGATATTCGTGGAAATTATATACCGTATTCTTTATATTTATTAGCTCTCGGCTTTCTCCATCTTGACGTCTTCAGGTGTCCTCCGATCGGAAAATGTCCTCAGATCGGAAAATGTCCTCAGATTGGAAAATGTCCTCCAATTTGAAATTTTTCTGAGATTCCGATTGATAATCTGTAGGTTAAAGGCTCTGATTGCGTGCGTGCGCCATTCTATGACTCGTGACTTATCTAGTTATCTGAGCAATGTTATCTATCTCATGAATGATCTGATCTCTTAATGAAATGATCGTAAAGCTAATCGTGCAGATTTTCTCTCTGGTGTGGTGCCATATGAATTTCCTTAAAAAAGTAAATAAATGAAAAATAAGGGCCTACATCAGTTAGCGCGCATTTCAGACCGTCATTGATCATCAAAATGAATTTTATTTTTTCTGTGTTTGAACGTCCACCATCTTTTTTTTCAAAACGCATTTCTTCGGCAGATTCTAACGTCAAATCTGACTAGACGTGAATCGATCAAAAGCCTGTCGGGGTCGAACAAAGCGCTGAATGATAACGCCGACGACGACAGCAACGACGATGGTCAAGATGTCGGCTTCGTGAGTGATGATGTCGTTGCCAAAGTCACCGACTGCTGCCAAGTCCAGCTCACCATCTCTTACTATTGCACACAGCAAACGCTGACAGTAAACATCGTTAAGCTGTTTGGAATTGACGCTCTGACAAATCGCAGTTACAGCTACAATTCCAACGGAACAACAGCAGCAGCATCCGGAACAGCATCTCTTTCAGATGCAAGACCCGGAACAACTCGACCGTCGTTTACGGCAGTCGTTGCTGCAGCTGTTGCTGCCAAGCGTGCCAATGACCTGCGGATGAAGATCAGGAACGAGTGTAATTACCAGCTGTACGTTGGACTAACTGTTCTACCCGACAGAGACAAATGCCTCGTCACGACGGCCAGAAATACGGATGACGTCATTGTCTGGAACGAAACGTTTAACTTCGGCGGTGAGTTCGTCTGGTGTCTCACATGTCGACATCTATTTTCATTTTGAGTGCAGCCTAGGCGCGGGTGCTTTCGTCGAAGTAGTACTGGTACTTTTAATCGTATAGATTACAATTAAATTGTCACAAACAAAGAGACATTGTTAATTTAGCTGCACCAGCTGATGTCCGAAGTGAGATCAAAGATGATGATGTGAATGGTATGACGATGTGAATTTCCTGAAGCAATGTTTCTTTGAAAGACGCAGCCAATGTCTTATGAAATACTGAGTAGCAATACTCCTAGCATGACCAATCAGACGAGTAGGCCTACTGAAGGAAATGATACCAGATTAATCAATTAAATACTCCTGCGGGGTTTGGAGTATCCTCAAATTTGTCCTTGTTTACATACTTACTAAGTAGCCTACTTGCGTACTTAAATATCTGCACCGAAGAAGAAAAGAAGATGAAGAGGAAGAGCAGTCCCTGAGGCAGTCATGGGTATGAAGTGTTGCCAACTTCATTTTCTTAGTTTCGGCAAGTGAGGGTGGGTGTCCAATGCTTTCCCTCACCGTCTCATCCTCCCACCGATAGTGCACTCATTATAGCTAAGTTGGTTAGAGGGAGCAAGTGGGGGCAGAAATCTAGAAATTTCGAATGCTCTCAGTGGGGGCTTGAATCCCAACGCTAACCACTTCACTGTGAAGTGCTCCTACATATATCTGCACATTTCCATACTAATAACATCATTATGTTATAATGATATTTTAAATGTTTAGAGAAGTCGTGGTTGCATTTTGTGGTAGGTTACAGAGAGGATCAGCTGATGAGTCGGTCGTTGCAACTCCAGGTTTTCCAGTCGGATGAACTGAGTCGGAACGAACCGATTGGATTCGCTATGATTCCCCTCTGCCATGTCGACCTCTCCACCACACAGACACTCTGCCATAGCCTCTCATCGGGAAAATCACAGGTCTTTAACGTCATCTATGACATCATACTCGTCGTCGCCATCACCCTCATCATCGACGCATCGTTATGATAACATCATCACCACCATCGTCGTCATCATTGACCTTATAATCAGGCAGATAGTCTATTTCGCTTGGGTGGAAAACAGGTATAAAACGAATAAAAATCGAACGAAATTGCTCTGCACTGGAATCGAATGGCTTTTTATGCCTGCCTGCCTGTCTGTAGAGTAAGTTGGGAGAGTTGCTGCTGTCGCTCTGTTATCAGCCAACGATCGGACGAGTAACGGTTGTCATCGTCAAAGCCAGACAACTGGCCAGCAGGGACCGAAAACAATCGACAGGTAGCGCCTCGTGTCAGTACAATGCAATACGACTGTAATTTTATATCGCCCGTCTTACAATTAAGCTCAGAAGTGCACACACGCCTCGACGACGCAACTGCAGTTGTAATGCAGAGAAATAGTGCGCGAAGGACTTGCTCAAAGTCCCTACACAGTGACTCCTCGGACGAGGGTCGAACCCGCACTCTCCGCGTTACGGTACGACCGCTCTAACCAATCGGCCACCATTCCACACATTACTACCACCATCACCGTCATCATCAGCATCTTCACTTACCAATCAGTCAACTGTTACATGCTGAGCATCAATCTAACTTATATCAATCGTTTGCATAGCGACTTAATTAAGTCTACTTGCAAATATTCTGTTGCAACGACAGTTAGGCCACAATGTCCATAAAAGACAGACACTAGTATTATGGACTTCATTTTTAGCCTCGGCGTAACTCTGTAGAAAGTCGATTTCAGACTCCTAGTTGAACGTTTCTACTCTACCACTGCCAATCTTAATCGTAATCTCAACATTTTTTACAGCGCCCACAAAAGCCAAGTCGAGGGTAACCAGCCTATTCACAGGCGACTAAGACTAGGGTCTATACTCTACAATCGCATGCGCTTCGTGCCAGTTTCTCCAGGGATCAGTGAAAATGGACAGACAACTGGGACGTGTATAGAGTGCGAGTCTTTCCAACCGATGCCCCTAGTTTTATTAAGAATATATTGATTCTGATGTGTCCATACCTGCAGATGATTTCATTCATTAGACTCGTTTTGCATATGACATTTTTGCTTGCAGATCCGTACGTGAAGATCTGGTTATTGAGTAACGGTAAGAAGGTAGAGAAGCGGAAGACGAGCGTTAAGGAGAGAACGACGAATCCCGTGTTCAACGAGTCCTTCATATTCAATCTGTCAACAGACCGTGTCCGTCTCGCCAGCCTCACGTTCTGCGTGGCCGACCGAAGGACCATCGGACACAACCCGGTCATCGGTCAGGTGACGCTGGGCAGTCGCAGTGGTCCAGCAGAGGTCAGGCACTGGAACGAGGTCATCGAGAAGGCAAGACAACCAGTCGCTCAGTGGCATCGACTCAATAGCATCCAGTAGAGAAACGGTTCAGGACGGACATTCCTTTTAAGTCGATATTACAGGGCCTATATATATATATATATATATATATATACTATATTACCCTGTAAATTGTTGGAAGTAATGGCGACCTTACAGTAAATCATCTGAATCATGTATTGAAACAGGTTTCACTTATGATGCAGGTTTTCGCTGCTTGCTGTAAATTCTGAACAACCCGGTTAGGAATTTATACGTTCTTGAAACGAATTCTGTTTTGCTTGTTTGGAATGCTCCTCATATAAGAATTGACACAAATGTGAAACTTGATGTGTTTATAATCATCTTTCTTATACAGTAGACCTATTTACTCATACTAAATGTTTATATCTAACATAGAGACTATAAGATTGTAGAATGTTTAACTTAAAGTGTACTGTTATGCTATTGTACTATGATACTTTATTAGGCCCTGTATAGGCCTACCATACAAGTGTGTATATATATAGCCCTCTATGAATGTAGAAGCATATGCAGTCATGGAATCGGTACCAAAAGCATATACATATAGGCCTAATATAAGACTAACTATTCTGAGTGGTCTGGCCTTAGAATTGGCTTTATATTATCATTGTGTCATCTACTGTAACCAACTAAAGATGAACTATCAGTCATTCGGATATAAATGGTGCCATAGGTTTCTCTCATCCTAGGCCCAATTGATCACATGGTGCCAGATATCACTGGACTGAATAAGTTATAACTCTGATTATTTTTTTATTATAAATTAATAAAATTTATCTTGATGCGGCACACGTGCAGTTTGAATGACGATAGAGAAAGATCCAAAGTGTGATGTTGGAATTAAGGAAGGCACGACTCGTGACGATATGGATGTGACTCCAGTACATCTAGGCCTTCAATATAGACTCCTATTGATCAAGGAGACACGTTTTGTTTCCTTGAGCAGATTTGTCTCATATCACATCGCGACATCTCAAAGGATATCTATAAACAATGTTGGTCATGGATTTATGTATAAACAATCGCACGCCATACACAAACTGACTTACTGCCCGAGTGCAGTTCTATTGTGAATAGGCCTACAACGACATTGTCTATTCAGCAGCAAAAACGACACGAATCTGTTGATTTATTGTTAGAATTCATTTGGAGCTTGTTTTGACAGACAGAACCACACAAACGCACATATATATGTACTTATGTATGTATGTATATATCAATGCACATTGAGGAAGCTATAAGCTATGATCGGCCTGCATTCACTGTGAAATAAAGACCTTTCTACAGCACAGCGGTAGCATGAGTCCATGTCACACGGAAAATAATGGGACACAAATATTGAAATAGTAGACGGCGTCAGACGAGGGAGTCGCCGGTTGTAATCGACGCCATGCGTCAAAAGTGATCCGCGTTCCATCAATTCGCTTCCAAAACACGGCGATGATCAGAGGAGAGGAGTAGTGCACACTAAATGTTTGCATTAGCTGTAGGACAGAATGGCATTGAGCGTAAGAAATTTATGACAATGATTACTGTTTCTGGTGTTTGATATTTTAGTATCACAAACACGCACGATGCACATTAAACCTATTAAAGATTATAAATATAAATATAAATTGTAAAGATTATATATGAAGATTTATAGACTTGTTAATATGAATCTTTGGAAAATATCTGTAAAGATCTACACTATATAACTGTAATTCGCATACGCGAAATTTCAGTCGTCAAAGAGGACAACATTTTACTTCTGAGCGAAACAATATTAAATTCCGGATAATAGGGGTTTGCTTACTATTTTCGCAACCTCTACTTGGCCGTAAACAGGGAATGACCAAAATTTGTGGCACTCAACCTTCAACGCTTGCGATCACAATAAACCGAAGACCGCATAGCGTGAGTTGTTACCTCATTATTACAAAGACCCATGTAGATGTAGGCCTATGATTGAGTGGGCTCCAGGTAAATTATAATGCCATGGACCGCCACCCATAAAAATACAACCGGCTCCACATTATTTATGCCATCGCCAAACTGCTGCGTCTCATAAAAATACTACAGGCGTACATTATCGCATCATTAGGCCCCTATTATATTTCACAAGGCATTTACAGTCGTCAACGGTCATTTACATGAAAGTCCAATGCTATATATATATATATAGTAGGACTGAAATACACCGTCGAATACAATCCTACATGCCATGCAGAATCGCCTGCTGCATAAATTAGGCTGATCGTCATGATCAGTCTTTATATAGGTTGAAGGTTCAAATGAATCTGAGTCTGGGAACACAGTCAGTTAATATGTCATATATTACAGCTTACTGCTGCTGTTGTGTTTCTCTGTCTATGCTGCTATTCTTCGTTTCTGTACCAGCGGATGTCATATATGTCTTGACTGTATTTTTATTCACGTAAACAAAAAAATAGGCATATCATCTTTACGTACGCGGAGGGATGGGCATCTCGATGCGAAGATAGCTGCTACGATGTACGAACATGCATGCCAGTAGAGCCAAGAGAGTCGCCTAACCATTACACTATCCTTATCCCTAACCCTATGCCTATTCCTAACTCTAACTCTAACCCTAACTAACCCCATCGTGCGTAGATCCGTGAAAGTCATCTATCCAAAGTTGACAGTTGCCATTTTGCTATTAGGAATAACTGTCAACTGTCCCTCATCGGTGGCAGATGCACATGGAGTTCGGCGGAGCAGCAGAAATGGCGCTGGTCCTTGGAGTGACCTCAATCGACCGACCGACAGGCAACGAATACCTGTCCTACGTGGACTCAGTGGTTAGACGGATAATCAGACGTGTATCTGTCACCGATGAGAGACGGTTGGCGTTTTATTCCTGTTCATTTATTAAACGGCCCTCAGGCTCACGTGCGATTTTTAGCCCCGTTGTATTCTTCTTCTAAAGACATGTCTAACCCGGACATTATGAATATTGCAACTCAATGCCGCCTTAGCTTGCGTGTGCTATCTATTGTAAATTGTTGCGTTTTGACAACAAGTTATTTGAATAAACGAAAATACAATACAGTCGACCAGTTACCTTTGCATTGTTTAGCTAACTGATTAGTCTAAAGAATCTGGTATAATTTTGACCTGAGAGGCAACCATACAAACAGAGTGTCAACGACGCCACTGACCACTTTCTTTGCTTCAGCTTACATGAAGACGAATGGCTCTTGTCCTTTCAGTTTCTTGCCGATGTCTGGCGGTTTGCAGTCATGTAATCGTTTCACCGTTGAGGTGGAACAGATAATATTATCTCTAAACGTCCATTTGCTCCTGACAGGGTTTCAAACCTAACTTCTGAACTGAGAGTCCAGCGCGCTAACTATTAGACCATCGCTGACGATCAAGAATGAACAACGGCCCCAAACAGACAGCTGCGTTAGGATTTGTTGAAGGTCATGGAAAAATCTCGAGCCTCACATTCCACGCTGGAAGGCGATCACTCAACCAAACTGACACAATGTAACACTGTAAGGCAAGGCCTAATTGTATTGGTCAATTTTATCAACGAGGTCTTGGTAGAGCATCAATTGCAAATCTCCAAACGAAACTCACAGCTCTATAATACGTATATCCACAATATGGAATTCCACCTCAGGTTCAGAATAATCTGTCGATGCTGGAAAAGCTTAGTTTATTCTGCCTATAAGTCTAAATGTTGCTATTACTTAGCGTAACCTGCACAATACGTTTGTCAAGGTTTTACCGGCTTTATCAGAGGCTGCTTTATTAAGTTTTATATTATATATATTAAGTAAGATGTAAAAATTCAATTATCGTTTGTTAGATAGAATACTGGAGAAGCTGTGTGAAACTATTCCCAACGGAAGAGGCCGTAATGCGCAGAATGAAAGCGAGTCCAATGAGCGTTTCCATTCCTAGTCGATGATTCGCCGAGACCATAAAACGTGAGAATTGCTTCCTTCGGATAGAAGTATTCAATTGGCGCTTCTGTTTCTTCCAGAAATCTTCATTGCTGACCAGTGCAGATGGCATCCTGTTGTAAGGTTAATAAGGGAAAAGTCTGTTCAACGGCGTTGCTACTTGCAATACAGACCAGACTCAAACTGATGAGATGCCGCAGATGTAGGCCTATTGCCGTATCGACAGTAGTCATTGCCGGAGGAGTGGGGTGGGAATCTTTGTGCTTAGAGAACCCATTAAGCTTCCCACTAACCCATCTAAATTATGCCGACGGGTAGAGCGTTTCGAAACGAAATGACGTTCAATAATAGACTAAAATAAATTACTATTGCGATGTAAGATTTTCAATCTTAATTCCAGAAAGCTGTCCTTTTAGAAAACCACAGCCTTTGATTGAAAGTCATCGACGCCCTCTGATATCGGTGACCAACTCTTGATTCGAATTGGGATGCTGCAAATATATAGGACTAAAAAACTTTAAAGCTCGCCTTTGAAGCAGATAAGAACAGATCCGGTTGCTCGCTAATATTCTGCATGCTCACAACAATATTATAGTGGCATGACTATAGTTAATAATATGGCAATGCAGGGCAAATAATGCAAGATTAAGTTAGGCGTAATATATTGACAAAGGGTATGAGATAAGTTAAGCAAAACTATAAGCAATCTGGGCATTAACTATATTTCCAAAAATTAGAGGAAAGCTTCTCCCAAATTCGAAAAGGCCAATTTCGCAGCCTATGGATGAAAGACTTTACAAATCTAATAAAGTAGGTATATCATGAACATTAAGTCGCTTCTGAATTAATCGTTGCCCTGATATAGAAGGATTCCTTGATTGTGAAAATCATGTCCATACTTTGCACATATCAAATTGGACTGCTAATTTATTGTGCTTGCAATTTACGCTTAGGCCTATATTTTAAATTTTTTTACACTTCTTCAGATTTGCAGTCTTGATTTAAAATGTTCAGAAATTAAGTGAATACCAGAGCAGCGGAACCAATCGCTTTTGTACACGCAGATGATAAAATCTAGTTTGTGCCTATTACAGTTATGGCGAATTGAAATGATCTCGATCTGAATTCGTTTGAAAATAATTTGTGAGACCTAATTACACGACTGCTTGGTGACGAAATGAACTACATCACAAATACCGAATGCGGTGAAATAATATTTTCAAAATTGCGAACAACAACGAAAATTCAAGTCATTAGGAAAGTTGTGAAGGAAAAACATTCCGAGCAGAATCAATCAATTCATCAAACAGTTTTGATAAGTTTACGAGGAGTACCGTGATAAAAAGTTGCAACTGGAGTAAATATAGGCAACAACTATTCAGATATTGATTGGTTTTCGGAATGCTTAAGCATAGAAAATAATGATTACAAGCGCCGTATGTGTGCTCAAGTCGCGGTGGGCATAGGCTGAGCAGAAGCAGACGTAAGAAACATTGACATCATCAGCTTAGAGATTGCATAATTATACTAGTGATTGATTACCGAGTAAATTCATCCTTCCGTGTTATATTGTGCAATGTAAATTAGATGATTAGAGTTCTTAATTGAGTCTTAAGAAATAGTGAAAAAAGAGCGTGAATTAGCATAAACAAAATCAATGCAGGGGCTGATAATAAACCGAGATCAATGACGAATGCAGGAGTGCAGGAGAGCAGAATAGAAAGTATATTAATTACAGAACTGTAGATTAGTCTCTAACATTGTAAGAATCAATGTATTGTTCGAGTCACATGATCATATAATCTAACGGCCTTTGCTGTCAAATATACTTCACCATTGTTTCTCTCTCTCTCTCTCTGACCCGTCAGCGGGGGGGGGTCAAGAGGGAGAGGTCATCGTCGATGATGCAGGTCATAGGTTGTCATCGTCCATCAGGAGTGGCACACTGCGTCGTCCCATCAGAGATGATCCGATCTTCTTTCTAAGTCGAAGGACGTAACTGATTGACGAGAAAGGAGAACGACTACAGCAGGGCAGATGTGTCTCCTAAAACATCGACATTTCCAGAGAATAATCATCAATCACGCATATGTTTAATCTCGTCATATCTATTGCAATCGTATCTCTAAAGCATGTATCGAGCATGTGTTGAATGATCTCTAACGATCGTGATTGCGAATACAAGCATATTTCTAACAGGACCCTGCGCCTTCTATAGGCTACCACCTATGGTGGCCTAAAGAAATGGATATAATATATAGCGCTTTACAGAGCCACCACTCTGCACTCACAATTGCAACGAGACCATTGGACTATAATACAGA
>OY365806.1:15045513-15308013 GCA_959347315.1 Bimastos eiseni | reverse complement strand
AAAATAATAATTCTGTCAAAAATTCATTTTTTGTACGTGTATTTTTTATATCTTTGAGGGCCACTTTTTGAGGTTTGGCGGACCACTTTTGGCCCACTGATTTAAGGCGTTACATAATCTCCACACATGCACAGGATGCTCAAAAAATTTACTGTTAATATAACTGTATTTAATCATGATTTATTATCTCTGGGCTTACGACCCAACGCTTAGACCACGATTAATTGCTGGATCGTAAGCCCAGAGAAACAATCGTGATTAAATACAGTTATATTAAATAACAGTAAATCACGTCAGTGTTCATTTTACTAAGTGGTTGAAAGTTAACTTAAGTTCTTATAAAAGTTCTGGCATAATTATCCTACCACGTTCGTAATGATAAAGCAGTCACAGAGCCACATTTGCATGCTAACCTACATGTAAGGTTGTGTTGCTCATTCTTGCCCTATGCTCACAGTCCATCCATAGGATTACAGTCAATGTACCTGACCGACGTAATAAAAATTTACGTAGGCCTACCGCCACTGACCTGGCTTACTTGCTCAGATCGTATCGTGTCTGTCATGTCTAAACATTTATAAAGCGCATCTAGCAGAATAACGATCCAGAGGCATTTTCAACGGTTCGACATATGTGCAAGCACTTACGAGGCTGATCCAGGCTCGAACGGTCATCCGATTATTGCTTTCGTCCAGAGAAAGAATGTCCAGCAGCACCAACTGAACGGTCACTGCGAACGGGTCAGCTGGCGATCGCACTGGTCGCAATGATCGATTGTAGTCTTGAAATAACGAGACGACCCAATGCCTCTCCAGGTGAGGAGGCGCAGCGCAACCCTACACAAACAAACGGAATTCCAGATGTACAGTGGAGTAATTGTGGAAGGTCAGCTGATGAGATTTGGTAAACTGTGGTAGGTCTGATGTCGAATATGATAGACCTGTTCATGAGATGTGGTAGACCTAATTGTTGATGGGTATGGTACCGTATGTTTGGTCAGCCTGGTGATGAGACAGTAATGCCCAATGTCTCTGCGAACGAGAGGCTACGTGTTTAAACACACATTATAACCTAATAAATGATAAATATGCGTTTCATAATCATTAAACTGAAGTTTTGACATATTTTGAAATTCTTGAAATTTGATATCGTCCTTCTTCCAACAACTTTTGCTCAGAAGTGCACACGCCTCGATGACGCAATTGCAGTTGTATTGCAGAGCAATTGTGTGCGAAGGACTTGCTCAAGGTCCATACACAGTGACTGACGTCTCGGACGAGAGTCGAACCCCCTCAGCGCGCACCGAGTGCTACGGGCCGACCGCTCTAACCGATCAGCCACTGTGCCACATACTTTTATTAAAATGTATACCTAAGTTATGGTAGAAATTATTATAGTATTTCTAGAGGTTCGCTTTTTATCCGTTCACCGTGTATAATTATAGAGACAGCTACTTTGACCTCGGACTATATTATATAAATTTTGTATCTTGTAATGCTATTCAGTTTCTGGAGTTAGTTGATTCTCGCAATATTACGCCTACCAAGCATTAACTGTATCATATATATAAATTGTTCTATTTAACTCCATATTCTACGCCTATACGCAATTGTCGACGATCGAGTTGTAGGTCAGACTGAATTGGTGTAATTTCAAGTTCCGAGCGGACTTAGTAAAGGTAGACAATGAAATAAGGTTATATATGTAGTGTATAGGGCCTACAATAAGATGTAGGTTTTTGTTACCTGGAAAGCAATGAGAGCAAAATACCACCAGACTCCACATGGTAAACTCCGTCTCATCTTGTCTTTCAACGATTCTTATATCATAAACTGTTTAAAGTGTTGAAAGTCTTTGAAGATGATCAACGACGACTGTATTCAGATTGCTCGAAGAGTTGTGATGTTCAGATAGGCGACAACAGCAGCTGCAGTGAACACTTGTACTATCCATTCGGTCAATCGCCACGAAGTGAAGGACTGAGCTCTCTCTCTCTCTCTCTCTCTCTCTCTCTCACACACACACACACACACACACACACACCACTACACTCACGTCACTGCACTGTGGATCAGTGAGACTAGTTCTACGGCTGCGCAGTTGAATTGCTTTGCATAATGCGCAACATCTCGACGCACTATCTTGTCAACCTAGTAATCGTTTCTGCACATGTTGCACGCATGTAGTTGAATCTGTTCAATCAGCTTCAATTGCTAGGCCTATAGTTTAACGAACGGCGATGTAGCCATGCCTCTTGCTGTTGAATAATTATGTAAAGATTTTCTCCAAATCACAGAGCCATATAACTTAAATTCAGAATCATATTTGGAGCCGGTTCGTCTTAGATTAAAATAATGAATTTGGCCGATGACACCGATTAACTTAATGCTATAATGCACAAAAACAAGTCGTCTGTAGTTGTGTCGCAGCTATAGAGACGTTGGCAAGAGAGCAAGTTGCTTCTCATTTGCCTCTGTGAAGAATTGTGATGGTAAGAGAGCTGCAGAGAGCGTTCTGTTTGCGGTTCGTTTTCCGATGCTGACTTATTCTGGAGATTTTGATCTTGGGCTATATAATGAGAGAGAGAGAGAGAGAGAGAGAGAGAGAGAGAGAGAGAGAGAGAGAGAGAGAGAGAGAGAGAGAGAGAGAGAGAGAGAGAGAGAGAGAGAGAGAGAGAGAGAGAGAGAGAGAGAGAGAGAGAGAGAGAGAGAGAGAGAGAGCGAGAGAATGACAGAAAGAGAGAGATCAACGACAGCAATGTCCACAGTGTCGTTTGTCGTTTGTCTAAATTCATCGCGTTAGCGTCTGAACCAGTCAGACTCAAGAGATAATGGACAAGACGACCATAACCCTTTCTGTTTCTTGAAAATCCTGTTGACCGGCGCATAAGACTGGTGTGCCCATTGAATCCGACATTGAGTCAGTCGCTCGTCCAGTCTTTCACTGGGATCAACGACAACCGAATGAGATATTGAAGAGGCGACGATGATGACCTCCCAGAACAGCGATTGACCAGCGATGGCTTCAAAGAAAACAACACATGAGCAGAGACCTGCCATAGGCTCCGTCTATTTCAATTCAATTCAGCTCAGTATGTTTTTATTGATCCCAACAGAAGAACATCTAAGTAAAATGCATGTACTGCTCATCAACAGTAAGGAAGACAAATGGCCCTTGAGGGACCGACGGTCCAGCTGGTCGGGTTACCTTTACTCGGAATACAGCTAGCGGGTGTATGTATTACAGGACAACTCATATTGAAAAACCATAGATCAGAAACCTAACCTAACTAGTTAAATAGGAGACGATCAATGCACACGTGCTATTCAAGCGAAACAGTACTAAATAATAGATACTTGTACAGATTTTGTATCCGGAGAATAATTACCTCTGACTGATGGATATCAAACAATAGTGCTAAGTAGTAGTTGGAAGTAGTACTAGATGTAGTAAGTTGCAGTAGTGGAAGCAGCAACATCAGTAGCAGTGGAAGTATTGGAAGTTGTTATAGTAGTAGCAGTAGTAGCAGCATTTATATTAATGCAACAACAACAACAACAACAATAATAGTAATAGTAATAAATAGTGATAGTCTAACGCCTTAAACGTTGAATTTCCCTGGCACCATATCAAGGCTGCTGGGAGCAGATGAGTGGCAAGCGAAGTATGGCCTCAGAAAATACTAAGCATTGAGGACAATGCTGTAAAGCAGAACGTGAAATAAGTATAGTAGGACCCCCACTCACATAGCACAATAGCGCTGCCGATGTCGAAGAAAAGGGCGCTGTACATGAGTCCGTACACCCTCCCAAATCCCCTTCCTAAAGTAAGCCTAGGGCATAGATTATGTCTCCATTTCGATCCTACAGGTCAGACTGAGCAGTATTAAGCGCATACGTACAGGCCAACCTAACTGAATTATGTGTTTCCTTCAAAGAATGAGTTGGCAAAATAAATTTGCAGTTGCTATAAGCCTACATACAAAGGGACAATTTTGGAATTCTTCAAATAGCTCGAACCTAAGACTGCAGTGCGTCGCTTGCAAAGAGATTTCGCCCACTCGCGACATCGTGCGCTGCGGGCGTTACCCCATATATTAGGCCTACAGTGTTGTCAAAAAGTGCCCGATTTCCTACAAGGCCTGCAGCTCTGTTATTGGCTTCAGTTCTTTGTATCTTCGTCATCAAATTGTAAGCGTTCCAAAGACATTCCTAAGAAGATCATTAATATATTGGCGCTACATAATTTGAGTTGTACCATTATAATTGCCACATGAGTATTATTGACCAATCCTAGGCATTTTTAATGCATTGCACAGAAGAAGAAAGCAATTTCGTGTAAATCATTTTCCGTTTCTGCGAGCGATGAACCTTTGAAATTCACGCGTGCTCATCCATCTACACTTGGAAATGTTTTTCGTCTTCACTCATTGATTTATTTACCAGAAGAGATCAACAATACAACGAAGTTAACAAATGGTCGGAACATCAGACACGAAGCATGACATCAAATGATTTTTAAAAGACTCCGTCTAGGATTCAGACGACGAAAGCCTACGAACACTAATGAATGTTTCATTTAATTTAGAAACTCAAATTGATTTGTAAAACCAAGATCATTTTAAGCAGTACTCAATGAATTATAGGGCCTATATATGAACTATCAGAGGCGGCGATCCCGGGGTCTAGGGGACAAGTCCCCACCTTTCACAGAGAGGGAATACGTTATACGCGTGTCCCCCACGTTTCTTACCCCTCTCATTGGGTATCCCCACCACCTGTCAAACGAGATCGCCCAATCTGTGAACTATATATAAATATAAATTTTGTATATATATATATATAATATACGTCCTACATGATCGCCTACAAGTACTTTTGTAAACTGTGGACGCCTGACGTGTTATATTAATGTTGATAGAATCCTCCATTATGATGTTCCATGATCGAAATAAAATATTTTATAATAATCATGACTATGCGACTATAGCCTACATAGGCCCATAGGCCTATATTGTGTGTGTGTTATATCTTCACTATCTTGCGATCTTTACCTAGTAATGTGAGCCTTCTACGTACAACAGTGACAGGAAAATACATCGGGAAAACAATCACATTTTGAATGACTCAATTTCTATGTTATTACATTCGGCAGTTCTCATAAGTCACTATAATTTTGAGCTATAAATGTCAAGATAACCATCTGTTAGTCAAACATCTATATCCACTATTCACCGTGCTGCTCTGAAGATGTAGGCTGCATTGGTATTTATGCAGGCTCATTTATGGAATTATCGGGGAGGGGTTGGGACTGGGAGAGTTCAACCCCCAGTTCATTTTTCAGTCCTGCCAGTTAATTCTCAAAACTTAACTTGCAGGGCAAGCAAACCTCCAGATCAGTTATCAGTGGCACCCACACCCAAATTGTATAGGGTAACTGATACCATATACAGTTTAGCCCTTATACGCGTTTCAGATTCGTAAAAATTCTAGTCGGGATATCTGGATATGTGAAAGCATTTCAACCCCCTAGCTCAAATTTGACGAATCAAGCCCTGCCGTATTTGCATGTTGTTGCGTGGTTGTTTGTTATGGGTCTACAGCGTGAAGTAGTGGACAATGACCAAGGTCAGCAGCATCGTGTAGCCTACGCAATATGGGTAACACACTTCAACTGCTTTGTTGCAAAGCCTTAGCTATGCATACGCTGGTTTGCGATGACTATTTTGAGAAGAATTGACCCTTTTAGAATTTATCCAAGGATCACACAACGATAGCCTACGTCGTTTACAGTTGAATCGTTCGACACCGCAAGCAAACCACACAATGAAAACCACTTGATCGACTTAGGTTCATGAACCCATATCCACCCTTTATTCGGTCCCATTGCAAAGCCATTTACTTTCGTATGAATTAGATGCAAGCGTAAGCAACCGTGCCGTTGCGCTGGTCTTTTATATGCATGATGAGTCCGAAGGCGGGGAGAGGGCCTTGAATTTGGGGGAATGGTCGAAAAAAATTGAGTTTGGATGCCCCCAAAAGGATAAGCAATGTAAAAGATTGTGAAAATTTATATTTACGAAATAATGGGACGGACATAAACAGTCCCACCCAAACTCAAATTTCTCTGTCTTTTATAGAGACGAGTTTCAGCCTCTGCGTGGATCACCCACCATGCAGCCTCTATACAAGTCCGTAAAGCATGTTTACAAAGCAAGCGGGTCTCTAAAAATCCCTTTGATACGTGTAGGCGTCCAGTTCTTCTTCTATGTCAGGGTCGTCGAAGAAGGAAAGAAGAGTGACATGACCTTGGTGTCAAATGATAGTAGTACATATGGTAGAATTTTTTGTCAATAAACTATATATTCGATTATAAATTAAGGGAGGAAGAATATCTCGCAGAACTTCGACGAATGTCCAGAATGTGGTGTATGGGAACATTCGTTTGTTTCATATCGTTTGAACAATACCGAAGAAGATTCACAAGCAACAAGGAATATATATATATATATATATATATATATATATATATATATATATATAGGGGCCTATACGTTTAGTTCGGCTATAATTATATAGTTACGTGCATCATTGATAGAATTAAGGTCACCTTGAAGGATGACAAACTCCTAAGATAATATATTACCAAGTCAGGCATCTCTTACGTCAAACATTGCTGCTAACTTCTCCTCTAATGTAGGGTTTAGGATGAATAATACAGGGCAATATATTATATAGGCCTATGTATATTATTATACAATGTATACAATATACATACTTCATGTTAACTAACGGAATATAGAACGAGCGTTACACCTAATGTACGAAGATGAGCTTTTGCAAATTTATGTGAATCAGACCGGACGTAAATATGGCTGCGAAGGGTGAACCTGTCTTGTGAAATGAGGGTGCACATTGTCAAAACGAGGGACTTGGCATCAGTGCATAGTGGCAGAGTATGACACTTCATAACGTATCTCATGTGACTGACACGGTGTCAGTCGGCGGCGGCGGCGAGCTCCTTGTAAAGGCCAACCCTCTTGCACGTTGAATGTTCAGAGATTCACGCTGTGATCACAGACCGTGACGAGGTTACCGCCTGCTTGTTATAAGCCAAAAGCGCGCCCGTTGCAAAGCTTTACTTTTCATCTACTGTATGCACAGTACTAGAGCTGTGTAGCAAATATTTATAAAGTCAGTTGATAGTCGTTTTGTCGATTTGGATTATTAGATAGCATTAACAATATTAGAAGATCGATGTCCTTAAACGCACACCAGTCTGTTAATAAGTAGGGCATAACTAGAAATAAGTCGTGATGGAACTGAGTATCTAGGTGTTGGGTCAGTCAGACACCGCGTTATTTTCGCTGAAATTCGTTGCGGACTAACGAGCCCTAAACGAGGTTGAAGCATGGCGCAAGGATTTTCGGAGCGAGTGCGCTGGTCGAGTAAGACATGGTCATTAAACGAGTTGGTTCATAGGTTCGGAAATCAGTTTCCGATAATCGTCAACACCATCTCTGGATTCTACGGCGCCAACGAAGTCGAATATATCTCGGCCGGAGAAGTAAGCCTTCTCACAAATCCATTGTTATTATCAACCTCGATTCAATTGGCCATTTATGACTAGCTTAAGGTACGGCAGTTTTATCGCCCTATTCTCTGGCAACCACTTTCGTTGGGCAATCGGCCGGATACCAGTTTTCCAGTTGGCTCATTCCGCGTCCGAAATGGAAAAAATTAATGTGATTGTCTTGGTTCCTATTCCATCTAAGCAAGACTCCCATCATTGGAACAGCTCTCGAGGATTTGAAGGATCTGTCCCAGTTTGAAGACGATTTCTTTCCGTTATAAAACAAGACTTTCTCAAATTCCTATAGTCTTTGTTTTGGTGTAATATTGAAACAACAGAGAGCCATAAAATGAGCAATATAAGTCAGTGAGAATCTATAATCATAAGTTATCAAAGGATTATACAGAGAGCGATCACTGCATTGCTATCCAACGCGGGCATGGATTATCGTAGGTCCTATTTATACATCTAGTGTATACAGCCGATACTCATGCAGTCATGACATTCGAAACTCACTTGGAACATTCGAGATCCACGTTTCCATAGGAAATTCCTCCTTAAGTACTCAACTTAATCGCTCACAATGGGATCAGTTACCATATAAAAATATAGAAATTTCCTTTAATGGGGCAAATTAGAGAAGATATGAAACAATCTCCTTACTCTTGTGTCTCATTTAGAAAACGTTATTAGTTTTACAATGTTGTCGTAATCAATTATTGACCTCGCATGTTGGCCCATTTCTTTCAGCGCAGAGTTAATCAGGAATAATCAAATTCAGATATTATTTGTTAATAATTTTGGAATTTATTTGTATTTAATTAAATTATTGATTACATTAATTTCAGTAATTAATTTCAGTAATCAGTTACTCATGAGGACGATGATGATGATTACGAAAATGCACGGTCGTGAATTAGTCCATTATTATTATGTCTTTTGCTTGCAATTATTGGCAATCTGATTTGAATATCGTATTCCTGCATGGGTCCCCTAAATTATTAAATTAATTACTTTGACCAGCTCTTCCAATTTTGTGCCATCAATAATTAATTCGCACGAACTGTCAAACTGACGAAACAAATCTATTACCTCATTCACTTTAATAACTAATATGAAAATTTGATTCATGACTAAGGGATGCGCTGATGCGTCACGTGTGACTTGGCATAAATACTGGATCGAGGTGTTTGTACTTACTAGAATTTATTGCCGACCACGCGTCCTGTTCGACTTAACTGAGATGTCTTCTTGTCTAACAATATTTTTACGCCCCATTAATCTCCCAACGAACAACTTTCCCACGGACTATAGCCACCCACCTGTCTGCAATGCCCTGCATGAATGCAAATGTTTATGCATGCACGTAATTAAAGTGTAACTTATACAAATATGCATGTGTTTGTATACTTGCATGTATTCAGGCCTATATATGATTGTGTCTGGTTATTTAGACCGATGGACACTTTTATGAATCCACACAGGCACGATAAGAAGAATTCACAAGGCAGCTATAAAGGCCTGCATAGACCCCTACACCAGAGGATCCAGCGTGCGTGGTGTTGTGCAGGCAATTTACAGTTAAAATTACTGTGCAGAGTACCTTTCCTTGACACAAGCACGGAAAAGAGTTGACGACAAAATTAATCTTAGACACTAGAACCAGTGAAGCCTAACAAGTTTTTCTTTGCACAAATAACGAGTCTCGATTTCTTTCTATGAAACTACGAAATTCGAGTCTCCTAGCCTGCTGTGGTCTACCTTATTCCAGAAAATTTGGTTCCTTGGTTGACATGTCCCCTAATTTATCTTTAGATAATTAAGGGACTTTTCTTAGATAATCATAAATTATGATCATAATTATATTCTACATTAGATATGGTTTTAGTTTAACTATAAGCGTATTCAGCTCCAACCTGCGCAAGAAATGCTGGACCATTTAATGACGTTAAACATAGAAACGTTTTTGCTCTCATTACCTCCAAATAATAAGAGGTAATATTGGTTATCTGCCTTTTAGACAGGTTTGCACTTTCGATGTCGCCATTGTTCTCGATGTCCAGACCTATCTTTTAGCCTCATGTTATCCTCTTTCATCAACCAGTTCATTAGCATCATTCTTTGTCTTTTTCTTGGCTGTCTTTTTCTTGGCTGTCTTTTTCTTGGCATTGTTCCCTCGATAATAGTTCTTAGGATGGAATCCACCCTCATTAATATATGATCCAACCGCGCAAACTCTCTGGCGTCTACTGATTGTCTCTATACAATTTAGAAATTATCACCTAAAATATAATGCAGTTATAAATAGTCATCGGACTTTTGATCATAATATTATATGTAGTGTGTTATTTTGATTGCAATTGTTCTAAAGTGCCAGGATTAGTGAAAGTTAGACTACGTTAATTGACCAAGTGTTGCATGTCTATAATTTCACCACTCTTTGCACCTTTCCGTGATATTCTTGTACTAAACGGTTGCTTAACACAGATTGTCTTACTTACTGAAGGTTCTACGCGTCCATTCATTAGTCAAGCAGCGGCGAATGTTTGTTCGTGACGATGTCCGTGGTCGCATCTTCAGTCTGCCGCTGAATCTGACGGTGAAATTTGAATCGCTCAAGGAAAACGGGAAAAGTTAGTACCATTCACTGATCCATCAAGTTGATGCAAAGGATAGGGTCGTCATAGTCTGTAAAATGTTGCCATTACCTCATTTCCATAGTCAACGGAATACATATATGTCCTATGCTACAGACGGACGTATAGCAAACCGTTATAAAGAAATTATGTCTAAAGCACAGTGGTTATTATGTTAGGAAGCTCAGCCTGTAACGCGTGCTAGTCGGGTTCGAATCTCTTCCGAGGTATAATAACTATGCTGGGGGGATCTTGGGGATGTCCTTCTCTCACAAATGCACTTCGGAACTTGATGGAGGAAAATATCAAGTAAAGTTGTATTGTAGCCTATGGTATTGCCGAGCTGGAAACTCTTATGGCAATGAGCTATAAGATCTACGAGTAAACGTTCCTGCACGTCAATAGCGTAGCGAGAGGTATACATAGGATTGCAGCCGATTGTTTGTTTTTCAGTATGCTGTGCATCACTAGACTACTAAGTTGCTTCAAATTTCACAAAACTTTACCTGGTGATGCCTTAGTAGTACCCGGATGTCGAAACCGGTTGTATTCACCATATGTATACGTTGAATATAGGATTCATGTTTTACGAAACTGCTGTGCCCTTACAATAAGACGCGGTACATGGTGTATACCGGTATGCAACGTGCCCTGTAACCGAAGGGTCGCAGGTTCGCAACAGCCTCAAGTCACTGCATCACGCACTTGGACAAATTGCTAACCCACAATTGTCTGTGAAGAAGGCAACGGGAAACCGCCTAATTCAAACCATCGTCGAGTGGCACAAAAAACAAAAATATCAATGAACATATGTCTGGAACAATAAAACATCTCTGGCAGAGATCTCATCACCATCGTTTTCCATTACATGCCAAAAGTTCATTCGCACTAACTGGATCAACCATTTATAATTAATGACCGTTTAACGTCAATACATAACACATGATTAATTATGCTATTCCTTATGGAAACAGAATCTCGTCCGAAGCGATTGGATGAGATCTTGGACGACTCTGAGCTTCCAACTCGTGTTGCACTGGCAGCCAATGAGAACGCTTCGTTCCGCGTTGGCGAAACGAGATACGACAGTGGAAAACTGGGAACCCTGACGCTCTATAAGATCTACGAGGAAACGTTCCTACGCGTCAATAGCATAGCGAGAGGTAGGATATTTGTGCAGACGATTGTTAGCGTTTCATTTGGCCGAACATCACCAGATTATACGTACAGGAATTCCGCCAATGAACCTCTTTCAATCAAGTTTAACTAGCTCAGGGTTTGAGGGGCCAGTTGTGTCAAGGACACTGCCTTCTATGCTTCGCATTATTCAACTCTGTGATCTGTCGAATTTACTGGTATCGAACTTAAGACGTTATATTCATCTTTAAAGAATTTGAACTTGTGTACAGTACTCTGTAACACTGGCCCGCCTATATGAAGGATGTTTTAAATTGGTTGCCCTTTCTCAGCGCATTGCATTTCGGATCTCTTCTCTGAACTGGCGCTGCCTCTGTTTCTGCCTACATTCAAAAGCTTTGGTGAAGTAGAAGTGCTTAAGTTGTAAGACGCTGCGCTCTGCCTCGCGCGATCTTTCTTTCGTCCTTTTGTTTCGAACATGATGCAGCATCTTGCTTTTCCGGACTGCCTGGACTGTTATGGGCTTCCAGTGTCCCGCTGCATGGATTTCGACTCTTACCTAGGAACTCTCTATCCTTTTTCTATTCTACTCCGCAATGATCTGTTCTCTTTGGCCGAGGATGTACAGGTAACACCTCAGAGTACATTTCTTGTAATGTAGTGCAATCAAGTATTTATATAGCGCTGCCGGAATCAGTAGCGCTCTCAACGGAAGTCTGTGCGTGGGCAAGGGAACAGAAAAGTCTTGATCGAGGAGTCTCCGAAATCGGCATGGTGAGAGGGTTAGTAATTCCAGGCGCAGGGACCGTGGAAGACAGTCTTGAAGAAGCGCTATATCATGTTTCATTGATTGAGTTATTTATTTATTTATTTACACCCTCCACGCATTTATGTATATATATATATTATATATATATATATATATATATATATATATACTATCCCATGGTACGTGTGTGTGTTTGATCTGAAATCGGCAAAATTCGAGCAATTCCAGTTGATAACTTGAAACAATATAGCCTGCGGTGTGCTTTGTTTGTATAGGGGCGATTGACAAGAATGTCCAGTTGCTGCCTTTGTACGTCCAAATAGAGGTCAGTTTGGCCAAAGGATTCAAAGACGGTCACAGGGAGGACTGGGAGTCGCTCCTCCAGATGTATGATCGATCAGTCGGTCAGTCGAAAATGACGACCATCAATGGCCTTGACGGTGGGCGCTTTACAGCCAGTTGGTTGAATTTAATTGCAACTATAGTGTACCCCGTTGTAGTGCTACAGGTAGGCCCCTGTGCGTAGTAGTGGATTTTGTCAAACTTTCTCGGATCACCATTAGAGTTAATCCCGGCAAGGTCAACCACACTCCTGTGTCGTGGCGATTCTCTTTTTTCAACATCAATTTCTCTCAAATAAAATGCCTGCAACAATCCAGAGCACTCTTTTATGCCATCCGAGAATGAGACGAGTGACGTGGTTTCCCGTTGCTTTCCTCACTGACAATTATTGTGGGTGAGCAACTTGTCCGGGGTCACTCTACAGTGGATTGAAGGAGATTCGAAGCTGAGACCCTCCGCTTCCAAGACCCAGAGCGTTTAGCCTACCGCCACACCACCGCATTTCACAAAGTGCAATCGGCACCAAGATTAGATAGTAGACGATTCCGGTTGTTATCTAAAAAACACGATGTCTAAGGCCACGCTTGGTTGGTTGCTGCCCTCAAATTTCGTACAACTATTACTTATTCTATTATTCATCTCTTATTGTGCGTCTGATGTCAATCCTCTGTGTCTATAACATAGGCCTTAAAGTAAGCTCTGTCTGTAAAAGCTTACGGATATATCTGCTAGACGGCACTCTTTTTAATCAAGTAAATACATAATTATAAATGCTGATTAGTTATGTATGAGACAAGGTTTCACGTCCGCTTGAAGGCGGTGAAGTTTTTCAAATACTTCAAGGCTAATAATTATAATTTGTTGTGTTTTCAGATATTTTAGTCTACGACCCGACATACGGTAGCCTAGTAAATCCACAGGCAATTGTCAACGATGATATATTCACCCTACAGGACGCAAGAGCCCCTTCAATGCTGTTGAAAGATATTGAATCAGATAAAGGCCATGATTCTCTGATTAGCCGACTGTCAACTTTCAAAATCGGGGGAAATAAGGACGGCAAACGAATGGCCAAGTCCTTCACAGAATATCGTGACAATACGGCGAATATTCTACGCTACGGCAATAGAAACTCCAGCCTAGCAATGACAGACTTACAAGAGGACAAATTCGTTTATAGCGAACCGCCGGAAGCGAGCACGTTGAATAGAAAGAGGAAGCAGGATGAGTCTAGCCATATCCAAAAGAACAGACCACCAAAAATTATTATTTCGTCACCAACGGATGAAAGAATTCACGTGGAGCAAGAATTCAATCAGATGACAGCGTTTGACAAAGAGGATGGAGAAGAGCGAAAGACAAAAGGTCAAGCCAAAATTGAGATACGCGATAGAAGGGTCTTAGACAGTGTCACTGAAGAAATCAGGCTAGATAAGAATCACTCGGATATTCAGTCAATCCGCCCCCAACCGTTGGAGAGACCAATTCTAGCCAAGAGGACATCGGTCCCAACTGGAAGAGTGTCGCCAATGGTTAAAATGAGTGTAAATACGACTCAAACAACAGCCATTGTCTTAAATACAGCAGACGAAGTTAATCAAACTGTAGGAAGGACCAACGGAGAAGTCGTCCTTATGTCTGCAGTCAATTCACCTTTGAAGCAAGAAGAGCGACGACCGAAGACAGTCAGTGACTCCGAAGGGGTTTGGGAACAGCAGGGTCCGTTCAGCGACTCGGAGGTCATCGATATCCGGGGGCTAGACTCTGACAAGAGATTCCGTCTGAGGGTCAGTCAATCAACGGAGGAATTCGACGACACACTGAACAGACCGCCGAGTAAGAGCAAAAAGAAGAGCGCACTGAAGGCAGGTCGAAGGAGGTCGACGCGTGCAAAGCGTCACGTGTCGTACAGTGACACGGACACCGTCTATCCACTTGACTCCTCACACGACGACATGGCCGCTGACGACAGTGAGCTCGACAGTCCCTTCTACTCCAAAAACAATCCAACTGTCTTCGCCGAAAACTGGCGCAGTCGATCGCTGATCGGTAATTCGCGCAATCCTCACACTCTGCCGGCGAACACAAGGCGACAGACCGGAAGTCTGGTCGTCAACGTACTTCCGGTTACGTCACATCGGAAGAAGAATTCTCTGCCAATGACACGAGAACATTTTCACGCGCATGACGTCTTTACAAAGTCTCCGTCTGCTTCGTTCCGATATCCAACTAGCATAGGAGTAATTCCAGAAGCATCAGAGGAGTACCAGGCAGTAGGCCTACCAACCGGTAGTAACTTAAGGCAATACGATTTAGCGACATCAAGAGTGCGAATTGGCGACCAAGATACTCATCGAAGGTACGGTAGCTCTGTCATCAACGTTGGGAATGTAAGAAGCGACGGGGGTCTGACGTCGTCTCGTAAGCAGTTAATGGAGCCAGCGATTATTAATGTTGGAGACAATGGCAGCTTCTCCATTCAGAACGATGCTTCGACTCGAAGGAGAACAACCTCCAGAGCAGCGACTTCAAACCGGAGAGCAGGTTTTGAGTGGAAGCAAGATGCCATTTCATCGGGAAGAAGACACAATCACAAAATGGTAGGACACAATAAAGATCATGCACAGTTTAAACCAGTTTTCAAGAAAGAAATGCCTAGCCTACAAGTGTCATTCACACAACGACGCAACATGTCCCAACAGCCACGTACACGTTGAGACAATGTTGGCGAGCGTTGGCTAAAAGCTGTCCCAATTAATGTACCTGTGTTTTGTTATGTGTGTGTGTGTGTATAGGTGTGTGCTTGTGTGTGTGTGTCTGTGTGTGTGTGTGTGTTAGTTGGTCAACTAGGAAGTTGCTTGGAATATCCTTGGAATATCCTCCCAGTATAATTATAACTTCGGCTCTTGCCTATACTCTCAACTCCGTTTTTATATCACTCTTAAATCTGTCTTATTTGGCCGAGGTTGGATCGGAAGCGCCTCTGAGTAGATTTCTTGAAGAGGCGCTATATTAAACTTCAATGATTGATTGATTGATTGATTTAATGATAGCACTACTGCACGCCTTTATAAAACTGCATCCTTGGTAATTAGACATAAGCCTACGGGCAATTAATACGCGCAAATCTAATCAACCTTGGCTGGAATAAGTCTTAGCCTATTTCATATGCATTCCTGATTTCACATTTCCCTCCCCATTTAATCCACCTTCCCTCCCACCCTTCAATTTAGCTTCCCCTTCCTCCACCTCTTTCTCCATTTCCTCTGACTCAACCTTCCATCTGTTTCACCATCTACACCTCTTGCAACACATTTCAGTTACCAGAACTTAATCTGTGGGTTCCCGAGGACTCAAGATGAAAATGTACACGTATGTATGTTTGTAAATACGTAAACACGATACAATGTAGGCATATATATGTAAGTATGTAAACTTAACAGATAGAGATTTGTATAGCTCATTTAAGACATTCACAAAGGTGATCGACCTACATGTATGACTATCTAAAAGACAAGAGCATTTTAAGACAGTTCGCAAATGTATGCTGCACAGAGTAAAGACAACAGAGTGCCAAGTGCATTGTCAGACTGTTCCACGAGGGCACGATGGGCTGCAGTTGAAGCAGGATGTACAGCGTAGCGCCTGCATATCATCATAGACCGCCGAGCGATACGATCGCCGACCCAGCTGCAGATATGATATGTTGTCTTATTTTTTCTTCTTATTACAGTTGACGCCGATGAGCAGTAACCAGAAGAGAAACGGCCTGACAGTGTTACCTTCATCTGATTACGGGAGTCAAACGCTGTATAACCTGACAACTCATCCCATCAGAACAGCAGACAACCAGAGGAATTTCGGTGGAAAGGTCATCCGACTGAATGAAACCAGAGATGGAAACATGTGGGATGAAATCATTTCAGACTACGAAGCTGACAAATCAGTCGACCTGTATTCGAGGATAGGCACGATACCACAGTCTGCTGGGAGACCATCAGATTCGAACTACCTCACTCACGCCGCCACAATGAGTAGAGTTAGAGACGGCATCGACTACTCATCGCCTTCCTTGGGTAACCGCAAAAACCATCTGACCCACATGTCTACGCCTGGGCTCGTTTCCACATTGGCAGTTAATAATTCTGATAGGGGAAGGGGTGGATTACAAGGCAGGACGCCGTCGGGTTATAACAGGGAAGGGTTTTCAACTGAATCGATGCCAAGGATCTACAGGGACAACCAGAACGTCATCAGGAAGATCGGCGTTGTAGCCCCAAATGTGGTCTTGGTGAGAAAGTGAAACTGGAAAAATCTGTTTAAGCCAAATAAGGGAAACGACGTTGCCAGTAAGCCCCACGTTCTCCATATGGGATCCACGTTCTCCATATGGGATCCACGTTCTCCATATGGGATCCACGTTCTCCATATGGGATCCACGTTCCCATACATGCATATGAGCAATACATGTGTTGCCAGCAAAATAAAACTAACGTGATATTCGATCGCTGCATGCGGTATTGAAAACGTATTGGCAATACAAAGTATTAAAGTAACAGTCCTGGTGTCCTTATAGGACCATTACTCCATCGTGGATAATAACTATTATTGGGCCCACATTGGGGCCAAATAGGTTACGTCAAATAACCAAGGGCATGCCGGCAGAGTAGTCTAGGCCTACATGTGTGTAGAGCCTCATCAGTGAATCTGGGTCTTGCTTTCAAAAGAAAACATTTCAAGCTTCAGACATTGGGAAGAACATCACAATACCTCAGCTAGGCTACCAAATACTCGCACCTCCGCAGAAAAACTTATAGCACTGCCAGTATCTTTCTGATGATCCCTATAGCAATAGTCTATGTATACGGACAAGAACCCCATATTAGGCCTACAAATATGGAAATATTGCCTTGTGGGCTTCTGCATGATATTTGACGTTGCAATTAGGATACTAAGTTAGATATTCGGTAATGACGTGATCGACAGATGGATTTATTTTCTTACACCACCCCTCGTATTCGCCTTTCTTCTTTCGCCCTCCCTCCGCTCCCAAACTATTTCGAGTTGGCGTTTTCTTACGATTCGCGAGATGGTGTCTTAGCCTTGCATTATAACATTTTATCAATTGAACAACTGCGGTCTTCTTATATAAACATCTAACACTACGACATTCACGAGATAGATATACAATAATGTCCGCAGTTATTCCAAGCAACGAGCAGCGCTTAACCTATTAAAGATGTCTGCGTGACGAGATCTACGTTTCGTATACCAACAAACCTACTCTCATAAATCAATCGTATCTTATGTTGTAAAGCAGTAAATAACGTTATAGCGACAAGACGGTCCAAAATCGGAACAGAGCGAGAAAAAAAGTCGAGAGATAGCTTGGGCTGCACAAAGGGAAGTCAGATGATTGAGTAGCTTTGCTAATAGGGTTTATTACTCAGACTGAACAGTTTTATAACAGTGACAGATGATCTAGAAGAGGGCGATATTTATTTATTTATGAAATTTATAACGCACACAAGGCACATAGAAATGTGAATCTGAGGCGCGGACGATAGGCCCTACCGAGCTGCATTGCAACAGATCCAGATTAAACCGCCAGCAATAAACCTTTTTTGAAGATTTAAACAAGTGATCCTGGCACAATAGGATTCTCAAGCCTGCTTCTTTTGCACATAAATATTGAAGAGCATCAAGTCAATGTAGGCCTATGATTAATGTAAATGTAGGCACATTGAGTATTGATTGGATGCTCAGTTCTTAACCGTGTAAACATATTACCCCTCAATCCAAAACTAAATAGCAAAACTACAGTTGTTACATTCTAGTGATACACTTGATTAATTCCAATCTAATCCAAAGTCAGTTGAAATCTCGCAGAATTACTTAACCACTTACGAAGTCAAACACTTGTAAGTAAAAGAGAAGCTAAGCACTCGTTAGATGTATTACAAAATAATTAACAAATTCACATAGAATTAATCAGAAGACTCACACAATTTTCTCAAGAAATATATAATTCATTTACTATATAAAGGAATTGTACAGCACAAAGCCTATCTATACATAATCCATCACACGGGTTAAAACAAACAGATTTACTGATTTCATAATTGCTTCTCTAAGGATTGAACCACACTAAGAAACTGTGATAATGCACTTTAATGCAGGAATTTCAATCCAATGAAAAGTCTAACCTACTCAAATCGTCTGTAATGCACAAACATAAGTCAAAGGTATCCAACAGGAGAACCATACCAGGACACTTCCAGAGGGTCCATATGGACATAGCCAGGATAGTAAAAGTTTTTAAATGCAGCATATTAAAAAAGCTTATCATGATCTCATGTTAGGATTCTCATTTGCACCTGAAAATTGCTTAGATGTCTCATATAAACAGCGTTTTTACATCTTGATGCTGTTATTACTTGAGAAATAAATCAAAGATGTGCAAAAATGGTAAACTGACAACATGGCACAAGCAGAAGAGCCTGTGAACTTATAATTTAAATATGATAGAAGTCTCAGTAATTAATCATTTTAGTGATTAAATTATTTTCCATTGTAATTTTGCTTAAATAGAAGTTGGATTGGTGAAAATAATTCATGCATAAAAAGAAATTGGACTCATGAAAATTATTGTTCTCTGTTGAATAGAATTTGGATCGACAAAGATAGTTTCTTGCTAAACTAGAAGCTGGATTGAATAATACATAAAAGGAATTTCGATTGATGACAATTGTCATGGACAATTGGACATTGACTTTAAAATGCTATGCATATAAAACGATGAATTGTCTGGCTTCAAATTGCCAATGAACCGCAAAATGCATTCGAGGCAGTAAGCATCTAATGTCATCAATCTGTTTGTCAATTAAACGTTTTTTACAAAGAATTTACAAGAAAAAGATGAAAGATTTACAATGAAAGATACTGTAAAGAGTGTAGTGCCATATGTCAATACTTATAGTAACCAGTAATTACTCCTATTCAGCACAATCACCTTCTTTTAAAAGAATATCCTGGTTCTTATTGAACTAATGAAATAGCAAGGCTGGCAACGAGTACCTTCAAGAGGTTCATGCAACTGCGGTATAAACATCCAGTTAACTCATTTACTTAACTAGCCACATTGTCTTTCTTTTAAACCTGTATTTTCTTCTCAATACATTGGCCTACCACCATCAATGTTTAGATCACAATTTTCATTTACATCAATAGTTTAACAACATCTTATAGCAACAAAGATTGTTTAAATCAACAGAAATTGTTTTGGCTTAATACATATAATATTTACATATGTTGGATAATTGCTCCCTACGAGGCCATTTACCCACTCCATTCACACTGTACAAAAATATTATTGTTTTAAATTACTAGATGCCAAACAGACAGCAATCAGTTGTAATGAACAAAATGTAGTAATATGTCTATTTATTTAACAACCATTAATTAGCCCAGGCTTGTGTTCATACCACTCACAAGCATTATTATCATTGTTTCTCCAGTCATAAATATGTTTCTCAGATAAAATAAGAAAAACAAAAACTACCCAAGTCAATTGTTAGTTTCTTGTAAAACAATCCATTCAAAGCTCTGAGTGGATGACAAAGGCCTTTTAATTTTCTTAAAAATAAATATCCAGTTACAAATGAATTCTAAAAATAAGGTCTACTGGAGAACTTTCACTTGTCATGTAGTATGCTGCACAGCATAAATAGTCTTCTTATTAAAGGGGATACATCAATTTCAAGACAAACATCATGCTAAGACAACACCACTAAAAAACAAATCCTGTCTACATCAAACTAAAATGTAAAATAATGACTCGAAATGCAACGACTTTCCGTAGCTCTAAAACAAATCCGTAGTTTCTCATTGGGCAGAATCCAAGAGTTAGCTAGGGCATGAAGCGTTCGTAACTTCATTTTCTGAACCTTGATTTGTGAAGGCAGCTGCCAATCCTCCCCACATCATATCTTACTACTGACAGTTTACTTATTTGACAGCTGACAACATAATCCACGTGGAGGAACAAATCCAGCAAAAATCCCGACGAAACATCTTTCCGGGGTCGCTAGGATGCACTGCCCTACTTCTCCATTGCGCATCCCTTGGATACAACATCCAATAACTAAGATTGCATCTCAAAGCATCTGTCACATTAATTCACACAGATAAAATCATACGCTTGTTAGGACATCTGAGAAATGTGACTTTCTGGCACATTAGCAACCATGTTTAAAGAGGTCTTCAGCTGTACAAATGCTTGTAAAGATAGCATTCTTTCCCAGGTTTCAACAACCACCTGTGCCAGTGTTACCTGGCAGTGTTCCCATCTATGGACGACAGTTGTCAAGTCTTGACATACAATGATTGACAGTTACACAACTTCTAGCTTTGGTAAAACAATAATCAAATATACAAACATATTGGCAATGAGAATAGATATCAATAGCAATTCCTATATAACTGGCTCATGATACATAAACTTCATCAACCGAATACCAGAAATACTTTCATCAAATGCAGAAGAAATATATATACATATGGCAAAGCGAGATGGATTATCACTCTATCACGTCAGACAAACGTGTTGATTAAACTTCATACTGGCAATTTACAACTGTTACTTAGCATTCGCAAAGACCTATGCCGAACAAATCGAAGATAAACCACAACAATTATAAATATGCAAACAAAATAGAAGAAGACACACATACTGATGTCAAGTTTTCCTAAGCCAGACAACGAAACGACCCGCAACGGAGTCCTCATATTCACGTCTGCATTGAGAGCAGAATTTTTACCAAGACTCATATCTTTGAGCGCAACCCAGTCCTCTTTTTTGTGCTTTTGACGATAGAAGTCTTCAAGATCTTCGTTAATGTCGTCGTTCTTCTCATCGTCGATCTTAAGACGAGCCGAGTCCGGAATTAGATTCCCTTTCGTATAAACATTTTGTAGGAATGCAAGTACTTCGTTTTCGTCAAAGTCACCTTTCGCATCACCAGATGACGTATGACACGAAGGACACTGCTCTGAAGTTGGAAACTGCAACTTTGGATGTTTGGGATCCTCTGTTACATCACCAGATAGGAAATGATTTGCACGATTGTGTGCTCGCCAAAGAAAGAGGACACCACTCTTTGAATCCTTCACCTTCGTCTCGATGTGAACAGCACCTTTCATGAAGTTCTGGCTGCATTCTCGGCAGCCGAAGAAGAACTTGACATAACCACGTATTGCAAGAAGTACTTCCATTACGCTCGACTCATCTGCATCATCTAACACAACAAATTCCGTTTTTTAATCATGTGATTTAATCAAGACTTTAATGCAACAGCCGAAAAAGACATTAAAAAAGCTTACCAATATTCAATCAGGGCAGAACTTACCAAGATACAATTAATGCATAATTAACAAAAACTCGATCAATGCATAACTAAAAATTGTGCATAGAAGTCATTAGTTTGCATCCATTAACTAGTATTTTAAAATTTAGATAATCAAGATATTGGTCATTAGTCTAACAAAGTAAAAACGAGAGAAGGATGGTCTCTCTTAGAAGTCGCTTGCAGGCCTGGAAAACCAATTGCAACATTAGGTACCATATTTACCGGTTTTCTGCACAGCGTGGTCATAAGCCGCGACTGTAAGAGCGTGGAATGTTGTCCAGAGACTGCATGGATAACCACGAAATCGGGCTTCACTTCCCCGACACCCTGTCCATGTAGTTGATTCTGGCAAAACTTCACCAGGACTCTGAAAACAAAGCATTCACAGAAGCATTCACAGAAGCATTCACATAAGTTACCCTGGCAAACACACACCAACTTGCCTTCATGACCAAAGAACAATTAATTGCTAATTACTCTTTTTTTATGATGTTGAAGTCTACAAGCTACAACATATCCAAAATTCTCTGGCTTGTGTAATGTCCTTTACCTTGCTTGGATGGCCGCAATGGCTTCTTTCATTACTGAGAATAAGGTATAAACGAGTCTTTAAAATCCTTAGAACAAGCACTCTTACCTACCTTCAACCACTTTTAACTTCATGCAGTCTGTGAACTTTGGGTATGGGTTTTGGTTGTGCTGCAAGGCGGTATGGTCATGAACTCCTTGTGCATTTCACTCTGTTGCCCTCAAGGGAATAACCAACAACCTATGTTTCATTAATGCCTAAACTATCTTCATCCTTCAAAACTATTCAAAAACTCATTGGTTTCAAACATCTCAATGTCAAATTATCTTTCTTCTGGCAACTGATAAACTATGCCTCAGATTTACATTTCTGTGAGACCATGTGCAGTGTTGTGCACATTACAAGTTTTCCTAATCCCACCAATAATAATGGCTATGCCAAAAATTTTCTTGACCATACAACTATTGTAAACTCGTTTGCAGCAGAAGCAAAATGTAAAATCCTGTCCAGCTGAATGTAAACAAAGCACCCATGTATGCACCTGTTGCCACAGGTGAACACAATAACAGCATAAAAAAAATTGTCTTAATATCACAGGTGTGTTTACAAAAGCATCGTTTCTTGGAATTTATTTCAACCAGCGCCAATTCCACGCAAATAAGCTCACAGTAAATAAGGCAACAAAGAAGCTAACATTTGATCATGTTTTATAACTGTGCAAAAAAGGATGATGAAATTTATCCTGTGGCTTATGGCAATTCGAAGATGGAAAAATTTAATTTAGAAAGGTATTGTGCATTTATGGGCAGCATGACCAACTTTACTGCAAGCAACGCTAGCACAACCATTTAATATCCACTGGCAACAAATCGAGTATGGGATAGCTGCTTCAGTCTTGTGCTGCCTGCCGACCTCGTCAAGCTCTGTAGCCTCACTCTCTGCTCGGCTGAACATCGTCTGCCCTACGTTTCTCTTGCTCACACCTCCACCAGGCAGTCGTCCTTGGTGGCAGGCCCTCAATTTGGAATGGTTTCATCTTTACACTCCATTCGTTCTAGAACCCATCTCATGCACTTCTCTCTCATCTTGAGATGGTTTTATTTGACATAACTGTGGTAGGGAGCGTCTCTGAGTAGCCACTTTGAAGACGAACCAAACAAATTCTTTTAGCGAATGAATGAATTTATTGATATTTTCAATGGTAAAAAAGTAACATGAGCAAAAATGTCGGGCATAATCGTTTTTATAGCCTTTAATGAGGTCATTTGAAAGCATCTAATAAACACTGATCATAAATTTTTTTAATGTTTGTCTCGATGGCCAAAACATTAGATTTCTCAGTATCTGATATATTTGCATATTCTCAAAACAAGTACAGCAGGTTCAGAGCATCAATGAACCCAATTGTCATGCATACAATTGTGTAGCAGAAAGAGTTCCAAGCAGTGCATTTCAATGCACATTTTGAATGTTTCTTCTTCTATATGAAAATGTAAATGCACCCGCATCAGTCATTAGATGATAAATAAATTCGCGTTATTAGTGTAGAACAAGGGGCTGGAGTCCTTTCAGCTAAGATGGAAATTCCACTTCATTGTCCTAGAGCTGCTCCAAACAAAACCATGTGCGAAGTTTGACCACTTCAACCTAATACGAATGACCAATTTCGACCAATTTCGACCACTTCCACCTATTATGAATGACCTTATGAGTCTTACATATGACCCAGACTGTGAAGTGAGTGTCAGAAACCAAAGCATTCAAAAGCAAAAGTACACATACCAGACCATGAACGATAAAGTATTGCATAGACTCTATAGGTTTAACTGCAACCCAAATAGAACCAATAACACTATAGCAGTAACAGTAATATAACAGTAAATAATATTTATTTATTCACATCGCATGTATTAGTGATATGTAAATATTACAACAATAGCCAGAACAAGGGATAAAAATATTAGGCATTCAAAAAGTTTAAATAATAGTCAAACTCAAGTGCCAATGTCAAGGTCAAGTGAAAAGAAGTAACTTGTTTCATTCAACCAGTATACATTCTCAAATAAAGTCATTATCACCTGCAATCGGTTGATTGATTCCAGCCAATAGGTGCCTTTGATTGGCCCTTGATTGCTCTGCAGCCATTCATTAACCTTACTCAGGAACAAAGAGACTGGCTTCTGAACGGGAAGATACTGAAAACAAAAACATTTATTGCCATATATTTGTTTAGGCTTATCATACAGAGTGATATAAAGGCTAACTCACATTCGATAGCCATGGCAAATCTGAAAAGCATAAAAATCACTGTGTGCCTGAATTTAAAAATTACTGAAACTTTGACATACTATGATAATCCAAGAGAAACAAATAAGATAAGTAAAACAACTTATATTTGATGCAAAATGACATATCTGAATCATGATTACAACTGTACCATGATGATGTACAATCAATCACAGGTGTGTTAAAAACATTCTGCAGATACCTTTGACAATACTCGGATGTAGTCCTTCAAAGCCAGCAATGATTCGTCGGCTATGGTCTGAGAAAGAGCCACTTCATGTCGAAGTGAATAATGAAGGCTTGACTCCAAGTCTTGCTCATGCACCTTCATATAGTTGCTTCAAAAAGAAGAAAAAACCATAGATAAATAAAACAAGATGGAGATGTTTACTTATAACACACAGCTCAATTTTCAAATTGAATGAATGACTGAGATTATTACTGTATTACATAACAAATAACTAATAAACCGATCAACCTACACTTGTGAATATGTGCAAATGAACTCATCCATTCAAAGTTTCTGTATATACTGCTTAAAAACATCTTCTAACGTCCTACAGCTATGTTTCTATAATCACTGAACACATATGCATGCTCCCCAGTATGCAACCTGTTGTGTAATAACAAAATAATATGGTTGAATAATGAATACGATGACGATGATGAATTCCTCATATTTAAGCATGAGATGATACAATAATTCAATTATAGATGGCATTGCAACCACACATGCACACACAGTATCCTTCAAACTTCTCAGCAGCTCACCTGCAGATAAAAGCATACCACTCTGCCCTTACAAAAGATAGCAAAACAGGTGAAATGCAATTGCCAATTACCAAATTGTACATACATTAAGTATACATACTTAGTTAGCAAATGAATTATGCATACACTATCGTGCCTTTGCCATCATGGGCCCTTCTACGTGGAATGACCTGCCCCCCATTATCTGTAGCAACCACAACCACTGCCTTTAATTGGGCTCCCACCCTCATCCCTTCGTTGCCTGAAGACTTTCTTATTTCCTCAGGGCAGTCACACTGAGAGCGCTTCTGAATAGCTAGTACTGTGCAAAGTGCTATATAAATAACCTGATACGATACGATAATGTAGACATACTTAGCCAAAGGATTGAAGTCTTCTTTGTGCAATGCATCTTGTGGATGCTTGTCCTTCTGCATTCCATCATTTGAAGGATTAGAGCTCTTCCTGTTATCATCAGGTCTAGGCCGATGCAGTCCAGCCACACTCCATCTAGTCACCCAACTGTCTTCAGCCAATATTGGACTCCCAAAGTCATTATCCGATGGCATTACGGTCTCCTTGCTTTCACTGGAGACAGCGCCATCTGCAAGAAGCCTCAGAGCTTCAAGGTAATCTGTTCGATTTTTACCACTGTAAATCAACATTTCAAATACAATGTCAATTTTACCAATAGATTTTCGTTCCATTTTCATTAAGTTTCACAAATATAGCTTTTAGTTACTATGAAAATTGAAAAATTATTATTACAAATAGTATACACGATTGCAGTAGACCAGAGGTGGGCAAACATTTTGGACCTGGGTCCACTTGAAGTTAAAAACAATTTTTGAGGGCTAGACTTTTACAAATTTTTTAAAATTTCTAAAAGCGTAAAACATGATTAAACTGATGCAAATAATAGATTGATCATATACAAATTTAATAGAATAAAAATGAGTGATTAAAATCTTACATTCTGCCATTGCTAGTGTGAGTTATGCACCTGTGAACACGTTTTAACAAGTATTATTCAAGTGTTCTACTGACAACAACTCTTCGGTGATGACAAGTTTGTCATCAATTCCTCTGATAAAAATGAGCAATTGAACAGTACCAGTAATATCACTGGCCAATGAATAAAACAGAAATGACTTGATTCTAATACCAAGCTGGTCTGTAAGATCGTCTCATATATTTGTATATGCGGCGAACAACCGCTCTTCTGGACAGCGATATACTTTCAAACATTTTTGGCTCTCTGGGCACAAAATATCGGTCACAGCAAGCATGCAATCCTCGCCTTCTGAAAATGATTTGGATTGCTTAATAATCTTATGAGAAATCACAAAACTGGTCATTGTGGCAGCTTCTTGTGCAGACGACTGCCTCACAAGAACTGTTTTTTAATTCTTTAATTTTTTAACCAGGCCATTAGCTTTTGCATGCAATTCATTATTCTAGTTTAAGTTACTTCCGAAACCGCTGTGTCTGCTTTGAAAGTGCCACTTTAGATTGAACTCCTTAAAAACTGTCACCATGTCCCGGTATATTAAGCACACTACTATGCTGTACAAATTTGCGAAAAAATATTTCCTTGTCCAATTGTAATTAAACACTCGACATTCGAGATAAATTTTTTTCTTATTTGCTCATTTTTAAACCATTTGATAATAATAGTTCTAGTCGAAACAAACTCCTGCACTAATAAGAGATTCACTTGCTAAAATAAATGAACTAAGTCAATGTGTTACAACCACATGCTACCGGAAGTAGATGTAAGCAGCAAAGATGAATGGATCCAGGGTTTAACGACAGCTTATGACAACATAGGCCGTTGCAGTCAAAAGAAATTTGCTAGGCGTATTACAGCACTTACAGCTTAGACTTGAAGTCTTAAACTTAAATAGATAAAAAATTATTTATACAAAAAAGATAATATAAAAAAGATAAGTAAGCCTATCAGCAAGCACAAGTAATACATTCCAATATGAAAAATGTTTTGGTTATCTGGGACTTTTGGGGGGCCAGATAAAATGCGTGTGCAGATTGGATCCGGCCCGCCGGCCATAGTTTGCCTACCTCTGCATTAAACTCAACGCAGTGCTTTAGAAATAGACTTAGTCTAAGATTTCAGCTTGCGAAGCATTATGTGGATCTTCATTTATTTTCCTTAGGAATGTCTCAGATAAAAATTACAACTATGCGAGGATATGCAGCAATTTATTATTTATACAGCCTACGAATCTGTTGTTTTGTTCTGATATCTTTCAGAATTGTTCTACAGCTATCATCAACTGACTGAGAAGCCTACAACACTGAGACATATGCACAAGACATAACTAGCCCAACAAACTAATGAAGAGTAAATAATTTATCCCTACACAGCAAGTTTTGTGAAGCTGCCATCCGACTTATCCACGAGAAACATTGACGGCACTTCTGCGATGCCATACTTAGCGACATCCTCTGCCAAAATCCTTTGCACAAAGTGTCTCCTCTTCTGACCAAAAGTGTCTAGTATCACCTTCAGCAACAAAATGACCAACATGAAACATGGACAATGTGCTCAGCATCTCAGTTGTCACATCAACATGTCAGGTAGTTAGATGTCTTATATAATGTCTTCCTAAACCAACACATGCCATTTGCTAGCAAGTCATTGTCAATGATTATAGTTCATACAATGAGGCTACCTGGCAATTAACATGTCTAAGCTTCAGCAGCCAGCATGAAACCAATATGTAATAGTGCAAATGAATATATGCATTCCGAACCTTACCTATAGACAATGTGGAAGAATGGACCGGTAGACCCCTTGACAACTTACTAAAGAAGACGAGAGACAGGAATAGATGGAGTAGACTTGTCCATGAAGCGACCAACCCTCGAATCAAGGATGGTTAAGACAAGACAAGACAAGACCTTACCTATAAATCATTTACCAGTGTAATACATTGTAGGCATACATGTAGTCAAGCTGCAATGCATTCTACACATTCGGAGCATAGCAAAATTAGGTGCAAAATGATCAAATAACATTACACATAACATTACACATAACATTACACATAACATTACACATAACATTACACATAACATTACACATAACATTACACATAACATTACACATAACATTACACATAACATTACACACAACATTACACACAACATTACACATAACATTACACACAACATTACACACAACATTACACACAACATTACACACAACATTACACACAACATTACACATAACATTACACATAACATTACACATAACACTACACATAACACTACACATAACACTACACATAACATTACACATAACATTACACATAACATTACACATAACATTACACATAACATTACACATAACATTACACATAACATTACACATAACATTACACATAACATTACACACAACATTACACACAACATTACACACAACATTACACACAACATTACACATAACATTACACATAACATTACACATAACACTACACATAACACTACACATAACACTACACATAACACTACACATAACATTACACATAACATTACACATAACATTACACATAACATTACACATAACATTACACATAACATTACACATAACACTACACATAACACTACACATAACACTACACATAACATTACACATAACATTACACATAACATTACACATAACATTACACATAACATTACACATAACATTACACATAACTGGGGTCTACCTAAAGAGTTTCCAGTCCTTTAAAACACAAACAACATGAATCGTGTATTTTTTTAAAACCAAAAACATCAAAACTGACAACTAATAAAACTTAGTACATACTGCTGCTCACCAATAGTCTCATAACGAAATCAACCTTCAGCCCAAAAACTTTATTTCTTAAACAGCAACAGAAAAAAATTGACAGCCCTGTCAATTGCACATAAAATTATCAATCAGTAAATTTTTTTACTTTCATCTTGATCCTCATCTCTTCTGGGTTGATATTAAGCACCAGTACAGCATAAACAGAAAAGGACAAGGAAGTCAAGAAGATAATTATAACCTAGAGCTGATAAACAAATGATAACAACTAATATACAAAAGGCGGCACACGGAGGCGATTCTAAACACTTTCTATCTAGAACACTCTCTCAATTAACAGAGATGAAAGAGCAACAGTCAAAATGTCACAAACAGCAGACCGAACTTGGTTTGGTGCAATCAGGTCGGGAGCACCTTTGATGCATTTTTCTTGAAGTGGTGCTATATAAATTAAAAGATTACAACAGAACTTTTGAGAAGTTCTTTAAAGCTTCTACATATACTAGTACGTTCAGATTCAGAAATACATTTTGAAATGCTGACAAACATCGACAAAACTGCTGGGACTTTGAAGAGCGTGTTAAAGACAATTTTTGACATTGACTTAGAGGGCGTAAATGAGCAACGGTCTCATACATGGCATCACAGGGTGTTTAAATACATTAAAAATTAGTATGTTGTGGCTAGATGATGGCAAGAGCAACAGAAGGTAATAACACCAGACTAGAATACACAACAATATGTAACCTCAACTCAAAGTGGCAGACCAAACATACTATATTTATAGTACACAAGGGAGGGGAGGGGAGGGGAGGGGAGGGGAGGGGAGGGGAGGGAGGTGAGAAGAAATGGAAGGGGAAGGAGGAGGAATTGGTGACCACCACTTAGCTAGGCAAAGCTATGCTCTTCCACACAGGTCATAGTATGACATATGTACAAAAGGAAACTATTAATCAATTAACAACTGCTGAAGTGCTTAATTATATTCGGAATTACTGCTTTGTGAACTAGAAACAAATTCAATAGAAAATGCATAATAACTACATTTACGAATAATGAGTAAAATTATAGATCCAGTTCAACTGCTTATCTTTGCATCTACACTTTCACATTTGACATTGAGCCGATCTTAATGCAACAGCGTTGAAACATCTGTGCGTTCTCAGAGATTTGCATGAGACAAAAAACTGCCAGCAGCTGCTGATCAATATACAGATGTGTGCAAGCAGATCAATAGCGTCAAGAAGACAAACTGAAAAAAAACTCAATCCGGCAGACACATTAAACAAACAAAAGATCGCTTTCAACTGAAGCAGAAACTGGCATATTTAAAAATGAAATCAACACAGGAAGGATTGTCAGAATTTTTCAAGATAGCGACTTAATTGGATGATTGTGAAAAACTCTCAGAAATTAAACATAAAAAAATATCCTAAGGACTTTGATACACTGTGCAGAGCAATCATTAGATACTTGCTTTACATAAACATTTTAAGGCCAATTCATAATATATGTTGATAAAACCTGGAGAATAAACAATTTTGCATTGGATGGATAAAAATATGTAACAACATCCAATCCAATCACATTTATAGCAGTGTGATCATACTCTACAAGGCATTGTTATCATAATACATTGTTATCATACTCCACATGGCAGTGTTATCATAATGCACAAGGCATTGTTATCATAATCCACAACGCATTAATTGGTGGTCAATTCACATACATGATATTCTTAGAATCAGACCTCTGTTGCCTTTACACCTTTAGAGTCACAAGTAAATACATTGCAAGCAAATAAATTGTCCAGAAGAGGCTGGCTAGAAACTACTAGCACTCAAAAAAATCATGATAAATCTTCATTGATCTTATTATTTCTAACCATTTATTCCTTGTAAGCTAAGATGTAATCTGATATCAGGCAAGTTACTAATAATTATTACAACAAAAGAAATATCAAAATCAAGTGCATATGCATGATATTCTTAGAATCAGATCTTTCTTATTTCTGTTGCCTCATACAGTCTTTATGTCATTAGCAGATGCATCTGCTCCTAGCAGACATGACCACTGTAACCCACCTTTAACTGGCATATATGGGTAAACTAGATATAGGTCAAAATGCTTTAGCCATAGCCAAAACAAATACCTCAAAACAGCAGCATATTATCCCCACATTGCATTCATAACAACGGCTGTCCATTGGACTACCGATATTGAGTCAGTCAATAAGAATACAAGTAAGACGTTAAGTAAGTTCTATTTCAGTAGTTCAGTCATTAGTTGTAGGCTCTGAGTTACTGACTCTGGGACCTAAACACAATTAGTTACACTATAATGTAACATAGCCAACAATTTATATATAACATCTTCTTGATATATATTCATAGGTAAGCTGCATGCATCTCAATAGTTGCCAAAGGCAGGAGAGAGAATGACAATGATTGCAAGGAAAGGCCGAATGTGACGTGGAAGGGCATTTAAAGATGAGAACTAAGTGGCTCAACTGTTTGAAGCATTAAAAATATCTGCAATTGAGAACCAATTCTCTATGATAGACTTTCCTTGTCCTTATACAAAACATAACAGAAAGTCTAAAGAAAAGCAAAATATGATGCTTAAAAAACTCAAGAGACAGTTTTAAACAACAAAATTAGTATCTACACAAATCAATCTGATGTAAAAACTCACCTGTCGTCCAAGATATGATTCCTGAGGTTCAAATATCACAACACCTTTCTGGGAAGAACCGTCCAATGCAAGCCAAACATCGCTTATATTCCTAGGAAAATACATCATGAAAATGATTGTGAATATGCATGTCACATAACTGCCTGAAAAAAATATATAAAAGAATTGTTTAACACTTTAACAAAGAGAAGCATTGGTTTCCCAAACATTTTAGTACATGTTCATTATTAACCCTTTAACGACCAACGTTACTGATTATGCCTTACGTTTTACTATACGCTGGTCGTTAAAGAATTAAATGGTCAATGTGAGCAGGGCTGTACTGAATAATTCACACTGGAAAACCACAGTTCAGGCAGTCTACTTGCTATAGCAGCCACATATGTAGAAACAGATGTCACGCAACTACTATGGTAGTATTCGGTCGTCCTGCATGTACGTAGAGATGTGGCCAAATTTAGGAACACAACCAATCAAACAAGCTGCAGCTCTTTGGACCCCTCCAAGGGCAGCAATCGGACATGCTGGAGCCCACAGAAGAGAGAGGAACAGTAATCTAATCAATTAACGATAAAGGCATGAACCAATGAGGCAGCAGAAGATGAGGAGAGAGAGAGCGGGAAACAACCTGTAACTGGCACAAGAAATAATAGCAGGAACGAGTCAATGCAGAAATATGCTTCACAAAAGACAGTTCTTGATCCAAAACTACCCCCAGATCCCTGACACAGGTGGAGAATATAAAGTTAGGGAATTCAGAAGACAGAGAGCCCAAGTCGAGCTTGTTCAGCTGCTGGCGGGTACCAAGCCAAATATATTGAGTTTTCTGCAGATTAAGTCGCATTCGATTTGATGACATTCAGGCAGGTAGGGTATCTGTAGCTTGAGACATTCTTCGGACTGCAGAAGAAGCCTGGGATGATGAGCATACGATTGAACATCATCTGCGTGAGAATGGCTCGTAAGAGAAC
Source organism: Bimastos eiseni (assembly GCA_959347315.1). Classification (NCBI taxonomy): domain Eukaryota; kingdom Metazoa; phylum Annelida; class Clitellata; order Crassiclitellata; family Lumbricidae; genus Bimastos; species Bimastos eiseni. Next base: position 15,275,106 of record OY365806.1, on the reverse strand, counting down.
AAGATGCTACTAGAGACTCGATATCTGCAGTGAAGAGAATGTAGAGAAGAGGTCCAAGGACCGATCCCTGGGAGACACCAAAGGGGGCAGGGCGCCAAGGTGATCGAGATGAGTGAAAGACAACAGATGTAGAACGCTCGAAGAGAAAAGACTTGTTCCAGATAAGTGGAAGGTCTCTTATCCCAAAAGTTAAGGAGAGACAACTCAAGAGGATATCATGATCTACTGAATCAAATGCAGCGCTTACATTATATAAGGCCAGAAGGGTTACTTGGGACCTGTCCATGGCACTATATATGTCGGAGAGGAGACGAAGTAGGAGGGACTCAGTTGAGTGACCTTTACGAAACCCAGATTGACATGGAGGAAGTAGATTGCTTCCACCGAGTACCGAACCCGAGTATTTGGACTAACTATTTGCCGGATCCGAGTACGAACCGAATAGTAGTGGCAAATCTGGCCAGCGACTGGCAGCAAGTACCATCCATAAGCAAAGCGTAATTAACCTGTCACGTGCACAGCTACAGAGAACTATCTATAGTCAGTGCAGAGTCTATAGCAATATCCTTCATATAGCGTATCGTCGCACTCTAGGCTACAACAATATATTTATTATTTAGTAACTGCATCTGTGAAAAAATGTAAAACTTTGTCATAAAATTTGAAATATGAAGTTATCAACGACGTCTTTACTCTTTATTGTTTACCGGAAAGTCGGTGGAACCAATTCAAGCGGGAAAATTACTGATTTGGTTGCCACCTGGGAATGCAACCAAAAGAAATTAAACTATATAAATTAACATTGTTTTAAAGAAAATTCAATGGAATGGTAGGTTCTTATTTTATTATTCACTAACTTATAATTAAGTCCTTTAGTCCTAAATTTATTTGATGAAAAAATTGAATTTTATCCAAAAAAATTATTTTATCAAAACAAGTTATTTTTAGTTATTCGCGGGTGTAATATTTGCCGAGGCGAATACTTCCAAATAGTCCAATCTTCGGCCGAGGCGAATGTCCGAGGCAATTTCCGGTTATGCCCTAATCCAAATAGCTAAATAACTGACTGCCTACAAGTTTTTCAATTATCTAAGAGATAAAAGTAACACAAAGTAAGTACAACCCTACTTGTGAGACAAAATATTGCCAAACAGCTGTTCCATACACCACCAATCACAGCACTCACTTTGTTGCATAGCAACTTTGGCATGGTACGCATTTGTAAATATGAACTAAGAAAATTTTATAAAACAATTAGATTAGCCAATTTAAAATGAACTTGTATGACTTTAGACTTATACAGTAATACAAAAGAAGTTAAGAAACATAAGTAAACAGAGAAATAAAAATCCCTGAATTACAGTAAACATGATCTACGTACGACATGAAATGCAAACGATCACAATAACCTAAGCAACCATGGAAGCCTTGTGCACATGGCATATAATAAAACAAGGACAGAGTTTAAAACAGCCAAAATGAGCAGAACTAAACATATAAATTACTTCATATATTATAATATAATATATGCAACCAATCTGCATAAAAACAGGCCTGGGTCACATATGTCATAATGCACATATAATACTAAAAAATTTTGGATAAACATTATATATATTATCTTACTGGAGAGGTTGCAGTAAACGCAGTTTTCTGCTTCCAATGTTACTTTGACTTGCATTTGAAATGAACTTCACAATTTCTTCACGTAGTAAATCCACCGATTCTATGCCAGGACAAAAGGTTCCATTTGTACGTTTTGAAGCAAATGCAGGAAAAAACTGAAACAGTTCAACCAGTGTGTAAGTGAATTGCTCCATTACAGATACTCGCCAAATACTTATGGATCAAACCCAACTATTAAAGCCAACAGAACCACTTACTGAGCTAGAAATAATAAGGTACATACAACAATACATAATTTTTATAAGAGTTCTTAGAGCATGAAACGCTCCACAAGTGCACAATAAGGGAATAAGTAAGCCATTGCAAAGAATAATGTGTGCCTTCACCATCTGTTGAAAGAAAACAGCATTTACAATCCAAGTAAAGTGTGTTGTCTTGGTTACACAACATATTAAATTATGTAGAAACATATTGTTCATGACTATTACACAGGAAATAATTAGAGCTGTACCGATTAATTGGCCGGCCGATATCGGGCCGATTATAGAGATATCGGCAATATCGGATATTGGCAAGATAATCGGCGCCGATATTAAAAATTATTTTTTTTATTTAACAATATTATTTTCAGTCTAAAAAAGCAAAATGACGACCGCAACATCACTGGGTCTGTGAAGGACGGCATTTCGTTCCGTTCCCATATCGTGTCGTCGAGCCAATGGCTTCTTCAGAACAGTGGTGAGACCACCCAGTGTGCTAGTATAGACCGTGAGAACCTGTCAACATAGGTGTTGTGCAGAGTGAGTCATAGTGCCTGCTTAAAAGCCAAGGAATGGGTGGCCAATTCAAGCCAATGAACGGCTGGCCAATCCAACAGAGAAACCGATGAATGTACATCGTGGAGGCATGCCTAATAAATACATGCTAGCTGCCAATCAGATCTCCCCAACACATGTCAGTGGCCTGAGAGGTTGAGACTAGATGGGTGGCTGTGAATACGACAGCCGTGTCTTGGCCTTTAATTACCCTGAGCACAGTTCGACAACGGGCGGTGTCTAATCTGTATTGCTTGCCTAGGATTAGTCCCCAACTACATGCCAATGAAATAATCGTCAAAATAATTGGCTAAATAATCGGCTAAATAATCAGGTATCGGCAAATGAATAATCGGCATCGGCATAATCGGCAAAAAGTGATATCGGTACAGCTCTAGAAATAATATATATATATATATATACATACATAATATATTCATATAGTTGCTCTTCATCTAAATTACTAAAAGTGAGCATTTTTTTAAACTTATCTATAATTAAAAAAGCATTTCCGTTATAGAGATATTTCTGATAACTACTTAGCACTTACTTTAAGAGTAGGATACGATTTTACATCAAAGTGCTGGCAAAGTGCTGTGTTATATTCCTGGGCACAATCAACTCCAGCTTCCTTTATAAATGGTCTCCAAGCTACAAGGAACAATGCCTTGCAGTGAGGATAAACACAAACCTAATTATATAGAGGCTCAAATATTACATGTCATTGTCATCAGTCTTACTTGATCTCCATCTGATTTTACTCCTAAATGAGACTATAACAAGTTATATGCCATGGTTACCTAGCACGATAAGTCTACTTCAGAGCAAACAGTCGATTGAAAACAAAAAAATGCATGCATGAAGTGTGTACCAAAGTACTTATAAAACACTTTATAAAAGCATCTCAAATCTGCCCCATACAACTATACATGCCTAACTAATTGATCTAACCAGGTTCAAGCAATAAACCTTACTGAGCAAAATGTGTTTGATCATCCTAAAGCAATGGCTGCTTTGGTCACCCTATTTATAAACAATAATGAGATGCTAGAGAAATAACAGCAATGCAAGCTACTGGAAAGCGTATCGCAAGTAAAATAGTTTGAAACAGAGAAAAAACATTTTTTTAAAAGTCCTCACGAAAATGATTTTCACTTGACAAAATAAATAGATGAAACTAGATGATAGCTATGTCTTGCACATGCATTGATAACAAACTGCAGCCTGTGCCAAACTGTCTGCTCATAAATTTTGTTACTTTATAAATTGCACACCTAAAACTCATACGGATCAAGAGATTTGTGTCGATGCAAAACAGCACAGTGTATGGAAATGCTGCTTTAAAGTTCTACATTTTGTGTATGTCGTTGTAGGAACCACTCATCAATCACTTACTTACGAGCTGTAACTTATCTCAGACTGTATGAGTCAAAGTACGTCGAATAAAAGTGGCTGCTTCTTTAAGATTGTGCTTCGTAGTTACACGAAATACACCATAATTATAAACAATCATCTTCATGTAAATATTTAAAAGTGAAATGGATTCTGGCCCTGAGTCACGGTGTTACACTAATTAAACGTGAACGAATAACCACCCTGACATTTAAGAAGCTGTGCATACGCGGACATTTTAATTCACACCTTTGATGTCAGTTGCCAGTTGCTTATAGATGGGAGCAAATCTGACGCAGTGACCGCACCAGCTGTTGTAGAACTCGATCAACCAAGCATTGCTTGTTGCCAACACAGTCCGGTCATAGTTGTCCTCTTTCAGAGAGATAACATCATCACTATCGTTGTACAGTGGGTCGACACAATGACAACACGGTGCAAAAACTAATACGATGACTATGAGTAAACGAGCTTGTCCACATAATAAATCGTCCTTCTTCCTCCCAAACATTCTGGATATGGAAACCGACGACGATAGAACCAAAATCCGTGCTTCCTTCGATCGAACGTCAGAAATCCCCAGAATAGTTGGCCACTTATGCCATCCATCTGCCGTACGAAACTGAGCTAGCGCCCTCATAACATACATCTGCCGCGACTCCCGAGTCAGCAATGTTCAGCACACGACAGGCGCACCAATAATGAGTGATACAAAAGGCTTTAAAAGCACTCTAGTCACTAGAAATTTAGGAAATGGTGACCAGCTTTTTTATTAACTAATTCATTTCAGTTACATAGGACCTCCTGCCATTAGCTAAGTCTACTCGGAGGCGCTCCTATCCTAATAAATATAAATTCATTAGGGCCTACAACCACGAAGGTATAAATCCGATTTGATCCACTCTTGAAACGAAGGCGTGAAACAAGTTACTTCTAATTAGCAGCAATTATATTTCTAAAGGAATGCGTGCCTGCAACAGGGCCAGACTCTGAGAAGGCGCGGCGCTGGCTGGTCGAGATGCTCGCAAGAGAAACCAGGCGCTCGGGAATAGCAATTAAGGAGTTCGATGGCCACCCAACCCTAGGCCGAAACAACGCAGCAGAGCCGAAGAGGGCACCGTGAAACGGACAAAGCTTATGCGTTGCAAGATGGGAAACTTCAAGAAGTGCAGAGTAGGGCTATTATGCGTGTAGTCCGAGACTGAATTAAGCTATTTAGAGCCGAGCCCAATGACTCGACAATAAGGCGGGCAGCAGAGCGGAGAACCCGACCAAGACGAGCTACGGATAAACTTATAATAAGAGCGATTGAGGAATAGCATAGTCCCACTATATAAATTAAGTAACGTGAAACTCGAATTATATTATTTATACGTCGGTTATTATATTATCTGCTGGCTTACCGGACCCTTTGGGTCTATTGATTATGTTGTGGTTAAGCGCATTCGAGGGCTAAATCCAGAAACTTTGCTGTTTGGGCACTGTCGAAGGTTAGAATTTAATCTACAATTACGACAAAGCAGACACTTCGCAATACATGATCATGGTCAGTGCATGATGTCTGGCTTTACCAATCAAAAAGTGATTATCGTGTCTATTCACATTACTACTCTTCCATTTGGGAGTAAATCCGTGGCAGATGTGCTTATGTGTGGCGCACACGACTGCATTTGAACCCTTACTCTCAGATGGAATGGAAGTGCTCTAACCGACAACCATGCCCCAATGCTACATCTGTGGAGCTCTAGTGCAAAGAACGACTCCTACCCGGCCCCGGGATTTTCTGATTGGGTCTCCGGTCGACAGCACATAGTTCTTGGACCCCATCCTTTGTCACATTGTATATGTATGTATGTATATATATAAATATATATATATATATATATGAGAGCCTGGTATATATATATGTATATACATATATATATATATATATATATATATATATATATATATATATATATATATATATATATATATATATACAAGTGATTAATATGACTCTTCCAGGCTCTCAATGACTCCTGCATCTCTGACAAGTCTCAATAATCTCCCCGATCACAGAATAAGATTGTGCCGACGGAGCATATATCACATGTTGCATAGTTCTTGGACCATAATATCTGTCTGACGCCAGTCATCTCTGCTAGCAGTGCTAGGCAGGTATACTTAAATATGAATTGATCAAACTCAACTGTACAGAATGACGGACAAAGATTGGCATTTCACTCTGGCCAGCAGGCAATGTATTGGTTACTTGCAAGCAGATCATTTGGAACCATCATTTCAGGTGCCAGATGAACTTGCAATGTGTGATATATGCTCCGTCGGCACAATCTTATTCTTTGATCGGGGAGATTATTGAGACCTGTCTAAGATGCAGGAGTCTTTGAGAGCCTGGAAGAGTCATATCGATCACTTGAGAGTCGATGAACAACAATCTGAAACCAATCAGACAGCCTAATGCTGCGTTCCCTTGGCGTTGAAACTTCTGGTCCCATAAAGATGCAACAATCATGGTAAACGTTAACTACCCTCATCTTTTATGTGTAAACATTCATCCAAACTGATTCCCTGCTATCAGATGAAACAAGTATGACAAAGGCAACCATACACCTGTAATCCCTATTGTTAACCTACAGTACAACCAATGCGACAAGGTTAGTACAATGGCTCAACCAATGGAATTAAATGTGAAATTGTACAAGAAAGTCTGCAATAACCGAGAAAAGGTATAAATTAAAATCCAAGAGTCATACGCAATAGTTAAGTGCGGTTCAATAATTAAACATTATAGTAAGGTAATGCTAATACAAAGTCTCAATAAACTAATCTAAAGTCTTGACACCAAGCAGAATTGCACACAAAGACTCTTCTTTTTGCTCAGGCCTGGATTGGGAGCGCCTCCGAGTAGTCGGCTTGAAGGGACGCTATATTAAATTCATATAAATTCAAATTCAAGATACATAGACATTCCATAGTAGCAGACAGAAATTGTAATGATGACAAACATGTGCAATAGCAGTCAGTTGAAAGTAGTAATTCCAGCATATGGTTCAATACTTTCTGGTGCAGATAGTGTACGCTAGTCCAAATCTGTCTGAAATAGCCATTCCGCTTATCCCAACAGATGATTTACATGACAAAAATTTGTTCAAAGAAGTGATTAAGTAGCATTTATGAAACCCATCATTTAGATCAAATCTGTGACAGTTGCCTATTACTATCACTATCAATAACATATTTTTATTCTCAATCAAAAATGTCTACATAGCTGTACTGCAATAACAAAAACCAGTTTGGTGTACAAAATTAAAGCAGAATTTCATATAAAACACTCATGCCAGAAATTTCCGCTTAAAACTCAGATTCTTACATGCTTTTAAATTTGAATACACATGAAATCATTATTTGAATTGAAATTTCAAATGAGATTTACCACTATATAATGACATTGGTTCCCAATACTTTCGTTGAGGTGTCCATCAACCAATCTGGTTGACTCTTGAGACCACACATGAATTTATGCATGGACAAATAATGGATACAGCACAACTTGTCTACATTACCAGCTGTATGCTATAATTTCAATATAGATAATCATGTCAAAACTCCGAAACCACAAAATAAGACGACATTGACCAACAGCAGTTGATTACAGAAATTGCTGGTTAAAAGGATTCTGGGTTTGGCCATGGAAAGAATGGAGCATCTTTGTCTCTTGCCTCTGTTTGTCTGAAACGAAAGCAAAGCACAACAACAATGAGATAATAGGAAGTCTCAAACACATCATCAAACAAAAGGCACAGCAGGCATTAGCAGACATTTCACATTACGCCTCGATGACACACTAGTTTCCAACCTGTTAAAGAGTAAGGCATGCTTCGTTTCATTTATATTTCTTCTAGTTAGTTCCTTATTTTAATGACAAGCAATTCTTAGTATTCGACCGTGTCATGGCTTCTTAAATTTCTTAGAAATAGTTATATGCTTATGTCACTAGTGATAAAGCAGAAAGTTTTCAGAATCTGCCAACCACTCACAACACCTCAAGAACTGGTTCATGGCACCCTTGGATATGTCAAGAATCGCTTCATGGCACCCTTGGATACCCCAAAAACCGGTTCATGGCTCCCTTGGATATGTCAAGAATTGCTTCATGGCACCCTTGGATACCCCAAGAACCGGTTCATGTCACCCTTGGGTACTGCAGCACCCAGGTCGGGAAACAAGGCTGAATGGAATGCTGCAACACAAATGACACATCAACAGATTGCATGACTGCTCAGAGTATATAAGGATGTGTTATTAGTGAAAGTAAAGTTCTTTTCAGTCAGATGTTTCAAATAAAAAAAACCACAATTTCAGTCCTGGTGGGATTTTGAACTCCAAACCTTTTGGGTTGACAGTGCAGTACACTAAACACTAGACTCTTGCACAACCATTCACACTGGCTGTTGTGCATGAGTTTAGACAAATTGCCATTACCACATGGAACCAGAAATTAGATCAATCTGTCTAGAAGTGCATACAATAGTTTGATATACTCAAATATGCTGAAGACTGTTAAGAGCAGGGTTTTTTGACACCAGACGAACTTTGTATAATTTGAAAGAATGGGCAAATCTGTTGAGGATTTTTAAAAAGATAGATCTATTTAAATGGTGGAACTTAAACAAGAAATGATTTTGGTGCAAACTCGTTGTTGTTCTGAATTTATCAATCAATCATTCCAGTTAATCTACAGACTGCATGTTCACACGATATACCTTGCAGCCAAAAACAGGAATTGTCTACCCAAGCCAGATTTTATCGAAACAATGAATGAAGGCAAATCAGCACATAAAGTAACAACACACAAATGTCAAAAACAATTGCATGCATTTTCACAACAGATATAATATTATTGTTAGCTTTTAAATTCTTAACACTGACCATGCATCAGTCATTCACCAAAACTAACAGTTATAATTACCCGTTTCGCTGTACGGTAGGCAAAAGGTGCCGATGGTTTCTATCAAGGGTCCTGATGCTTTCCATTTCTTCAACCGTCAAGGCAAAATCAAATATCTAGATAAAAAAGAAAGACTAAATTTATTCCGAAATTTCAAATTTTGATATCGCCCTTCTTCCAACATTTTTTGCTCATAAGTGCACACACCTCGATAATGCAATTGCAGTTGAAGTTGTACTGCAGAGCAATTGTGCGCAAAGGACTTGCTCAAGATCTCTACACAGTATTGCCTCGGACGAGGATCGAACCTGTTCACTCGGCGCACACTGAGCGTTACCGGACCGACCGCTCTAACTAATCAACAGCTCATGGCTGACATTATTCTTCATCCACTGTCTTCCAGAAGTTCTACATAATGAAATACGGAAAGAAATTTAGAAGTGTCAGGTATTGGAATAAAAATGGACCCAACAGTTTACATTACAGAAACATTCTAACATTGTCAATCTGCACATCAAGGCAAAGCCAATTCATTTTGTGCTTATCTTGTCACAATGTCTTCAATGAAAAGTTTTTAAATGCAATTAGGAAGCTAATAATAAAAACCATGTGCTCTCATTTTGCAAAAACTTATCATTGTATGCAAAATTTAAAATACCCTGTGCACAAAAATTAGTCAAATATGTGCAAAATAAATTTCTGTGCTTGAGTCAAGTTGGAGATATAAAACATATTAAAACAAAGATTAAAGGAGGGACTAATGACATGTTCATTCTCATAAGAAATAGCACAAGTCAGACTTCAAACTCTCAAGATCTCAATATTTTATCTAGTGAAGTAAAACATTTAAAAATGGAAGTTTAGCAAAAGCCAGATTCTCATAAGACACAGTACATGCTGTCAGATACAGTTATTCTAAAAATAAAATAAGGTTCTGACCTTCAGGTTTTCTTGGATTCTAGATGGTGTCACACTTTTTGGAATAGGAACAACGTTCCTCTGGAACAGCCACCGGAGGATCACCTGAGCAGATGTTTTTCCATGCTTCTTCCCGAGTGACACGAGAACTGGATCATCTAAAACTGATGCTTCAGACTTATCAAGCCTAAAAAAAACATCCCAACAAAATAGATCATTTGAGGTTATTCAAAGTCACAAAAAAGTCTAACCAATCTTCACTATGCCTTACTTTGTATTGTTCACATTGCTAGCTGGTATAATTGTATAATGGTATAATATAATTATAAAAGTATGTTGACAACATTGGACAGGTATTGAAAAGAGGCAGAACATTGAACACAAACATAGCATATTGCTATAGCAGAGGTTAACCAGTATCTCTTGTCACGGAACATCCCTAAGCTACACAATAAGCCATAAATTATTTAAAATAATAGATTGAAAATAACAGATTATTTCCTTTAGAGGTTGGTAACAGCAGTTCATTTTATTTATGTAAACATCTATGTCTAACCAAGGTCGACCAGGAGAGCCAAAAGTACTGAAAGCAGTCACTGCCAATCCACGTTCTAGACAGAAGTTAACCAGTTTCTCTTGCTGAAAATAAGGACTTATTTCAACCTGAAATAATAACAGCCAGGAGTCAACAGTTGAAGAAGTAGTTAGCAATATAATTTACCAACTAAATGCTACAAAACGTACTAAGAACTGAGTTAATGACTGCCAAGCATTTCGAGATATCCTGGCTTTCCTGGAGCGTAATGTAAGGCATCAAATAGCTCAACTACTGCAGTCTCATCTTCCTTACGACTTAACCTGAATGAAGTAATCATAATCTTAACATTTCTACGGTCCTCACAAAAGCAAAAGTACAAGCTTATTCAAAGGCGCAAGTAAACATTATTTTAATGGTCAGTTCAAAATGCAACAGAGCAACAATTAGAAGAGAGATCGAATATTGATAAAGAAGGATGGACAACGATTACGATGTATATCAACTTGAATATAAAAAAGTTAAGTACCAAAACTTTAGTTCTATTTGCAACAACCAACATCTTTTGGATGTCTAATCTTAGTGCTCAAACCGAGTGTTTGTTCTTAAAAAGCAGGCAGCTTTACACATCATGTCTAATCTCCTACCTCTGCATGAACAATATCTAGAGTAACAGTCAAACTCAATAGCCTACATGATCATTCATCAGCTACCACTACCATACCATAATTACATAAAAACTACAGCTTAAAAACAAAATGTAATGTTCCAGATATATTCTACCACCTGAGAGATTCTATTAAAATACTGTAAAATTTAATATGCTACCTGAAGAACTGATGGCTTAATCGTACTGTGATTATCAATGAGGTCTTGTATTTGATGATGGTTAAAGTTGGAAAGTCCAATGCTCCTGACTAGGCCCTCTTTCACACATTCTTCCAAAACCTGCATTTAGAACAATTTGAAACAGTTATCCAAATCTGATCAATGATGCAAACCATAAAATGAAACATCAACTCCCTTAAGAGAAAGCAAGCACTGGATACAAGCTTCACAGTATCCAGAAAATAATGAAAACTGTAAAAATTAACAGAGATGAAACAATTAAGAACAAAACAAAGTTGATGAATTTTATCTAAGGAAACATCAATTATTTTTTATTTGGCCCAACAAACATACTTAGGTATTTACAACCATTTCAGTCATTGTTAAATATTATAGTATAGAAATAATTAGTTGTGTAAAAGTTAGTCATATAGATCAAAGAACTATAGCTTAATGTGTTTAGCTTAGCCATATATCTGCTATGTAGATCAGTTCATACAATCCTTCATTTACTAATATATTATTATTCTTTGCTTGCGAATATATCTCATGTGCCAGCAAAAGATATAAATAGAACCACAAATATACCCATTCATCACAACAGAATTAATTCATGTATTGAATTTGTTTACACATAATCACTGATTTGTGCCATTTCACAATATAGTTACATGAGAAATAGTTGCAAATGCACCTTCCAAGTATCTTTGTAATGGACATTGTCATAGATCAAATTTCCCTCTTCATCTTTAGGGAAAGTTTCTCCTCCAGCCTAAAAACAGAATTCATATTCTCATATCATATTATAATCTTTATATACCTCAGCGTTGATTGGTTGGGATAAGAAACTCTGCATAAAAGATTTGGCCTAAGTAATCACATTAACATACGCTCAAACCTGCATTGTCAATATTATTAGAACAATGAACACCAATCACCTTTTGTACTATATAATATCATGCTACACTTTAAAAACAAAAGTGTACTAAAAGCAACTGGGAACCAATGCAGCTCATCAGTAAAGTATTCACTCATTCAATGACAAGCTGCATTGGCTTCCCAGTCACTCTTAGTACAAACACATCGTCAAGTGTCAGACCTATACTACATGAAACTTTTAAAACTCATGCAGCAAAGTTTTGATACCCTTATACAAAAAATAATTTTTAATATGCAATTTGCCCATTTAGACTATCAGCTGAAAACCAGTTATACTCTCAGTTATTTATTGGTGCATGTTGTTCCTGCACAGCAAGGATAAAGATTGCTTCACATATTTCCATACAGTAAATAACGGGAACAAAGTTCTACAGTCAGATATTGATAACCTTCATGCGAGTGATATTTGAATTCTGGGAAAGCTATATCCATTTCTTAACTTTTATCAGCAATACCTTGAATGATATTGGCCAGTGAATGAGATAGAGATCAAGGTAGTCAAGTCCCAGGTTTTCAAGGCTCTCTTTCAAACTTGGCTTCACATCAGCAGGATTATGCCTTGTGTTCCACAGCTGCAAAAATAGAAACAAGAATGAAAACTCAGGCAATAATATCACTCACATTTACCATTACAATCACTTACCGCCCATCCTAAGATGGCTTAAAAACAATTATAAAATGTGAAGAGATATGATATGCTACTGATGTCAGTCCTCTGCTTCTTCCCTGCTTTTCCCTCCCTCCCTCCCTCAAACCCTCTTGCATCCATGCCATCCTCTGTCCCTACATCACTCATCCAACCATCTGGAAATATTTCCACTTCCTTCCTTCATTCCTCCCTCTCCCTCAAAACACAGTAACTTTCATAAGGCATCTTTTAAACTTTCAATCTCAGCTACATAAAACTATTTACAAAGGAGAACAAATAAATTTAAATAGGTCTACAACCCAAGACGTTGTAACCCGACATGCAGCAGATTCTTTGAAGAGGAGCGCAGCCGCTCCCTGTTTTGATTGCCACTTACCCTAAGAGTTCACAGTCAATAACATGATGAATGAAAATTCAAATTTCCTGTCACCTCTGGCAGATGTGGCCGATACTAATCCGTGTTCCACAGCTTCATGTGCATTACACAGAAAATATATATATATATATGTGTGTGTTATTTATATATATATATATATATTATATATATGTTATATATATATATATATATATATATATATATTGTCCTCAAACTATAAGCTATGGTCAAAATTCCAAATTTCTTGTCCCTCTGGCAGTAGTAGGAAATTGAATAAACTAGGACGATTGACCAATATTATGGTTAATTCACCCACCCAATAGGTTACAAAACGTATTGTTAACCCATAATTAGATTATAAAATCACCAAAAATCACAACAACCCACATCATGGTTCTAATACCAACCAAATAAGCCACCACAAAATTTAAAAAATGAGTCACAATTCATGCACAAACCATGGGCAAAACGTCCGCCAATAGATCAAAAGTCACTGGAATTTCCAATAGTTTCGATGATGCTGTTATATTATTAAATTAATAAAGAATGCATGTAACCATCACTCTGGAACAATCCCTTCTAATTTTCTATTCCACAAACCCTCCCATAACTTGCATATCTATGAATCCTCAGGCTGTACATTCATAATAAAATTCCAACCTAGTCAAGAAATCTTTACTCTGATCATTCAACCAGCCACCCTCACACTTCTTCCATATTCAACATACCCTATCACCTCCTCTGAATGTCCACTGACAGCCACATTTTGTTCATCATACAGCATCTATGGACATTTGGATAACACCTCTGACTCAATGCCCTGACACACAGATTTATATAGCACTCTAGAAATCTTGTCAATAAACTTACATTCATAGTTGTACATACAAGTCAAAAAATGACAGATGATTAACTAACTTAAAATACCTTGCTGACGATGAACACATCCTCTCTCTTGACTTTACCAGATGAAAACACGCTGTGAAGTCCTTTACCGACTTCTTTCTCGTTGCCATAGATGTAAGCGCAGTCAATGTGGCGATAGCCGGCCTCTAGTGCAGCAACAACAGCCCCTTCAACTTCACCAGGTTTTGACTGTGAAGATCAGATCAAATACAAACTGTAACTGGCTACTACAAAATCAAATGGTGGTTATTGCTTCAGAAATACTTGTGATGAATTTACAATTAACTGTAGGAGTTCCTATTCATGACATTGCATGATGCCATGCAATTGCAATAAGTATAAACTATATTTTCAATACCTAGCAGCAAGTAATTGCAGTCATTTATCTGCCAGTAGAACAGAGGGTAAAATGCACTAAATTATTGATTAGGTAGCATCCACTTATATCAGATTACCTAAGAAGTTCACAGAACATAATAAAATACTGCACTGTTCAATCTAATTTTGACTTTTATAGCACCAATATCGTATCAATGAAATTATAAAGCGCGTCTTACAGTACTAGTTATTCAGAAGAGCACTCAACATGACAGTCTCAAGGAACTAAGAAAGTCTTCAGGCAATGAAGTGATGAGAATGGAACTACAACACCTCAAATCTCACTACGGATAATGTACGAAGCATAGGCTAAAAGTCACTTTCAAATGAAGTCCTTGTCATTTTCAATAAAATACATTAGAAAAGCCGGGTAACGAGTGATGTAAGCCAGAAGTCAAGTCGTGGAAATCATACAAGCTGAAACAGAGTCTTAGCTTTCGTTCTGAATGACTTTAGAGAACAGAGAGAATTGCACAAAACTGAGCAGCTAGAACAAAGTTTCAAATTAAAATTACAAACGAATATTATTCCCAAAAACAGATACATTAGTATTTTACAGCCTTTTATATGAGATCACTTGTCTTTTACTGTCTCGTACTGTCTTGAACCTAATGTCTCGGTACCTCACTGTCTCGGTCTCGTCTTGATGTTTCAAGTCTTGCATACAACACTGCATTTAACCAAGATTTTTCATCAATCCAGCTTCCATTTAAGCATGATTCTTTTTATCAATACAGCTCCCAGTTAAACAGAAATGTTTTCATCGACCCAGCTCACAGTCTAACAGACTTAGAACAGCTCACCAATGTCGCTTCTACTACCGACGCTAACGAGGCTTAACCAGATTTGCCATGTAAAAAAATTTATGACGCTATCAACATAGGTAATTTACAAATAAGGTTTTAAGGCGCCGGCCTTTTAATATTTGGTAAGACTATATATTTTACCCATACCACCATGCACAGTATTGTGAGATTTGGAGCAACTTAGTAAATCTGGACCCTTACCCAATCCCTACATCATCGCGCAATCTATATTCTATTGATATTTGTTGTGAGGTTCAGCATTTCATTCACTCATTCCCTCAATCACTGACCTGCCAAGTTCCCAGCCCAATGACCGGAAATCCGTATCCGCTGTTGAGCTTCAAAGTCTTAGACGCCATTTTTTGCTTCAAGTCAAACGGACAAATGATGCACCCTAACTTCAAAGTTCTATATGCATGCAGCTGAAACAATGTTCAAAATGTAAACTTTGCTCTGCGTGAACTGTCTATTGTTCAATTATATTTACGCCCCTTTAAATACGATATCGTTTGTCAAAATCAAAATCTGGTTCTCTAGTTTGTAGAATAAATCCAGCAGTAAGTAAGTAAGTCAGTGCTTAATATATTACAACTTCAGCTGCTCATTATATTATTATAAGGCATAAAATATACAATGGAATCGGAAGTCTGTTAATACCATAGGTTAATAGCGCAATCATCAGCAACAGCAGCAGAGAAGCTAACGCATTCAGGTTTTAGCCTCCGATGTAGTCCGATTTCACGACTACTGCGTACAACGTGTAGGCCTACAGCAAAGATGGTAGATCGAGTACGTCGTAGACTAGGATAATTATGACACTTCTTAAGTTCTTGTCTCCGCTGTGTATTTGGTCTGTGTGGTGGCCAAAGTACACAAACCGTGGCGCCACGTAGCGACTGGATTGGCGGTATCCTAACAACGACAGTCGCGACCCACCCAATCGCAGGTAGGTGAAATGTATATTCACATGTTTTGAGTGCCATATCTTAGCCTACGACTCTACTATCTTTGCATATATAGTATTGTATAGCATATATAATAGGTCTATAACATTAAAACATTAAACGAAGGTTTAAGCAGAACTGGAAAACCCAAAATTGTAGGTTTACAAAGTTTTTAAAGTGTGTAGGTTTACTTAGATGACATATTCGCACACCGGACATAAAATAACGACCCCGAAGTAGAATACATCCCATACAGGACGCATCCTCTTTCAGTCTCGCTGACGCAATGCTTTTATGTATCTGCTTATAGTCTATGGCTCGAGTGCAGACTACAGTATAGGCCTACTACTCTGCATCCGCTGACTTCATGGAAACCGGATTATGCTCTATCACCGACTATCCTTTGGACAACCCCTCTGACTTGATGCAGCGCTCGCGAATGAGCTGGTGCCCTGCGCTTGGCTTTCAAGTGGCGCTTTAGAAAATTGGAGATTACGATACTAAGCTACAAGCATTAGGCCTATTCTAACTAGCTAAAAGTTCAATTAATCTAATTTGACCAACCGCACCTCTATCGAAAGAAGGACTAGTCAACTTTAGTCTTTAGGCCTAAGGCTACGGGAAATACTGTTAGGCCATTGGCATTGAATGATTGAACTCGGTCCCTCAGCTCAGCGCCTCATTGTGATATCAATTGGGCCCAGGCCAATTCCTTGAAACTGGCTTCTTTAGCTTGTCTTTAATCTACATGCGTGTGTGCTCAGGGCCGTTTTAAGGTCGTCGTAGGCGTTAGACACTCTTTCATATAGGCCTACCTCAACTACTGCCTTGCACAAAACATTTAACGTGAAATGCTTAGGGCACAAATTGATGATAAGTTGGTTACAAGTTTCCCGAGTGTAAACATTGCTTTTCGAGTCTACTTTTCGATTTTTGGAACCAGTTCTAAAGATTAACATTCTTTTTCGAAACTCAAACTTAAAAAAAATTATATGCAGTCAACGATGGGACGAGGACAACTTTCTTCTCCTGTTCTACTTTCAATTTCAATCGAGAACGAACTATTGCGCGAAATGACATTTGAAGATGTGATATGTGATTTGGCTAAAGCAAAGAGCCGCAAAGTTAACATGATGAAATTATAAAGTGGCAATTTGGCAAGTGGCACAGCCTAACTTTTAAGTTAACAACTCAAAATATTTCAAAATTTATTGACTTTCAACTTTAAATTTAATAAGTTTGCAATTTCCACTTCGTTACAGTTTAATGATTAAACTTTTTTTCAATTACTCAATATTCCTTTTTTTCATTTTTTTATTTGAAAAAAATGTCTAACACATTTCGTAGACCCTGATAATTTCGTAGGCCCTAGGCACTGTTCCTACTGTGCCTACTGGATAAGATGGCCCTGTGTGTGCTGGGGTCGCGGATAAACCCCCTCTGAAAAAAGCTCTGACAAAAACCCTCTGACGACCTCCCCCCCTAAGTAGGACAAAACCCCCTAAGAATAAATTTTATTACTTTTTTACTTTTGTTATTTAGAAACGTGTGTATACTTTAAAGACTGAAGTAAAGCATGTGTCGTTTCAAACTCTGATGCGGTCACTCAGGTATCGTCGTCCAATAGTTAAATAGCAAACAGTTTATTAGTTCCTTGGTCTTTTTGTTGTTGATGTATGATAGGTCTATGTACACTGAAGGCACCACTGTAGCGTAAAAATGCAGGTTATCTGTGACACGGTTTTTTCAGTCGCGTCAGGTGAGTCTATGCAGAGCGTATGTGTGTTATATGTGACACGATTTCTTATATAAGTTAGACCAGAGGCGTCAATCCTCCTCTAACTGATGGAGGCAAATTACTCTGGTTCCAAGTGTCAGGTAGTCAAGATATCCCCTAAGACTCAAAAAATATAGCCCCGCCCCTATCTGGACGCCTCTGAGTTAGACTAATAGTCGTGCTGAGTGTCACTTGTAATGTTGTGCAGACTTTGTTAGTAGTGTCAGTTAATATGGTATGGCTTCTAATTGCAGAAGCTATAGTTAGGGCAAGAGGGGATTTTTGTTCGGTGGGGTTAATGTCCTGCCTAAAACAGGGAGGATTATGTCAGAGGGGTTTATGTCAGAGGGGGGGCGGGGTTCGTCCTATACCCGTATGCTGTTTGTGCTTCACCGACAGAGTTCTTTTCCAAATCTTCAAACACTATTTCTTGAATATGCGTGTCTGAGACTCATTTTCGTTAAATACAATAATTATATATATATATATATACACGTGATATTGGGCGGCTTCAACGCTTGGTGCCATATGCAAAAAACAGCAGCAGCAGAAGGACGAGGGAGAGGAGGAGGACACGCCCTGGAATAGTCCTTCAGAGGATGTGCATGGCACCGGTGAAGTGTATGTCTGTCGTAGCTTCAGAGGCAACTGAGCAACGGATGGCTGTCGCTGCTGCCATTGGGCCTGCTGCAGTTGCTGATTAAGGACCTTGGATGACCATCCTTCGTATATACATTTACACACGCTGCAGTTGGTGATCGCTCGCTACGCTCCAGTGTCGTTGGTCGGATGATGCATCGAGAACTTTGTTCGTCTGGTTGTTAATCCGATTCCTCTGCAGAGAGAAGGAGAGGCTCTCTGTTTAGGCTGATAGGCGGCTTCTAGACGAAACATCATGGGAAAATCGACGAAGCCGTTGAATAAACTACCTATTCCAACGAGGTTCAAGTGCTCAAAATCGAATTCAGTCGGATCTACTGGTTCCATGTTTGCGCAATTCGAGTCGGAAAAGGTAAGATTTCATCTGTGTTTGCATGCACGAGAAACATAAAAATGTTTGCTTCCTTTTGGCAAACAGAGAAAGTCCGTTTAGAGTTTAGACAATCTGTATAAATGTTCGTCGCATCTGCTTGTAGGACACAATAGGCCTACAGTAACTGTCGAATGATAGGCCTACATCAGATAGACTGAGATAGTAATCCTGTGAGCGATTGATAATAGCAGATCCCTCCATATCTAAAATGGCCTACCTCCCTCCTACATGATGAGGTCGTGTCAAAGATTATTCCCACATCCTCTTCGGAGACTTGGTTCTTGGCAATTTGGAGGGGACAGATCGACAAAAATGGGATTTGGAGACAGGTCGACAAATGTTAATTCTCAAACACGGATGCAGTACAAAAGGATAAATAATAGAAAATGTTGTAGAAATACATTATAAGTACTTATTTATTAAATATCTGTGAAAAATTGGGGGGTATAACGATAAGCAGCTTCGGCCTCTCCACTTGAAATTTCGGAGGGGACCAGCCCCCTCCCCAAGTCTCCGCCTTTGATCCTCTTGCCCTCTCCAGGCGTTTCGTTGAGAGCCCTGAATGTTACTAGCTTACTGCAAAATTCGCTCAATGAATTTAGACATAATACGGTACGATACGATAATCATCGAATGTTTCCATGGACTACTTAATTCCAGTGTTGCATGCAAGACTTGAAACTTCAAGACCAAGACGAGACCGAGACAGTGAGGTGCCGAGACCGAGACAGTGAGGTTCCAAGACCGAGACCGAGACACTAGGCTCAAGACAGTACGAGACAGTAAAAGACAGGTGATCCTATATAAAATGATGTAAAATACTAATGTATCAGGTTTCGGGAATAAGGTTCATTTGTAATTTCAATTTGAAACTTGTAATCGTAAACTTGTATAGTACCACCAATTCCTGAGAATAGTTTTTATATTGCCGCAAGATTTTAAGACAGTTAACGCGAAACTTATCGAGATGTCTTGTTTGAGACAGAACAAGACTTTCACTTCAAGACAGTTTCTAAAAATTCGAGACACTACCTCGAGACCGAGACAGCAGGCTTCCGAGACCGAGACACTAAAAAACTGCCTCAAGACGTCTCGAGACCGAGACACTGTCTCGAGACCATACAACTCTTAACTCTGCTTAATTCTTTTAACGAATACTGCTTATAATGTTGACATCAACTTTTTGGGAAGTTAATTTATAATATGAGTAGACGACGGGACCGGACGGGTGGAAACCACAGTAAGCATGCACAAGGGGCTGGAGGTCGAAGGCTCAACGAAGATGAAAACTTTGAATGGGAATTAAGGCCTTTAGCTAAGAAAACGAAACAATAGTTTGTTTGAATGTAGTTCAATTTATTATAAAACTTTTCCAACTAACTGTCATTATACATGCAGGCCTATAGGCCTATATACTACATTTAATATGAAACTAACGTAATTTACACGTGCGGGTGTCTTTCGTCCAACTTCTATTGCATAAAATTAACAAAATTCAATATGAATTTAATACGAAACTTCCTCCTACTTGATAATAATAGTAGGCCTACAAGAATTAAATTTTTTACTAAGTATGTCAAAGTGAAATAGTCACCTATATGAACTTTCTTGCCAATATTTATGCTGCAGGGTACAAATGATCAAATTGGAGGAAATTTCCTGAAGAGTTTTCCTAAAGGCCATAATGGGGTCATCCTGGACAAGAATGTCCAGGGTTGATGTCCTGGATCCGTCTATCAGGTATATTATCCAACCCTCAGAGGCTTGTTCGTGGAGGCCCACGGCGTTCTCGGCACGGTGGTCCTCCACTTCTGAGCTAAGACTCTTATTCTCCTGTGCAAATGTCTAGTGGGAACTGCCTCATCCTATCTAAGATACCCGTGTAGGTCTATCTGTGCCTCATCTGGCTTCTGATTATCTGCCCCGTCGCTGTGTATATTTGCCGCATCATCCTGGTCGCAGGTCATTCAGATCGGCTGCATGTATATAAAGTCCGTCCCTGCATGGAGGGGTCAAGGTCTTCCACCACCTAGCAACAAATGTATGCCTATTCATGGTGTTAGTTCGACTATGGTTCATATAATCAGACTACTGCACTGGGACACCGTTTTCATGACTCACGTTGGGTTTCCAACAGAGAAAACAATGATGATAAGTAACGTTGATGCACTCACAGTGTTGTGGTTCTCGAAGATCAGGTCTATTAAGCGTGAACACAATGCTCTATATCTTAACCCTCTTTACGCACAACCATTCTCACCATGACTCGCGAACAAATCCTGCAATTTCAAACTTAAATTTATGTCACCGTTAGAGCTATTGGAATAATCATTCTTTAAAAATAATTAGATTTGTGCTAAGCGGTCTATCGCCTTCATTGTGTATGAGGTCTGATTTATTCCATTGTGTGCTCTCCCTGCTTGGTTGCAATCGCTGTCTGTGGACGTTCAGGATGTTGCACTTTTCTGGAAGCAGCATTTTTCTGGAAGTTGTACTTTTCTTGAAATTGGACTTTTCTTGAAGCTACGCTATACAAGTTTGTGATATGATGAGATTCCGGTGCCTAGGGTCCCCAAATCTCAGAGGACCCCACATGATGAAAACATTAAATACAAAATAACGTCTCAGGGGCCACCAAATGAATGAAAACATTTCAGACAAAATAATATCTCAGGGAGCCCACAAACGAATGAAAACATTAAATACACCATGACATCTCAGAGGCACAAAAGGAATGGAAACATAAAATACAAAATAACATCTCAGAGGGCACCAAATGAATTAAAAATTTCATACAAAATAGCATCTCAGGGGCCCCAAATGAATTAAAACAGTAAATACAAAATAATATCTCAGAGTGCCCCAAATGAATTAAAACATTTAATAAGAAATAACATCTCAGGGGCCTCCAAATGAGTCAAAACATTAAATACAAAATAACGTCTAAGGGGCCAAACATGTATGAATGAAAAAATTCATACAAAATAACATCTCATGGACTTCCGAATGAATGAAAACTTTTTATACGAAATAGCATGTCTCATGTTTGAAATATTTTAAATATAATAATTTATATTCTCTATTTTTGCAGCTATGCATTCACATGACAAGTGTAGTGTGGTAATTCATAAATGATTTGTTAATGTGAATATCAATTGGCTCGAATTAGCGATGTTGGTATTGGTAAGAACGATGGCTGTGTGTTTTGAGCCTCTTCGCCACCAGAAGCTGGTCCACTGTTTAATTAAGTGAAATGTTTAAATAATTAAGTTGCGTATTTCGATGTTTGATGTGATGACGTGACGTCGCATATCTCAGACTCCCTCCCCTTCGTCACAAATCATCACAGATGTATGACCCCTCCAATGGGTGCGTGACGTCATTTATAGACGGCCCCTCAGTGTATAAATTCAGAGGGCTCCAAAATGTTTTCGCCTAGGGCCCCGTCTTCTGTAAACGCGCCTCTGTTCACAATTTGAGCAATTCATCGACTTCCGTCATCGAAGTCAGACTGGAGTGCGACCCAGGCATTACATCATTTACATGGGCAGTGGTCAATTTGTAAATGCGGAGGTGGTGGAACTGTAGGACGGGCGTTTCTCGTACCCTACCCCCGCCGTCTATAGCGCTCCAGAAGAAACCGATCGTTGGTGACGCAGGAGAACCAAGAAATAAATATGTTCAACATGAAATAGCTTGAAAAAGTTTTATAATTCATGCATGAGAGTAGGCCTATAATAGAGAGGCACTTAGTCAAATTGAATTGACTTGATCATAATTAATAGGCAGATATAATAAGCACAGTTTCGGTTCCAGATCAATTGCCCCGTGGTCAGACAAGTATAGACAGACATGCTAATGTTAGCCCATAATATCACTTAGATGTAGGCCTATAGGCCTATCATCACTGTGTCAAAAGCAGCAAAGCTCCCCAGTCTGAGGCAGGAATCAAATTAAATGAAGGGATGGTGAATTATCTCCGATTTACTGACAGCGTACGTTGGCCTCCTGTAGAGTTACTATCCAGCAGATAAACTAAAAAAGTTGGACAATTTTACCGATTGATCATCGCAGAGAAAAAAACAATGGTGATTGATAAGACCAAACAGACAACCGGGCCCGTAGTCAAGACGAGGCGATGTGCCGAGGCATAACTCTCAAGACGAGGCAAGAGTCAGACGAAGCATGCCTCTTCTTACTTCAACATGAAAATCAAGTAGGCTAATCGTGTAAACGGTAATTGAATATTATATTACTATCTGACTTCTTCTACAAGCGTCAGACTAAAAATTAATCATTATTAATATTGTGCTATTGCCTCTATAGAAAGTATAGAACAAGAAAACGTTTCTATCGATTAGCGGCTCCAAACGTCTTACGATCACGACATAATCTTTACACCGCACAGAAATATCCTTCGTAGGTTATCAAACGTTGCTTACAAAGCTCATAAATTGACACATTTTACACACGCATGCGTGTGTCGCTTGGCCTGTACATGTACATGTGTATGTTCTCACGTCGGTTTGTTGATGGGTTTATTGGGCGGTGCCTGCGTGTACATGTATCTGTTGATCTGTTGATGCGGCGGTGTACGCGTGTGTCTGTTGATCGGTTGATGAAGCAGTGCGCGCGTGTATCTGTTGATCGGTTGATGCGGCGGTGTGAGGGTGTGATAGTTGATCGGTTGATGCGGCGGTGTACGCGTGTGTCTGTTGACCGGTTGATGAAGCTGTGCGCGCGTGTGTCTGTTGATCGGTTGATGCGGTGGTGTACGCGTGTATCTGTTGATCGGTTGATGAAGCAGTGCGAGCGTGTGTCTGTTGATCGGTTGATGCGGTGGTGTACGCGTGTATCTGTTGATCGGTTGATGAAGCAGTGCGAGCGTGTGTCTGTTGATCGGTTGATGCGGTAGTGCGCGCGTGTGTCTGTTGATCGGTTGATGAAGCAGTGCGCGCGTGTATCTATTGATCGGTTGATGCAGCGGTGTACGCGTGTGTCTGTTGATCGGTTGATGCGGCAGTGCGCGAGCGTGTCCATTTATTCGGATTGGCAGTCGCAGGCACCTGGCTGAGCTGAATATGCAGATATTGGCTGAGACCTATCCTCACATAACTTTTTCATCTGTTGTTCGTGATCAGGTTACTCGTAACTGCTACTATCAGCTGTGTCGGTTCGTGCAGTTATTCACTCTCTTACCTTTGAGGCTTCAGTAGTTCATGCCCTTGTAACCAGCGGAATTGATCACTGCAGCGCTGTTCTGGCTGGTCTTCCCTGTGCCCTAGTGGTGCGTTTAGATCGCGTTCTTCGCTCTGCGGCCAGGCTTATTGGACATATACCTAAATTTTCACCGGTTTCAGCTTATATGCACGATGTCCTTCACTGGCTACCGGTTCAACAGCGCATCACTTTCCGCATTGCGACTCTAGTTTGGCGGTGTCTCTCTGGCTGTGCGCCATCCTACTTGACTGAACTGTGTCGTCCGGTGTCTGAACTCCTTTCGCGTAGAGCTCTGCGCTCTTCTGCTAAAGGCGAGCTTCTGATGTCCAGGGCCCGCTCGTCGCTAATGATGCGTCGAGCTTTCTCAGTGGTTGGTCCGTCCACCTGAAATGGGCTCCCGGTTGCCCTCCGTCTTCCCTCTTACAATGATCGACCTACCTTTTGTAAGCTGCTAAAGTCATTTCTTTTTGGCCGTGGCGGGGCTGGGAGCACCTCTGAGTAGTTTCCCTGAAGAGGCGCTATATAAATTATCGAAATGAATGAATGATTGGTTGATGCGGTGGTGTGCGCGTAGGTCTGTTAATCGGTTGATGCGGCAGTGCGCGCGCGTGTCTCTTGATTGGTTGATGCGGCGGTGTACTCGTGTGTCTGTTGATCGGTTGATGCGGTGGCGTGCACGTGGGTCTGTTGATCGGTTTATTGGCGTTGCGCGCATTAGTTTGTTTTAAAAGCTACGCATAGTTGTAATAGACTATCTTCAATTCCGTTGTAATATCAAGCTTAGAAATTCACAGGGTAGCACAATATTGATTACTATTTTATAACGTACAAACACAAGAAGACTATCTATTAAATAAGGTATAGGCCACCTATTCAGAATGCAGTACTTTATGTTCAATTCGTATGGTTGTATTTGTTAATTTAGAATATAGGCGTATCGTGTTGTCCAATGTAGGCCTACGTTTAATGAAACCAAACGAAAACCTACAAAGTTGTAGCCTGCGTATATGAAATAATATATTTAATTTATCATTTTACTTTCAGTTATAATTTTAAAGAAAATATTCTAAATTTTGTCTAGAATATCAAAATAATTTGTTAAACAAGTCGCACCTATACAGTCAGAGCAATTCACAGAAAGGTTTTCAAATATTTAGAAGTTCGCAAGAAACTCTCATTTGCACAATAAACTCTTGTGCTAAATATGTTATATGTCGACTCTTAAGTTGATGTGGTTCTGCCTTTCCTGACAAAGCGTGAATCTTTAGCCCTGTTTCCGAATTGTATTATCTTTAGTCTAGTCTACAAATCTGATATATCTACCATTCGTAGCATTGGCTGCTGTTTAAATCTTAGGCCTGAATAATGTGGCGATGTCTTGTTCGCCACAATGAACAGGGATTAAAGGCATGGCTGAGCTCTTCTCTACCTCTAAGATTTGATGTAGGTTGCTAGTGACTGGTTAAGTCGCAAGGCCGTTTAGATAAAAAAAACAACTAATAATTGATAACAATGATTAAATTATGCTACCAACTATTGTACACTTGAGTGCAGAAGCCTTGTGCTATAACGGTTTAAAATACACGTGGACCTAATTACATTTTTGCTTACGTCAATATGAATGAGTAAAAGTGCATCTGGAATGACAACTAGCGCCTCTGCGCCATTTGATATCAGCTGACTAGCAAATCATAAAATGCCCATGTAATTGCGCCAATAATAAAAACATATGTGATTGTGTGCCCCCTCGAGCCCATAAGTTGTAGAAAGTGCAGGGGCACGTGCTTCGGACGGTCATAAGGTGCGGGGGCCACTAAATACATCCCACAGATGCTCAAAATTACTTTAACATGGTCATCTTTCGTATGTGCAAATACTATAGCTGCAGTCAAAACTTCGGAGCAAAAAGTAAGAACGTGGTTGAACTGCCCGGAACGGCGTTCCGCTTAATTTACTTGCTGAGGTGCCGGAACGCCGTTCCGGTTTGTTCCGGCTGAAATTGACCACTGTGCATGGCTAATTTCTGAGTCACCAGTCTCTACCCTGGACCCAGTCTTGATGCCCATGATGGGGTCTCGTGTGAAAGGTTGAGCAATGAATCGCAAAGCTTGCTTCACCTTGCCAATTTTGCCTCATTAGTGCACAGACACGTCCCACCTGAGGCTGAGATTTGGCTGCTGGTTCTTTTGACTTCAGAATTCAACCTCAGGCCGGACTTTCATTGGTCAGCATAATATCTTCGTCAACTGCTTGGCAATGGATCAATACGAATAGAAGAAAATGTCAAGCCCATAAAACTCTTCGGATCTGCACGTAAGCCTATAAATACACGACCCAACAGGTTCTGGTCAACTGCCCTTTGACCTCTACGTGGCGACGCTAATGGAGACCAGGTCAATCGATGATTGGAAATGCTGGTAACCGGAAGGCTGTGGTACTTAGAAAATCACGACAGATAGTTTCCTGAACTTACTTAAATGATTCTATTTGATAATGCGAGACAGCGAGAGACGAGCAGATGGACAAAATGTCCAGGTATTAGATTAGGTCTCAAAATACTGACAGGAAACAGCTCCTCATCTACATATATATATATATATATATATATATATATATATATATATATATATATATATATATATATATATATATATATATAGGCCTAGGTCAAACAAGACAAGCATGCTCATCTAAATAGGTCAAATAAGACAAGACAAGTGTGTCCTCATCTCTGCCTATACAATCAGTGTAATTTGTCCTGTGTTTTTGTGGACAGTCGTGAAAAGAAGCTGTCTAGGCACCCAGGATAAAATGGTACAATTACGTGTCGCCCGTATGCCAGCAGTTTGGCATTTTGGGGCGACTGATCTTATCTTAAACGAACATTTGTAAAGCGCATCTGCAGCAAATTATTCAGAGGCGAAATGACCGCTGACCAAAAGTTGGTCCAACGAACGCGATATATACATTGCACTAGCTTTTGCTTCCATCACAATGGAGGATAGAAGCATATATATATACATATATATATACATATATATAGGTTAAAATCTGATTGGACCTTTCTGAAGATTTCTACAGAATCAGACGGCGTGCTTTCCTTCAAGCACTAATTGAGACAGAATTGGCGATCATGGAATCTGTTAAAGCCTCTTTAACATAATTCCTCGGTCACGCATAACAGAGAATATATTCGGGGTCTCATTCGTGTCCTAAATATAGATGATATCGGCCGGCGGTGAGAATTAAGTGTCAGTCAGCAACTGAATCTGGAACCACTGCAAGTTGTAAGCCCAGAATTCTTTGAACATGAATTTTGTTGTTCGGACATTTGGTGACTCGTTGAACCTTCTACGCGTTTGACAGGAGAATGAGGTTAGAATAGTTGCCTTGTCTCTGGCAAATCCCCTAGTACGGTACAAAAACGGGATTTGTATATTCGAAGATCGTTCGTGGGTGTGGATGTAAATGCGTATACATTGGAAATAGCATATGTATCAACGTGTGCGCCGTGCACTCCATCATAATGCGACACAATGTATCGACACAAAGGGCAGAGGCGATAGGAAAGACGACGTATGATATCTTGAGAGGAGCTGACCAACGCCCTCAGTCTACGCTGACAGGGTACTTGAGTCAGACAGAAATTATTACACTTGACAGGAAGTGAAGGACAGTTTACATGGCCACCGTGAAAGCAAGTGGGAGAGAAGTAGTATACATATCGCAAATCATGCTTCGTTGAACACAGTAAATTATATCAACGCGTAATTGATACAGGCCTACCTAATTTTGCCCATATCTTATATATGGGGCAATGAATAACTGAATTCTCAATCTTGTTGTATGATAACGATACTGTAGGCCTATGTATTTTACGATCGCAAAAGGACGCTGTGTGCTATGCATATAGTAAGGCCTATAGATACGAACATTATATATATATATATATATATATGGGCATAATAAATAACATATTGGATCACTGTGTTGTGGTTACCGGAGGTTAGCGTCTAATTAAGCGTAAACAATTCACTCTCTTTCTCTGTCTCTGTCTATTTCTCTGTCTCTCTGTATCTGTCTGTAAGCGTAGATATACAAATGATCACCCAATGTTGGCATATTATTAAGCTTATCATTGAATGTGTTTAGCGCAAGACAATGCACATCTTTATTACGCAAAAGAGACAGAACAGTAGCCAAACGACAAAAAAGAGAAAGTAGACAAAAGAAAACCCAAGGCGCTAATTACTGTTGCCCACAATGGATGAGATGGAGTAATGGTAACACTCTGCGCATGAAGAGCAGAACATCAGACAGGAAGCCGGATCGATATTGGGCCGCTCAGCTCGTAAAGGTCAACTAACCCTTCTGTAGCAAGTAGCTTAGTGTTGGTAAGTTGAGCATTGTTAAGCAGTGAGACAGTTCGGTCCCTTGCACGGCTGCCATACAAGTTTGTTATCGTCTGTTACTAAATTGTCACACAAGTTTACTGCGTACTTGCCAGTTAGAATTAGAAAAGTATAATTGTATTATTCAATTCTCACGCACTTGCACAAGTCGTCAAACTCAATATACAGTTGACCATTGGCATAATTTTTCTTCATAAGTAACATAGCAAGTAATCTTCATTATGGTTATTTTCTGATAAGTAGGCCTATCTCCACAGCAGATTATAAGTAGCAACATTTAATGAATAATTCAACTGGATATTAAAATTCGGTCTTTCTGCGGCAGGGAGAGAAAAGGTCAGAAGAGGGCAAGGAGTACTGTAGGGCTCTTGCAAGTGGAGATGCAAAATTTCATCTAAATTGGAGGCAAAACTGCTGTACAATTGCATGCCAGGTAGAAGGACCACTTCAAAGTATCAGCCAAGCGTTACATATGTAGCTTCTTTACGACCACCCGTTAAATGTAGGCCCTGCACTCCAGCACTTAAGGGAATTAACCTGAAATTTACTCTTCACCTAAAGACATCGAGTCAATTGACTGGGAATATCTGATTAAATAAAATGTCAAGCAGAAACTAATCTGAAGACGCTAGAAAAAATAACACATGAGCGATGCACGGGACAGTTGGACAGATGGACTAAACTAATCATCATAACAAAATTGTATTTCCATCATTGAGTACAAAAGATACCATGATGTCACTCAATGGAAATCTTCCAATGTCACAATAATTATTGCTGAAAATCAATTGCGTGCAGAGATTTGACTGCTGGCAAACGATGGAACGAATTGGAAATGCTTAAAGGGACATCGACGTCTGCGATTCATGTTTGGACTCCGTTACGAAACGTCGGTCTTTAGGTTCAAAGAGCATTGTGAAGCTGTTCAAGCAATCATCAGCCGAGTAATTTATAAGCTATCCATGTGTTGTGATTTGCGAGATATCAACAAGAATCATAACAATTGTGTGCGTCTGTTATCAATCGTAAAAAGCTGGCGTTCATTAATGACGGCCGCAGGGATGATGAGGTTGATTACGATGATGAAGGAGTAGGAGGAGGGTGACCAAAGTGCCTATGATGACAATTACGATGACGTAATGACAGTTGACAGAATAGTTCCCAATTTGTTGGTTATGCTGCTGCTGCAGATTAATTGAGATAATAATTAATTGGGCGATGCCCTTGCTTTTCCTAATGATGACAGTGACTACATGTATACTACCACAATTTTCTAGACCGACCACATCAGCATCGATAGTTGTTGGTTCTGGATATTTAACTGATGACTGTCAGACTTCAAGAAATCCATGTCGGTTCGATGTTATTGCACTCGTGAATAAGCTGGTGCCATGCGCTTGGCTTGCAAGTGGCGCAATTTGGAGATTACAATTACGATTATTGCGATGCTCCTGAATTATACTCATAAAATCTTTGTTAACAGTAAATATCAAAATCTAA
This sequence comes from Bimastos eiseni, assembly GCA_959347315.1. Classification (NCBI taxonomy): domain Eukaryota; kingdom Metazoa; phylum Annelida; class Clitellata; order Crassiclitellata; family Lumbricidae; genus Bimastos; species Bimastos eiseni. Next base: position 15,245,101 of record OY365806.1, on the reverse strand, counting down.
AGAAAACATTATATTATGAAAGCGATATATTAACAGAAATGGTTAGAATTGGTTTGTAGTAACCATTCTGAATTATGGAAAGGTTGGTCGGGTGATGAGTGACGTGATATTTTCTTCCTTCGTTGGCTGATGATTCATCAGAGACTTGTACCTTCGTTCTCTTGTATCTTCGTTCTCTTGTACCTTCGTTCTCTAGTATCTTCGTTCTCGACGAATGTTCATTTCAGAAGTTGGTCTATTATTATTGTCAGTAGTGTACGAAAACAACTGCTAAAAACTGCTATAAAGTCTGAAATTTGTTTGCTAGTCATGTCATTTCCCCAACTCCCTGTCAGTTTTTCTTCTCGGGAACTTCATCAAGAACCATCCCCTGTGGAAACGACGCCAACCAGACAACGTGAAACCAGAAGGCGACTTAACTGCGTGCATGAGATTTTCATGTGTTCGTTTGTTGGTTGGAGCGAGTGGCAAAGTCGCCATTGTAGGAATAACAAACAATTACGAATATTTGCACAGCGTGTATCGGAACCGTTTTATGCTCATTTATATGGAGCCGGCTGAAGACGGCCAATTGCGCTAGAAAATGGACGTCACGTTCCTATTCCTACAAAACAGGTTATCATCGTATGCACTTGTGTGCCTATATATTTGCACACGCACATATAGGCCATGCATATATATATATATATATATTATATATATAAATCCATATATGTTAGTGTATATATATATACGTAATGTGTCCGTGGGAGAGGGCCTTGACGTGTGGTGTTGCGTGCTGATGCGGAGAAGGCAAATGTCGTATACTGTCGTCGTGCTCATAAGGGAGGAAAACGACGTTGACATCTTCCCTTTCTCCAGCCCATGAAGTGGCGACACTTCGACTCTGAGCACGACGCAGAACGCGCTGCCTCCCATCTGCAAACCAGAAACTATTACTGGAGGTATATTTGGCGTTGTTTCTGTCAACACTTGTGTCCGATGCTGGCTCTCTATAGAGAAGCGGTTTCCATGGCTGGTTGTGGTGGCGATGCTATGCTGATGGTGCTGCGCGGTGAGCCATCGTATTTGTTGCTGCAGATGGAACGGCAGAAGGTTATCGCATCAGTTGATGTCATTAAACAAAGGTTTATTATCGACCGAGGCCTTTGTGCTACTGCGCCGCCCTCTGGTGCTCTAGTTCGCACGATACGCCCAACGAAACGATGATCATCGTTATGCTAAACTCAGTAAGCTGTCAGATTAAAGAAGATGCCACTGCTGTCTACGTCCACTGTCGGTGTGTGTGTGTGTGTGTGTGTGGATATGTGTGAATATATGTGATTTACTTACGAGCTTCTTTATTTGACAGCATGTTATGTTACATGCTTGCTCATATTTCTGTAGAACCTTTTCAGAGATATGTGAATAAAAACATTTATGTGAAAATATTCTTAAAGATGCAGACAGAACAGTTACTATTGCAACTATGTCCCAAAAATAATTATAACCAAGTTCCCATTCACATAATATCATCATGCATTGTGTACTCTGTATATATATATATATGCGCACTATCTTGACGTTAGATATGAGAACGTCGTTAAATAAACTTACAATCGTTGGGATGTTATGTGAATGACGCTGCGAAATGTTCAAACACAAATTTGTGCACATACGAAGTTCATGACGACGATCTCGAGAAAAAAATAAGCAGACTCACTTCATAAATTTAAACAGTTGAGGTTTATTCTCAGCGAAACACAGCAGCGATGCACCCTGTGAAGAAAGTCTTGATAAGGAAATAATGGCTGAATAATTGCATTTTTATTCAACCGTGAATTGCATATTATTACGATCGACAATGAATGTAGACATTCGCCCTGATATTCACAGACCAATCAGGAAGCCACAATACTAATAAAGTGGATATGGAATACATGAATACATAAAGGACATGACGTCCATTCAAACGGGCAGCTCATTGCAAATGGTCATAGAACATATGATCCTTTGCAATGAGTTGCCCGTTTGAATGGACATATTATATGGTCGAGGCCACATGGTCGCTATACAAAACGTGTTGCCTAAATTACCATTAAATTTTTGCGTCGTATACTATCTGAATAATATGAGTCCAAGATGTGAACAAGGCATTTGCTCTAATTTTGCGGCTGTCTTTCTCTTACATACATCAACTTATATTTATTCGATCCGATTGGATATGCGATGAAGTGTCCTTTTGATCCAAACCAGTACACAGACTAAGAAGGAAATCATTTAGATATATGCCCATAGAGTAATCTAATGAAGAATTGTCGCAGGCGTAACAGCGGATATTGCGACTGATTTAGAATTCTTATTTGTCAGCCACTTGCAAGATTTCGCTGGCGTACTTTGAAATGATGATCAAGCAATTGTAGTTTGTAGCCTGAGTTGCTATCATTAGAACTGTATAGAAATTGTTTCTTAGAAAGTATAAACGAACAATAAGAACTAACTCAATAGATCGCGGGTCTGCAACTGCGTAATTAGCATATTTAGGCCTAATACTTATCTAGTGCAACTAGGTAATTACAATCATTATGGTACAAACTTTAGTATTTAGGATTTATATATGCGCAAAATAAAAACCAACGTGACAATGGCGAACAACGACAAGGCAGTGTGCGCACAATCTTTGTTTAGCATTGATTAGCCAAAATCATAATTGTGTTCTATATTTACGCCTTTCCAATGGACCATTGCTATGCATCGTAGGCCTACAGCATTAATATTCATTTACGGTTGACTGCTGCTGTGGCTTGTAAAGATTATTAGTCACGCTTGGCTGCCACCGTTGGTCTTCAATAATTGCTTTTCATTATTTTATTAGTAGCCCGACATGAATTAGTTTGGATCTATATCACTCTATATTATAGCCTTCAATTCACTATCTCCTCTGTGTGCATGCATCCGCATTTATCATTCATCGCTCCCGTTAACAGAACAGGATGCGATGATGCTGCAAAGGTCAGCCTAATATAACACAATGTAAATTTTCAAAAGATATCGGCGCCACAGAGAAACCAACTTAATCACCATGCAACATAGACTAAGGAGCAGCTGAAGATTTTCAGAGAGGACGAGACTGGAGGCTGAAATAGAGACGGATATGATAATGATATGGTAGGCCTACACACGTTTATCCCAGCGGTTGTATTATGAATAACTGTCGAATGTGAGACAGTTGAGAGGTTTGAAGGCGTTGTATGTAAGAGATGCAATCTTTTATTGGATGCGCCGATAGACTGGTAGCCAATGAAGCGATTTGAGAGCGTTATGTACTGCTTCTTGGCGTTTCAGTTGAGAAGAATCGCTGTGTAAGAAAAACATTTCAGTTTAGTCGAATTTCAATTTGTAATTAACCGTTGACACAGTTGAGTGCCAGTGCCACTTCATCCGTCCATAATGAGAGCTGTAGCCTAGGCATCTACAGTAGCTGCAGTCCAACCTTGTGGGCCAAGTCTTTTAGATAACCGACGCAAGGAGACAAACTATAGCAGTGACAATAATGATTAATATTAAAGTTAGGAAACTGGAGAGCACGGTGTCACTTGTATAAAGCAGAAATGAAGATGACGTAGTCAGGTCAGTGACAAACTTGGTTCATTCAGACGGAGAAGTGAGCCCCTAATGGGGATGATTCAACTGAAGATTGTACGTCGAGAGATGTGATGCCTGTTCTGCTGCTGACGTTGATCGTTGTCTTTGGCTTTAGCTCCTGACAGAGGAGCGTCTATACCTGCAGGCGGCTCGACTGGGCGACTACCCTGCGCTGAAGGAGCTCGCTGCGGCGGCCGAGCCGAGCGAAGACGGGAGCGGAGGAGGCCGAGTGAACGTCAACTGCGTCGACTACATGGGACGCAACGCCCTCCACTTGGCCGTCGATTCGGAGAACATCGAGTGCATAGAACTGCTGCTGGAGAAGCTGGACGTGGAAGGCGTGGCAGAGGCGTTGCTCCACGCCGTCAGTAAGGGATCGCTGGACATCGTCCGGATCATAGCTGACCATCCCAACTTCATCTGTCGTCGTCGGTCGGCCAAGATGACGGAGAGCTGTTACTTCCGGACGGAGAACCACCAATACTCACCGGACGTTACACCACTCATGCTGGCAGCTCACCGCAACGATCACGAGCTGATCCAGCTCTTCCTGTCAAGACAAGCGACCATAGAACGGCCTCATGCCATCTACTGCCAATGCCACGACTGCCAGGTCAAGCAGAACTCCGACTCACTGAAGAGGTCGCTGTCACGCCTGAATGCCTACCGAGCGTTGTCCAGTCCAGCGTTCATGGCACTCTCAAGTGAAGACCCGATCACGACGACCTTTGAACTGCGACAGGAAATGATGCAGGTGGCAGAAGCGGAAAAGGAATTCAAGGTGAATTGCTTCTCTGAAAGAAGCCTACCTGACATCCTTTGTATATATAGATCCATGTAGAGGAAGTATACTGTGTTTCTCGGATACAGATGATTTTGAAATTGATGTAATCTCCTTTGGAATTATGGCAACCTGCAAGACTTTCTTATGAACAGGAGCCAATTTTTTAAATGTATAGTCAGTTCTATACGGAAATTAGTTTGAAGTCCAATTAAAACTTGTCGCTTTCGATGTCCTTCTGATTAATTATTCTAGGCCTATTGATATTCATGCAGCCATTTCCACTGTTTGTCTTTCGGTTTGTATCGGTCTACTCCAAGGTTCAGATGAACCAAAGTTGGTTCACTCTCTGCATTTGCCTCGTCTCCATATTATGCGTACACCTATGTGTATCTGTCTGTCTGTCTGTCTGTCTGTCTGATTGACTGTTTTTAACCACATCTCTATATCTCTGCGTCGGCCAACTTTGTAGTCAACCACTTTCTTTGATAACAGAATAGACCAATGACATCGTTCGAACCTTGCAATCGCTTCGAAAGCGCCTTTACATAGCTGCGTTCTGCGGGATTATTTATATTTGCTATAAAGTAACGTATACAATGCGTTTGAACCAATGCCATCGTTGACTTCCTCATCGTGGTCTCGTAATTCTCATCGTATGCTTTGCCATTGTATGTTTCTGTGCAGACGGAATACGTCGATTGTGCCGAACAGTGTATGAACTTCGCCTGTGAGCTAATGGATTTGTGTCGAGGGACCCAGGAAGTGGAGGCCGTTCTCGGGGAAGAGACCTCTGAGAATCAAGATCCACTGGCCAGGCTGCGTCTCGCCATCCAGTACAACGAGAAAAAGGTCAACGCATGCAAACAACTTGAATTGAGATTATGGATAATAATTATAGGCATCACAGTATATTATATATAACAATCATATTCGGAATCAAGCTTTTATATATGCCACTTTAAATAAGAGGCGCTCCATACCCGGGTTAGTGTCTCCACTCACGAAGAGGGCGGTTTTCAGGTGCTTAATGAACTGATAACGGGTTAAAGAAGAATAGATGGTCCTAAGTGACTGAGGTAGCCAAAGCTAGTTGGAGGGACCCACAGCTGCGAAACTTCTAGACCGAACCATATGTATATATACACGCAAGTACCTGAACCGCGGGACGGCATGATAGCCCCGAGTTGAGAAGCGTTGGGAAGAACCACTCTGTAGCGATTCTTCCTTCCAATCGTACGATGTAGTCTTACTATAACAATAGCTATAAAAAAATAAGGTGGTAGGCCTACATTGCAGTACTAAAACTTACGAAAAGCAATATCTGTATAGCGATAGTTTATAGAAAAGAAACCCAGAATCGATCGCTGATTCTGACTGTAGTTTCAAAGAAATAATGGCAGCCTATGCCAGTTTTAAGCCTATAGGATCGATTATATATTTGATTATTTCGGCGTTTAATCGATAGTCCAGGTCGATGTAGTTTAGTTGACACTGAATGGCGTATGCTCTGTTATTGCAGTTTGTTGCTCATCCGAACTGTCAGCAGCACATGGTAAACCTTTGGTATGGTAAAGAGATGACATTTCTTCAGTGCTTGTCAAGACCTCGGAAGCTGGCATTCAGTCTAGCCATCTTGCCCGTCATGCCATTCATCTGCCTAGCTTATGTCATCAATCCCTACACCAAGGTAACACATTGTGCTCAAAACTGCTCATAGTCCTCTTATAGTATAGTTATCTAGACATCAGAAGGTGAAGTGTCTCACAGAAACGCTGTGGCAGATCAAACCGCTCAACTAATTTGTCCTTTACTAAACTGTTCAGCGCCTTTTAAAGTATAATTGTCTATGGTAGCAGACTAGTATAGGCCTATAATATGGACTTTGAAAGGAGGCCGTTATCAAATCCCATTGTACTGTATTTGATCATCTGGACCTGGTTTTCGTGCTGCATGTCTTCAGTAAATGGCAGAGGACAATAAAAATAAATATAAATAAAACTGGTTTATAGTTGGCTATAATATATAAATCGAGTGCTCTACTCTAAGGATTTGCTATTGGTCAACGCTGTGAGATATTGGCTATTATAATATTATTTATAAGACGTTGATGGGAGTGTGCTGTTCTTCTGCTCTTGGCAGTGGCGATTTAACGATATGAGTTATGATGTTTACTATAATAACAGGTGACCTTCTTTCCACGAATCGCCCTCAGCTTTTTATGTATGAAACAGAATCCACCATCCAAACGACTCAGATTATGTGATGTCCTATAAACAGTTCCTCAAGTGACCGCTGCAGAAGGCAATAATTGTGACCAGCCGAGAGAGCTCAATGAAATTGACTGTCAGTGAAGTGTCTATACCATTACAATGCTTGTTGAAATATTATGTTTCATGTATCAGTTTACGACTGGCTTTCCATGTACGACGTTGCTTAAGATTATACAATAAGAAGTAATATTTCTGCTACTCTGACCTTAAAATCCAGTCTGATGAGTTTCAGAAATGCGTCTTATAAAAGTCACATATGTAGTTTATAATTACGTAGGCCTATACACGCAGGCCTACACGCATTTACGTCAATGATGGACCACGTTAATCGTGGCCAGTTTAATGTCGTCCGTTCTTGTCAGTTATGAATTGTTGGTGACTGCTGAAAAGATTGTTCGCGTGATGTTTCGACAGATCAATTCTTTAAAACAGACGTAATACGAGAAAAGCCTCGCAGTCCATGGGACAGCAAGAGAAAATGCGAGCCACTGTAGACCTAGTGTCGTCCCTCTTGACTTACACACAGATGTTCCAACGAGTAGGCCATGGCTGCAGCAACAATTCCTACATTCCCGATTTTCAACCACGCGCCACAAGTGTCTGGCATGAGTGCAAACCTCTAGTGAACTTGTGCTGCTGCTGCATGCTTTAGACGTGTCTATAGAAAAGGTCTGCTCCTGGGGCGAAAATGTGGTTGCAAACCTATAGCAAAACTATAATTGCTTGCGTGGATAAAAAAGGATAAGAAGGTTCCCTGTGAGCAACATAAACATTTCTTCCTAGAAATTGACGAGGTTAAGTTAACGGAATCATACTGGACGTAAATTGTACGCCATGCTTATAAGCTTAAATTAGGTCTATCATAATAAGTCTTATAATTATATGTTGTGTTAGTATTATTTAATGTTGAACGCTACTACTAAACAATTCTACTAATAGGTTGGCTTACTAGTTGTAGGCCTACTACTTCATGTACTTCACTTAAGATGTCTCTGAAAAATCTATCTGACTCTACTTAGTGAATTGGGTAATCGTAGTCTCCAAACTTATATAGCGCCACTTGAAAGCCAGCGCAGGGCGCAAGTTTATTCACGAGCGTTATTGGTTCTCTTACGCTTGGTTTATGTAGCGCTTTAGGACCTGAGCTTGTGATATCTATCAATGAGCTGCAATAATTTTTCGTCGCTTCAGTTGGCAAATCAGATGAAGTGTCCAGTGAGTAAATTCGTGATGCACACGATGTCTCACTTCATATTTCTTCTACTGTTGGCTCTGGCCACCTTTCGCCTCGACTCCACCGAGATCCACGTCTTCCAAGGCAGCAACGACTCCACCTCCACCGCCTCCACCACCGCCTCCGCCAGCATCAGCAGCAGCTACAGCATCAGTGGATACTGCTTCAACCCAGCGGCGTTTCCAGGTCACGGCGTGAGGACCGTCCTCCGACCAACCAGCTCCACAATCACCTCCGTTCAGATCCTCATCATCTTCTGGATCATCGGTAGGACGAAGGCTTAACTACTACCCATAGCATTATTCCACCATTTCCTCTGATGGCGCCGCTTATTTGAAGCCAATTTTCAATCGCATGTCCCTCAAGTTCACAGAGATACTTGGGCTTAGAACTGGCAACAACAGTCAGCAATGACGTTGGTGTGCCGTGGCTCTTGTCTTATTGTCATGTTGTCTTTTATGCTGAACTATTATCATGTTATTTCTTTCCGTATGTCTTATCATTATCTTATCTATGCATCGTAGGCCTATACCCAATCTTTCCCTCGTGCTTTCAATGTTCCTATTTGCCTCACGATGCCCTAATCGATATCACTTCAGCGTCTAAGTGTTCTAATGCATCAATCGATGGTGCTCTAAACTAACATTGTAAAGATTAATCGACATCAAAACGACATGATCGATATATATATATGTATATTACAAATTATATATATATATATATATTGAGAGAGAGACTAGGAAAGCCAGTCAAAACAGTTCTCTCGCTTCAATCTAATGACGAAGTTTTTGATCCATTACTCCGAAGTTGAAATTAAATTCTTGAATCATTATAAGATGGCCAGAAACATCATGACTCGTCGTATTATTTCAAACTTTCTGGCCTTGGCTGTGACTAATGAAACCTGCTTATATATTATATAGATAGGCCTGAATGCGTGTCTTTTCGCTTAACGGTTTGATATTAGTTGTATATTTTATTCTACTTGATGTGCCCTAATAAATAAATTGTGCTCATTGTGGTCATATTATGTTAAACTTAATGTTTCGCTAAATGAACATGTGTCTCTGTTAGCGAGATTATCATCCATTCTGGGTCTTCATTGTCACCTGCAGATAAATGTAAGTTTGCCACTGTATGTAGGCCCTATGCATGTACCTTGATTTGTGTTTACAATACGCATTGATTGATTGACTGATTGATCATGTATGTATGTGTGTAGGTGTGTGTTTGATATTATGTATGTGTTGATTACATTGGCATTGAGTGATGCTGGATTTTCTCCTATTGTACTTTTCCATTTGATATTGAGTCGGTTTATTCAGGTTTATAATGATACAGGCAGGCTGTGTTTTAGGTCTATTTTGGATCGAATGCAAGCAGCTGTACTCCGCCGGACTTCGCGAACATTTCCTACAGTATTACAACTATATGGACTTCTGCATCCTCGCCCTTTACCTCGCCTCTTACTGTCTGCGTTTCGTGACTCAATACTGGTTGCGCCTAGCCAACGACCACTTCATCGACTCAGGTCTCGGAGTCAGCAGCATTTACCAGCTCAACGATTCTCAGCTGAAGCTGCTGATGCTGGAGTCGAAGAATCCCAAGCATAGACCGTATGGATATTTCCTCGACCCATGTAAGTCTTTTTGACAAGTTCGCTCGTAAAGTGTTATTCGTTTGGAAGAATTGCCAAGGTGATGGTATGGCAATAATGTGAATCAACCACAATGCAGGCCTCCACGTAGGTGTGCCATTATTCAAATGTTTTTTGTTGAGTTTATATTCTTACTACATCCATCAGTTATTTATTTATTTGGAGATTTTTGTAGCGCCCCTTTAAGACATCTACTCAGAAGGGCGATTGAAATTCTTGACATAGTGGAAGGAATGATTGAGATCTCGTTCCTCGATGACCTGCATGTCTGACCTCTTGCCATCTCACCACAGGTTTCCACTCAAAACTTAAAAACCTGCTTTTTCACACACCCTATCCTGAATCCTCCCCTTCCCTTCGCCCTACCTTCTTCGTTGTTTCAACTCCAAACCCCATCCACCTTATCCGTCTGCCTTTCTGCCTGCCTGACTTTCTGGATTTTGACACCCCTGCCTATCGATTCTGTTTTTATTAAGCGCCTGTGAATAAGCTGGTTCCCGCGACTTGGGTTTTCTGGGCGCTGTAGAAATGCTGGGATTACGATTACGATTATTGCATGTTCGTCAGTTATTGCAAAATACGGATTGCCTATTTAGCAAATAGGGGCTCTACATGCACATTGTTCTACGCCGCCTGCCGAAGGTTCGTATACGTGATATGCCGTTGTGATAGTGGTATTGAGTATCGCAGTGTCTTGCATTGCAACACAAGTTCACGGGATTCGATATGTCTGTTGACGGTATAGGTCGGTTTTCGTGGCTTCCCAGCGATCCTCTGATCATTGCTGAGATCCTGTTCGCTGTGGCGAATGTCCTGAGTTTCGCTCGTACGACGTACGTCATGCCATCTCATGAACTGCTCGGTCCTCTTCAGATCTCGCTAGGTCGAATGTTCGCCGACATTGCCCGATTCATCGTTCTTTTTCTTCTCGTAAGTATTCATTCATCTATTGCTGCCATTATCGTCTACACAGAAGGCTAAGTTAAATTATTCTTATTAACATCAAGCCATGTACACGCTGCAGTGGAATTTAATCCCGTTTTTGGTGCGAAAATAAATGCAAGTGCCAGTTTACTATAATTTTATACCTTCAGCAAAATATGAACTTCATTCTGGACTTCGGAATACTCCTCGATATTTCGTTTGTTGGGAAATAACTGCATCGGAATGTCGGAAAGTTACTCTGCGCTTAATCTGGTGTTTCCTCTGTATACCCTAATGATTTCCAAATTTGGCGCTGTTGCTAGGCAGACCAAACATTTGAGGTCAGGTCACATTAATTACTTATCTGAAATACCTTAGCATCCTGTGTTAACGTAATCCTATTCCTGCCTTTGATAATAGAAAGGATTAAATTGTGTTTGTAAGGCTGCCGCATTGTTTTAGTTGCTGCTGTCATAATTGCGCCTCAGTCGAACGTTTCTTGAACCTCGTCAACACGATTTATAGAAAGGACATGTGAACAAATATGCTACCTTACTCCTATATTTAATCTCATTGTACAACATACACGTAGATGATTGTCTCAGCCTCCTTACTCACTTTTAAAATTAAAAAAGTGTTCTTGTGCATGGTAGTCGAATAATTATACTGCCCGACTGGCATTTACAAACAGGTGCTTTTTGCGTTCATGGTTGGGATGACCAATCTATATCGTTACTACGGAACACAGATGATAAAGTTGAATACGCCAGCCTCAGAGTCGTTCAAAGGGTTTGACCATTCTACATCAACTGCTTCGGCTAGCATTGGCTTATGCATTTGTGACAGCTTACGAATAACAGCTATTATCATCACGCATTAACATGTTTTATTTATAAATGTAACTATTTCATATCCACACGTGACTTTTCTTGCAAAATGCAGCGAGTTTGTCAAATAATTTGTAATTTTGTAATCGCTAATCGATACATATTTTATCGCCGGTGAATAATTAAGCTGATCTCCATGTGGGCGCTGAGAAATTTTCGAAGATTTACATTACATTTTACATTATGGGCTACTGTAGAGCCCGCGAACAAGAGCATTTTACACCAAATCGAGCTGCATGAAAGGCATTCGTGAGAGAAAGCAAAGAAAAGCGCCAAGAAACTGAAACAGAAGGATGGGTTGACAATACAGAGTTACTATGCTAGGCGTGATATAGGTAAAGGTTAGAGGGACACATAGGTCACCTTAGGAAGTACAGAGAAGAAATCTATGATGAAGATTTGAAGAGACTGAAACGCGAGGCTCTTATGAAGCCCTAAATTGAGTACGGGTGGCAAGACGATGACTCATAAGCGCTAAGGACCTAAACTTCAAAATCGTAGGCCTATTATTTACAGGCCAGTATTTTAATTTAAGTGACAATAGCATTTTTATGATATATATACATATAGGGCCTACTTAAATGAACATAATTATGTAGCACCTTCGCTCGTCATGGTGTAGCTGTTTAGTTCTTTCCCATGTGTCTTTACATCACCTCTCAACAGGTGAACTCAACAGCAAGCTGCATTCTGGCTATAGGATGAAAATATCGCAAGAAACGCACTCATTGCGTAGTTAATAAGGCCTTATAACCAAATCACAAAGCATACAGCGTAGCATATGGCATGCGTATATTACATAAGCATTTGTGTAGAGCCGTTTGAACGCTTCTTTTCGCTTGTAGACTTCCGGAAACGGTGCAGACATTGTTCTTCTCGATATTCGGTCTGACTTCACTGGACAAATTAAAGATTAATAGTCCTGGAAACGAGAAAGGTAACCGCCGTCGTATCACAAAAAGTTCTGTGGAACATAGTTCAACATATCACAATCATAATTATGCACATTTATTGCAAACCAACTTATTGATACAAAATCATAAACTCGCGGATGCATAGCTGCTACCTCTGGTGAGAAGTGTTGTCAGTTTAATGACATTGCCTGATAAAATAGATCAATAGCGTCACCCTTCTCCTTTATCCAGGCTTGGGACTGGCCCTGTCAGAGTGCGAACAGTGGCGGGGTTACCTCTGATGAGAACATATTCTTAACAAAACTTGACCAGGATCGAGGCCATATATAATCAAGGTCGCTACATTAAAACGTGTAGTCCTACATTTACATTAATAGCACACTGGTATAACGCAAGATGATGAGGATGGTGATGATGTTGTTCGTTTATGCATTGGTGGTTCTGTTGGCCGCAATGGCATTTGTCGTTGTAGTGTTAGGTATGTTGGTGATATTGGTGGCCGATAGTGTGGTGATATTGGTGGCCGATAGTGTGGTGATATTGGTGGCCGATAGTGTGGTGATATTGGTGGCCGATAGTGTGGTGGTATGGCGGTGGCGATAGTGGTGTCAGTAGCAGTACAGTGGCGCTGGCGGTGTTGGTTGTAATGACGACTCTGCTGCTGCTGCTGTTGTTGTTGTTGATGGTGAGCATGATAATATAGTGTTGTTGCCTGTGCAGATTCTCCGAGTACATTGGCCGTCGAGAGAGTGGGTCAGATTATGTTTGCCACGTACCTCGTCGTCGTCATCATCGTGCTTGTCAACATCCTCATTGCTATGATGAGTCACTCCTTCGAAGCGATTCAGGTCCGATCAGTCGCTCCTCCTCTGAAACAGCCACAGTTCGCTGATGTGCATCTATTCCTATTACATGTGGCCTATCTACATGTACTGAGATGGCACCGTCGTGTTTTTCAACGGTCTCTTCTGTTCCACGTCTGAGCATCAGTCGCCCCTCTATAACCTACACGCATGTCTATTTCTGAATCTGATTTTCGAACGTCTAGGTATTTATATAGCTCCGCTATGACCTATTGTATTCCATAAGGCATCGATCGATTGCCTCCTCTAGGTGACCTAAGTAAAATCCTCTTACAGTCTAATCAGTTCTGATGGTCTAGATATCTGTCCGTTTCTTGTCCTTTTCTGTCTGTCTGTCTGTATGTTCGTATGTATGTATGTATGGCATGTATAGGCAACGTATGTACATGCCTACGACGTATATGTATATATAGACCCGTGCGTGACCATCTGTCCATCAATCTTTATATGTATCATTATACGCACGTTGGCCTACATGTACGTGTGCAGGCCTATGTATGTCAGAGGTGCAAAAAAAACCAAGATTTTATAAAAATCAAAAGTTGTTTTTTTGGTTTTGTTCGGTTTTTTGGTTTTATTTGGTTTTTTGGTTTTTAGTCGTATACTTTGGATTTTGTCACAACAGTTTTGTTATAAAAAGCATCAAGCACAGCATGAAAAAGAGCTCCAACTCGTTTTTATAATTAGTTTAGCTTGATTTTGGACTGAATAACACACAATTAGTAATCTAATAGTAATATTAGTAAATTTAATAAAAAATATTTTAAAAACCAAAAAACCAAAAATTGCCATTTTTAGGAACTTTTGTTTTTTTTGTAAAAAACCAAATAACCAAAAACCAACCTGTTTGCAGCCCTGATGTATGTGCGTGTATAAAAAGTGTGTATGTATGAATATTGTATATATGTATTTCCCATTCTATGCATCTTAATTGGTGCGCAGTCTGCATTAAAAAAATTTTTTAATACGTCCCTGTTTTCTTGTAGGGTGACAGTGACATGGAGTGGAAGTTTGCGCGGACGAAGCTGTGGCTTGGTTATATAGACGAAAGTAGTACGTTGCCTGTTCCCTTCAACATGATTCCTACGCCGAAGAGTTTGATATACGTCGTCCGCTTCGTAAAGCAGATCTTCGTCAGCAGAAGCGACGTCCAAAGCCCAATAAAATATGACTTCACGGTATTTATATAGATCATTTTCATGAATCAACGCATGCGTACACAATCAGGCGATAGTTATTGGATCGTCATTTTATAAATTCCTCAAAACCGCAATAGCAATACAACACGATTCGTTTAGGCTTTTTGTCTGATGTAACGTTAACTAACCTCTATTTATTTAGTTTATAATTGATTTATTGCAAACGTTTAGAGACGACGGGACAATCTGTTGCCAAGTGATTTGGATCCCATAACTGCTGGTATTCTGCTGAGAAGCAAAGCAACTTATACAGAAATCCTACAACGTCTTGTCCGAAGATATCTCTTCAAACAGGATCGACTCAAATACGAAAAACCGGAAACAGGTAGGAATATTCTGACAAATCTGTGATTGGCCAAAAACGAAGGCAACACTAAGTCCAGACACAGGCCTATAATAAGGACCTTTTGTGGAATGATGTCTGAAAATCTAGGGCAGGTCAATACGTGAGCTAGATACAGTCTACCATTCATACGCTTTCTATGTTAGACGCTTACAGGATAGTTTTATCAACAGTAGTAGGAAAATGAATAAACTAGGACAATTGACCAACACTATGGTCAATTCACCACCTAATAGGTTACAAAACGTATTATTAACCTATAATTAGGTTAAAAAGTCACCAAAAATCACAAAAACCCACATCATGGTTCTAACACCACCCAAATAGACCACCATAAAATTGAAAAATGAGCCACAATTCATGCACAAACCATGGTCAAAACGTCCGCCAATAGGTCAAAAGTCACGGGACTTTCCAATAGTTTCGATAATGAGTCATTGCTCAACAAACAAACAAAAACATTCCTTCATATATAAACTGAATGAAAATATTTTTCCTTTTTCACTTAAAGGAATGCCAACACAATATAAAATGGAATACACAAGAAAGACTGTTATTGAATTACGAAAAATTGCGAAACATAGCGGAATTGTAGGTTATGCACGACTACGAAAAGCGGATTTGATTGCTAAAATTCAAGCTCACGGGCTCAAACACTCATCCCCTCATATTTTGTTCCAATCTCATCCAATGCTAGTTTGATGGACGCACCTGTTCCCGACATTATAGTCCAACACTCGTACCCATGTCAGCTACAACAGCGCGAAAAATATTCGTTAAGACTAAGTCTGCTATTAATACATTCGCAAAGTGGATTGAAGGGTACATACCTGAAGAACCAAGGAGCAAGGTGAACGAGAATATAGAAGCACTGAAAGCTAAAGTGAATTCTATATTCGGTAAAATTCTTATGAAAACACGCGAAATAAAAGAGACGGCCACAGCAATCAAGGGCTTCACGAAACAATACACGGTCGAAGGAACAAACGGAATTGACGTCACATATTTTCTTGACACCGTTCAAACACAGGCGGTAGACTTGTTGACTAAAAATCGACAGACTAAGGTTAATTTCATCCTTACCTGCACAATGGAGCATATTGATATGAAATCCGGGCAAGTAGATACCGAGGATTTTCCGTTTCGTTCAATGACTGAGGTGGTTCTGGACTCCACCGATACGAGCTAAATTTACAACAATGCGAAAGATAAAATCCTAGAGTCTATGGCAGCCTTCCAGATGCGAGGTAGTAACTGGAGACTTAGAGCGGTTCAAAAATTAGAAATCAACACGGTTGCTTATAAACCGCTGAAGGGTAGTTCTTACATTAGTTCTGTAGTTCTGGCAATGCCCGAAGCATGGCAGTTGTTGCCATAGAGTTCTCTTTTATAGTTCCTAATTCTTTAGATATTCCAGACTGCGAATCGATTATCGGTTTGTACGCTTTTGTTAATTCTCGCTGATGTTCAATGTCCCATATTTTCTGAGATAACGAGTCTTGTCTAATATTTTGCTTCATCTTGAGAAAGTTCTCAACGATAAAATCACGTTTGACTGGATCTTTGAATTTTTAGAAACGACATTTTTAACTTGGGAACATAATATTTAAACGTAAAAACATAATATTTAGACGTAGAACGTAAATTTACGTTCACTTTGTATTCAATTCGTTTTGCCTAAGGAACAATTGTTTCGTCGCTTCATCTATGCAGGTTTGGTTTTACTTCTAACTTCTTCCTTCATCTCGTTAAATTTCTCGAATTCACTTAGAATAACAGAATATTCCGAGTCTGAGATATTATTATCATCTAGGGCTTTTGAAACAAGGTCGCTGATCGAATTGAGTTTCCCTTCAGCTATAGTTCTGAACTTTGTATGTTTTTCTTGCCGCAACGATAGAAGTCGGCGGACTTGGGCAGATATCAAACACAATGCTCCAGCTCCAGCTAATAATGATATCACAATGGTAGCAGCTGGTGCGGCTAAGACGGTACTTAGAAAAGTTACTCCTAATGCGGCGAGTCCTGAAGATGTAAGGGTTAACAGACCTCCCAACGCTTCGACTACTTTAACACTCTTTTGATATATATTTTTTACAAATTATTTCTCTCTTTTCTCGTTCTCGTAAGATTTCCTGTTGAATTTCAGATATTTTCTGAAGGCGATAGGTGCCTGCTTTATTCAATTCCATTTTATAATATCGAAGAATATTTTAAAAATGGAATTCAAGTTTTATTCGTTGACGCGGTAATCGACATAACATAACGAATCTCCTTCGTTTATGGTGACAGTTCCAAGATCTCAAAAATTCTTAATATCGAGTAAAATTTCTTCCATGACTCCAGTAACGGTATCTCTCAGCAGGCGACACCCCGCTTCTATAAATTGCGGATGGAGCGAAACTTTACACGATCCTTTCGTCATTCGGACACGTAAGCCTAACGGTAAAACAACCGTCTCATGAGAAGGAATAGTTATTGTAGATTGAGCAAAAAACTCCTATCTTAAACCACCCATTTGTCTTTGCGGTCTATACATGACATTACACATACCTTCACACGCCTTCCACGTGACAGATCTCGGTTGTGTTCTCGTAGATTTTTCAATTTTGGGTTTCGTCCACCCCATTTTGTGAATCACCTTCAGATTACTAACACTCATTATGTCCACTATGTTCTCCGATTCTTGGTAACCCGCAGAATAACGCCGCCTGTCGAAACCGAGGGCTTTTCCGATTTTTTTATCCGAGTGTTTAGCCATTGCCTCAACTACTAAGGACGGCGAAACATTTAGTCTCATGGTCTCGTTTTGGCACCCGAATAGCCCGATGATGGATTCTTTCGGTATTTTTTCTTCAAAGGCTTGCTTGAGTATTTTATACTCTGGTTGAAAGAGAGATCTTCCGAATACCTGCAGATTGTCGTAGTCTAGCCATCCAGGTCGTAGAAGTAGGTTCAACAATAAAGTCGTCTTACCGCATCCAGACTTTCCTACAATTAACCCTCTTATACTTTTAGGTAAAAGAGGCTTATTGAATCTCTTAGATAATATGTCATTCCACGATAAATCTTTGACTTCCATTTTAGATATATCTAATTGTATTTAAAAAGGATGTATTGCGTAAAGTGTAAAACTCTTAGTGAAACTAAAAATATCCCGAATGTCGTGACTAAGAATGGAAGGTCAATGCTTAGAGGCACATGTGATATATGTGGAAAGACAAAGACACAATTCGTTAAGTCTTCTGAAGGTGGTGATTTAGTTGGATCTTTAAATTCGGTTACCAGCGGTATTAAGATGCCGTGGGCTAAATATCCAGGTGAGATGCACTTGCCGGGACATTCGTTTACTGGTCCTGGTACTAGACTTGATTTGAGGCTGAATTCCGATGGAACTCCTAAGGATTGGTCGAAGCCCGTCAATAGAGTCGACAACGTTGCATATCATCACGATTTGGCGTACGGTCAGCACTCCGATACAGCTTCTAAGAATGTCGCCGATAGAGCGATGGTTAATGAGTTGAATAATATTCCTAATCCTAGCTTACGAGAGCGTATAGAAAGAAGTCTTGTCAAGCCTATATTATCTACCAAAGCTAGTATCGGGTTAGGTTTTAAAAAAGCCTAAGTTTACAATGGACTGATGAACTCGCGGGTGAGTTTCATAAGCCTGTAGTAAGACGCTTTAGGAAGAGGAAGGTGTACGTTGGTGGCATAGATGAAATATATGCTGCTGATTTAGTCGATATGCAGAGGTTCGCTAAAGATAACGATGGCGTGAAATTCTTACTAACCGTAAAAGATGTGTTTTCCAAGTACGGTTGGATTGTACCATTAAATGATAAGAGTGGAAAATCTACGGCTAGTGTCTTCGTGAAAATATTCGAGAGCGACAGAAGACCTGGCAAGGTTTGGGTGGATAAAGGTAAAGAATTTTATAATAAAGACGTTAAGAAATTAGAAAATTCGTGCGTTGTTGAGCGTTGGAATAGAACAATGCGTGAAGAAATGTTTAAGTATTTTACAGCTAATTGAACTAGACGATATATCGATGTGTTTAATTAAATGGTTAGTAATTATAATGAAACTAGGCATTCTTCCATTAAAATGACACCCTCTAAAGCTAGTTTGAAAATGAATGAAAAGGTAGTTTGGATGAACTTATACGGTGATGAGATCTCGGAATCTATTATACCCAGGTTTTCGATCGGTGATAAAGTTAGAATAACGAAGACGAAGGACATCTTTGAAAAAGGTTTTACACCGAGATGGACGGAAGAGATCTTCACAATTTCAAAGATTCAATACACGGATCCACCAACTTATAAGATCACTGATTATAATGGTGAGGAAATACAGGGCTCATTTTACGAACAGGAGCTACAGAAGACTACTCAAGAAATATTTAGAATAGAAAAAGTTATCAGGAAACGGGGAAACAAGTCGCTGGTGAAATGGTTGGGTCATTCATGAGTCATTTAATTCCTGGGTTGATAATGAAGACTTGGTGATCACGTGATGGCTCATCATCGAAACTATTGGAAATTCCCGTGACTTTCGACCTATTGGCGGACGTTTTGACCATGGTTTGTGCATGAATTGTGGCTCATTTTTCAATTTTATGGTGGCCTATTTGGTTGGTATTAGAACCATGATGTGGGTTGTTGTGATTTTTTGTGATTTTGTAAGCTAATTATAGGTTAATAATACGTTTTGTAACCTATTAGGTGGTGAATTGACCATAATATTGGTCAATTGTCCTAGTTTATTCACTTTCCTACTACTATCAACCAAAGTAATGGCTATAAAACAATTTTGGACCAAATCATAGCAAGACAGGTGATGATTAGTACAGTTTGTAGATGTTTGCGTTTTGTTAAGCGCACCACATTTCCTATGAAGATTGTTGATAAAATTATGCGTGATTCGCATAATTAAAATCCAGGAAGATTATTAGGCCTATAGCCGAATTATACGAATCCCGTACTATATCAACTGGAATGGACGTAAAGGAAATTTCTTTGAACCACTGACCCTCCTTGAAGCTTTACCACTGTTTGTATAGTTATTTTGTGCACTTGTACTTTATAGTTACTATAAGTGTAGTAAATGAAAATGCACGTTTTTCTATATATGTTGCGACCGTATAGACCTAGATCTAATGACTTTGTTCCTATTTCGATAAATTGATTGGGTGAGAACCTTGACCATCGCTTGTCCGCTTGAATGGACACCACGTCATTAGATTTTATTTCCGTGCATCGCCCATGAATTAATTCTCTGACCAAGCCAGCGTCAGTAATGTTAGCGAACCGTATGACAGAATATGCGCATGAGACGATGCCACCCACGCTCCAGACAATGTGGCAAACAAGTGAGCCTAGCCCTGTTTAGTAGCTATGTCTAGGACCGAGTCTGATGCGAAGTTTTCACAGAAGGTGCATTCATTGATTCACTCATTCATTCGTTCATTCATTACAGAAATTCATATAGCACCTCTTCCGTCAAGATTGACTCAGAAGTCCTCCCGATTCCAGCACGGCTTAAAAGAACAGTTTTAAGGCTAGATTAGAATGCATCAAATTCTAACGAGGAGCAAGCGGTGCACCAAAAGCCACCAATAGTAGTCCATTCAATACAGACCACAGAGAAAACACATGAAATCCAGTCTTCACTTCATATCTGTCATTCCCAGGCAATAGAATACATTTCTTATGGCGCTGTGTTCGCTCATTGTATTAAGACCCAGGCTGGTAGTGCAAATTGTCACGCAAACCAGTAATAGGAACTTATGACGCTTTGGGAAATGCGAAAATTATGAAGGATTGGCTGGAGGTTTTATAGTCGGACGCTTTGCATCGGTCATCCAGAATTGCACGCGAGGTCGGCATTTTGCTCACAAATCGAAAAATCTTATTATGATCCTGCAAATAGGAACCGAGTGTGGGTATATATATATATATATATTATAGATCATATATATGTGTGTGGGTGTGTGTCGATGCTGTAAACGTACCTAGAAAGCATATTCTTTCGGTAAGTATGAGACACAGCATTTTTTTAGAATAGCTAGGCCTAGTTCGTGACATTCATGTTTTCCTCTTTCTCGTGCTTCTTCAACGCTTTCAAACGTTCAAAAACCTAGTTGTCGTCATCGCCGTGCCATCATCGTATTCGTCGTCGTCATTATCGC
The DNA here is from genome assembly GCA_959347315.1 of Bimastos eiseni. Classification (NCBI taxonomy): domain Eukaryota; kingdom Metazoa; phylum Annelida; class Clitellata; order Crassiclitellata; family Lumbricidae; genus Bimastos; species Bimastos eiseni. The sequence goes on along the minus strand of OY365806.1, from coordinate 15,224,209 downwards.
ACAGCTGCTCTGCGAGTGTCGATGTCGTCTGTTGAATTGCAGTTGGTCGTGTTGATGAGGCGAAATCAGTTGACGATGAAGACGAATTGCTGTCTTGCATAAGAGAAGAATCAACAGCCGCCCATGAAGAAGGTCAGCTGGGGTGTTGGTTTGGGCTGATATGGGGCGGGGTAAACTGGAGTTGGGGTTGTGTTCGGTGATATGGAGTAAAGTGGAATGAAGTGGGGGGTTGGGTGAGGTGGGGTGGGGTGGTATGGGGTGGAGAGAAGTTGAGTGGATTTGGGTGGGATGGTATGGGGTGGGGCTGGGTGGGGTGATAGTTGAGACGCCTGCGACGCAATCTATGAACCTAAATTAGGTTTTCTTAACCTACGATGGACTCAATCGTACGTTAAGAAAACCTAATTTCGGTTCACTGTCAAAGTGCAATTTCTGCGACAGGATTCTCACAACAATGCATTCCTTGCGGCTAAGGTATACGCAGAGTTTGAGTTGAAACGGAGAAGTGGGGGATATTGATTTTGCTGAGATCCTAACCACGGACAGGTACTGGCCTGGAACCCGGTAGGCCTATGCAGTAGATATGCATACAATGCGCTCATTATGTACAATGTACATTATATATACTATAATTATTAGATATATAATAATATGGAACATACATGGTGGAACATACATTATGCTGCCAGAATCTATTTCAATTTAACCCAACGAAAGTTCCTGGTTGCTTGCAAAGATGCCATAGTGCTGCCACTGGTGATACTTGTTGTATCTGATGGTTTGTGATTGGTTTATTAGTTTAGCAGTTGTCTTGGTAATTGATAATGCGCCTTTTCAAAACCTAACTGAAGCAGAACATAGTTCCTATAGTGTTACAGTTCAATCAGACTAAATTTCGATACAATTGTAATGTAAAGACTTTGATGCCATGTGAAGCACACTTCTTATATTCATCTCCATCCATGCGTATTTTGTCGTCAGCGAGCGAAAAAGCAGCAGCAGCAGCCGAGGAAGCCACATCCAATTGGTCACGGCTGTCGCCCAGCTATCTATCGGCTGCTGAGCAGAGCCGAGTCCTGCGTCGGTCGTCATCCTCAGAGGTGATGCGGCAGCTGACGAGACGAGCGACGATGAAGAGATCGACGAAGCGGTCAATGGTCATCACGCGGTCATCGTACGCCTCTCAGCTGGACGCCATCCAGCGCGGTCAGAAGCTCCTCGATGCCCGCCTCCAGGATATCCAGACAACTTCCGGAAAGAAGGATGAGACGGCCGTCAAGGAGAACGTACTCCATGTGCGCCATTTGTTGACGGAAACCCAGAGGGCGCTCGACATTCTCGTCAAATCCATGGCATCGACGCAGAACGCCATTCAAACCATGGCAACGGTTGTCACGGCGATCTATAGCAAAATATCCACTGCCGGACAAGGTGTCGATTTCATTGGTAGGATCCCCAATGGTAAATTTTATTCATTATTTGATTTAGCTTTTCCGCTCATTCGTTTCTTTGCTCATTGATGGATCGATCGATAAATTGGTCGACCTGTTGACCAATTGCAGACAGGCAAAGAGAGAGATACATACAGCTACACGGACAGACTGCTGACTGATTGACTGACACAATGACTGATTCGCTGCGTGATTGATATGGAAATCTAAAGAAGTCAACTAGAACAATAACACAAGCGACTGAACGTAGCGTAGGCCTACACACCGAGAGTTCAAATGTGTTGTAAACTACGAAGCCCGGTTTAAGATAATTTTTTGCTGGTCAGAAAGCCAGAGCAAGCTTTGATTGGATGGTTGGTTGGTTGGTTTTAGTTGATTGACTTTTGTTGCAGATTTTATTTAAAGTTTCGTGGGACCCGATTGTGCAGCGGTAGGCCAACATGTATGTTCTGTGCTCTGTCAACGCAGAGTCGCATGTTTGAATCTACCTCAAGCCACTTCATAGCAACTGTTGATAAGTTGTTTAGCCATAATACTATTATCTGCGAGGAAGGCAACGGGAATCCACTTAACTCATCTCATCCCAGGGTGGCATAAAAGAAAATGGACCACCTGCCATCAGGCAGAGACCTCATCATCAGCATCCTCGTAATTCTTTATTGATTAGTTGACTGGTTGGATGCTTTGCTTGTTAAAAGACTGAATGATTGGCTGGTTGACCTACTGACCCATTTACCGATTAACTGGTTGATCGATTTGATCGAGTTCTGCCTATGACCAACGAGTGCTTCAATGGCTCAATGCATAGGATTCGTAAGGATCGTTCACCTCAGGACTTCTAGCTGTAGTGCCTTTAGAAGGTTATATAACGGCTCTGGATGAGTTGCTCCCAATGGGCTGCAGCTGTTTTAGCATTAGATCAAAAAGACCGCACAATTTATTTCTCTGTCAATTCAAAGACTTCTATTGTAATCCGCCCCTCAAACGCATAACCATTTCTTGTTCCTTTCTCTGCCAATCAGACGTCACCATGGTGAGAGAAGCGCTATCAACGCAACCACCACAATTTCAGATCTCTAGCATAGCAACCGGATCCTCCGCATCTTCACCGGATACTCAGACACAGCCAGAAGCATCACCACAGTCGCTTCAGCTGCCGCAGCAGAAGACAGACGAACAGTCGACACCTGTTACGAAAAGCGTTCTCCGTCTTCTGGCTTCCACTCCCGACAGTTCCACTGAACCGCAGCAGCAGACGACGACTCACAAGGGAAACATGTCCAGACCGGAAATGATCCAACTAGTTAATCGCCTACGCCATCTGCCGTCCACGAAGAGCGCGGACGCCATAAACTATAGGAAACATGGAAGACCGACATGAAAGCGTTACTGAGAAAACATAAAGCTAGGCCAGTTGTCTCAACGTAAAAGCCTAAGTTTAAGTCTATTGTCTATTGTTCAAACAAGTGACACTTGTTGGTCTTTAATCAACATAAATATAAGTAGGCCTAATACTGTGCAAAAGAGTGGCTGTGGTTCGTGTCACGTGTCGTCTCTAAACTGTTGGTATCAATTTTTAAATTAAAAGACTGAATTCAACGTTATCTTTAAGACAAAGGCACAACACTATAAATATTATTATACATACGTATTTATTATCCTGAAAAGACTTGTAGTCCGTACGTATGCCTATGTAAGATCGGCTGAACACCTACAAACTTTTCAGATAACTTTGTGACACATTAGACTGCAATAAGGTATGTTGTGCTATCGGTTTTCCACTGTGACTTTAAGTCGACTATCTAACACGTACGCCCTTAACGACTCTAAAACCGCATTTGCAGAAGATGTCTCTGACTTGTGGGGTTTCTAAGTTGGGTCGAATCTATAAGAGTTTTCGAGCAATGTAAGCCATACTGCGCAGTTGCTTTGCAATGAAAACTTCATTTATAACTGGCCAAAGTATAAGTCCTTATGGATGCATATGGAGACGACGTCTGTAGACAACATAATACGTTTCCTTCTATCGTGGGCTACGTGGACTCGTGGAGTAGTCGAATAACTGGAGTTGGTCATCTGTTGAGCCACTAACAGAGCAGTGTCCTTGGTATTCGCCCCATGCACATGTGCTGAAGCGGAAGTTGGTGAAGCCGTTGCATTTCATAATAGTACTGAGACATGTTGATCGTCGAGACGTCTCATTTGAATAACACCTGCACATTATCAACGTGCCGATAAGTTACATGTAGCCTACATTGTAATTACACTCTGATGCATTCGAACGATGCCTAAAACTATATATATCTTACTGCATAATATAAGGAATTCACATCTCTATCAAATTAATAGCCTATCGTCATTCCGGTTCCAAGAAAGTGTAATATTCAAGAGAATACCAACTGGGCCTATTCATTAATTGAAATCGAATCAGCATGTTAGACAATTTCATAAGCACGCATGCAGATTTTCGGCCTCAAAATAAGATCATCTGAGACTGAAAATACTTAGGCCTAACCCTAATGTAAATCGACGCTCGTGATCTAATAAACCACGAATGAAAACCTAGAATTCAAAGCTGCCACAGTTTTTTTCATTGTGAGTTAAATTTACTGAATGATGAATTGCAGAAATATTTAACTAAAGTAAATTTTATCTAATTAAGTTCCTGATTCTTCCCAAGAAAGAACCAGCCCAGGGCTTACATGTAGGCCTATGTATAAATTCAGTCGAACCTTACTATTTAGGTCTAATATCCATGACCATATCCACCATTATAACCACCGTTTCCGTATCCACCGTAGCCACCGTAGCCACCGTAGCCACCGTAGCCACCGTATCCACCGTATCCACCATATCCCCTTCCGTAACCACCATGTCCACCGTATCCGTAACCACCATATCCGCTGTCGTAACCGTAACCACCGGACATAACACCAACAGCCGCCACGACCAACAGCAACAGAGCGACGAATGACTTCATGATGATGTCACCGGAAACAGGAGTAGACCTACACGGCGGTTCGGATGATGACGAGGCAGCAAGCGAATGATAGCAATTGCCATCTATCGACGGCTATTTATAGGCTAGTCCATTGCGGGGTCTACGTACGTGATGGGAACACGTGGTGGACGGAGGCGCACGCAGAATGCATTCGCTGTCATTGTTGTCTCATTGGCCACGTGCATTCTCACGCCCAACGCTGACTGGACTGGTAAGCCTATAATTGCAACAGTGCACCATAAATAATCAAGAATGCAACAATAGGCGTAATAGGCACGGTTGGGCAGTTATTTGACTGTAGAACATGTGCGCCTACATATAATTATGTAGAATATGAAGGTCCATGCCTCAGCGAGGGTCAGATTTGTCAAGAAAGAAGCGGAAGGGTCGAAAATCAATAGAAATTCTTAAACATTTATTAATTTTATTTGCTTGCCGCGACTCAGTTTTAATTCGCGTTTTGTTCTACGCATCGCAAACCACTCGCAGTGGGTAAAATATGGAGCCTATAGGCCTCTGTCGGAATTTGAAATGTGAATGCTCTGATTGACTGATTCGTTCACTGAGAGCAATCACAAAAACTATATAGGGCCTAATAATGTTTATAGTACTTCCAAGTTTCGCTATTTTAAGATTAACTTAACTAACTGCCATAATAAAACATGTACGAGTAATCCCTATCCTATGTCGAAACTCTGCAACGTACTCAACTATGTTTAAATACGATGCAAGCATGACATCGAATATGACGTTTAAAACATTAATTAAAAATTAGAAATAGTTTTTATTCTCAGTTCAAAATTTTCGCTGTTTAGGTACGTAAACCTGCTACTAGGAGAACAATTTTTACACATAATTAAGCATCAGACGTGATTGTATAAATTACAAGTAGGCCTACTGACAGTGCCTATTGTGCACCAGTAGGCCTACAGTCACTATGAAAAAAAGCTGTAGGTCTACACTTTCATTTGGTTTTAGCACTTTGTGCACAACATGGTTAATGCTGATCATCGGTAGGTTGTTAATGGGCCATCAGTCAGACGGTTGCGGGCTGTAGGCCTATTAGATTGCAGATTCATTTGACTGGAGCGACGTTTGCAATCTGCAGACGATAATTGGCAGAATCTTCAAGCTCTACTATAAGTGTTGCGCAATGATCCCCGTCCCCCCAATGTGTTGGCCTTGTTTGGGAATAGCTTGCTCAGCTGCAATCTGGGTTACCAATGCAAAAGGAACGTCAAACTTTCACAATAATTTTTTATAGTGCCTCTATTCATCAGGCCGCTTAGTCACAATTTAATCGTTTGGTGTCTAGGAAGCAGGGCAGGAATTTGAGTCGAGATTTATGTTACACATGCGCTCCAATTCAACTGATCTACTTGTCAGTGGCTACCACCCTCGCATGCCTACTATTGGCTAGGCTAATAAAAATACCTAATCTTAGGCTAATACTGCCGTCTACAACTCATCCAAGACTCATTAGCCAGAGCTGTCACCATGGCATGATTGGCATCATCGCATAACCCCAATTCTGAAATCATTCCACTGGCTAAAAATCCCAGAGCGCATGCACTTCAAAACACTATCGCTAACTAATTACAACAGTTAATTACTCCATACAGTTGATACTTCACGCCAAAATACCTTCGCGAACTCTTCACCGTCCAGCCAGCCCGCGCCTCTACCCGATCGTCATCCTGTATCATCCTTACTCAACAGTCGACCCCCGGTCACCTCTCATCTCAAGTTCTCCTACCGTATCAAATCCAACGCTGCACCACGTCTTTGGAATGATCCGCAGCCTCCTAAATTCCGTACATTTTTAGTTCCTCCTCCTCCATCACTGCCTGTCATACAACACTATCTGTTTCAAGCTCTCCTGTCCATCACCCTCCGGGATTTCCATTCTAAACTTAATTATCACATTTTCAATAATTCTTACCCAGACCCCTTACTTGATATTCCACCTCTCAATCCTCGACCAAAACGACACTCCTCCTTAACAGCTACTCTGCCTCCGCTGACCTCCTGGAAACCGGACTATGCTCTACCACGGACTATCTTTTGGACAACCCCTCTGATTTGATGCAGCGCTCGTGAATAAGCTGGTGCCCTACGCTTGGCTTTCAAGTGGCGCTTTAGAAATTTGGATATTACGATTACGAATTTACCATGATTACCATTGCTTATGGACTGCTCTTTTCTCTAAATAATCTTTGGAGGACCTGTCGGTGAACGGAAGTAGTGGAGTTATAGCTGAGTTGTTGTGGGTTTTGACGTAAATTATTTTGATTGTTTAAATTAATAAAAATAAAGTTCAAAATGGGCAAAGTAAATAAAAACGCGAAAAGAATACCGACTGGTAACAGGATAAATAAAGCTGGCCATAGCTTTAACCCAGGTGACTATCATTCAGAACACTATTTCCAAGATACACGTGTTGATTTAGGATAAAATCCAAAAATGACAGACTTTGCCCTAATCGTGGAAAACTAATTCCTCGACGGTGCTGATATTGCACATTGATCAATCGACACAGTAGCCTTTGGCAATCTTTCTGTCATGTGTTATGAATCTTGAAAACTAAAATGTGTTATACACCCACTGTGAAAATGGCTGATTTTAGAGTGACCACATTTCTCTTCTGCCATTCCAGGACACCACATTTTCTCCAGCCTAAATCAAATTCAATTGGGAACTGGTTTCATTGGAATGAGCAATGACCCAGCTGAAATCATTTTCAAGATTTTTAACTAAAAAGCGAATATTTGAAGTTTTTTAAATTATAAACTTTAATTTCAAGAGTGCAAATGTCAGGGTGTTGGTAAAATGCGAATCGGTAAAACGCGAACCATAGGCGCGAAGGATCAGGTTAAGGCATCATGAGGGTAAGGGTCAGGGTTGGCATCGTGAGGGTCGGTTAGGGTTAGGATTAGGGTTAATGTAGTTAATAGATAGGGTTCAGGGTCATAGCTAGTATCGTTTACAGATAATTGCCGAAAACTTTTGGTCGCATGAATAAAAATATAAATGGCAACCATAGGCGCCAACCGGTCACGTGACTTTTGGCAGCCAATCGAAAACAAGTTCGCAAACGGTTTGCATTTTACCGGGTTCGCAGTTCGCCAGTTCGCATTTTACCCACACCCCAAATGTCACATGATCAAGTAAGCTAATCATTTTGAAAATTAGTGCCTTGTAATGGCAGAGTGCAGCACTAGTGCGATGATGCAAATGGGAGCTAGACCTTTAATCCACACGCCTCTAGCGACTGCAACTTAGGCTGTATCCAAAGCTTACTGGTCCAAGCTACTACCAGAATGCCTGGTAAGCATCATGTCACTTCTGTCCTAAAAAAACTGTGTTGGCTCAAAATTAGTGACTCCACAACCAAGTCCTATCACCATCATGCAACTCCCTACTGCAAGTTCAAATGTGCTCGTGATATCTTTACCACCCAGCCAACTCGTTCTACCCCATCATCCTCATGTCTCAGTCTTTCTCGATCTCTGGTCACTTCTCATCCTAAGTTCTCCAACCGAGGTATATCCCACACTGAACTTCGTCTCTGAAACGGCAGACGACCTTCCTCTCGCATCTGTTCGGTTACTGTATGTCATTGTCATTCAATGACTGTTATTTGTCCCAGATTCTTCTATCATCCCTCGAATTTTCCACTCAGAACTGAAGTTTGACCTCTTCAAGAATAATCCTACCCCACCTCATTCGATCGTCCACCTTTCCAAAGGACATCCATGAACCTTAGCAGCTGCTATGCCTCCTCTAGCCCTCAGGCAGCCAGACTTGGGCCTCATTCGGACAACCCTTTTGGACAGCACCTCTGACTTGACGTGGCGCTCGATAATTAATTAACCATGCCCTGCGCTTGGCTTCGAGTGGCACTTAAGAAGTTTGAAGTTCACGATTACGATTAGACATAAGCTTATTATCACCTATTGGAGAATGTAGGCTGGGACTAATATGGAAGGGATATGAAGCTAACGAAAACTGGGTCATTGACCTAGATTATGCATGTGACTACATCCGGTACTTTTGGAGTACAAATCGGCAGTCGTGCTTGTTTTTGTTAACAAAATAAAATGACTTAATATATAGAACTTGGAATATAAATAACTTAATATAACATATGTGTTCAATGGAAGATTTTTTACTGGAGTAAAATCATTACTATTACATTACAGTAGCATTATAGTAGCAATTTTAGATGAACTTTTCAGTGATTATATGTTCAAATTTACCCAACCGAATACCCAGATGTCACTTTACTTATTACATAGCCGATCACAGGCATTGAATCAGAAAGATGTTCACTAATTGGGTGCCACGTTGCTGCTTCATATCCCTTCCATATTTGTCCCATATGTAGGTCATCAATATTATCGTCATTAAGAAAACCTCAGCGCGTGGACGACGAGAAGGCTAACTTGGGCACTATATGTTATTTCTACTGTCAGATATTTGGAACATTAAAATAGCATCTTCTACATGTTTGATCATAGACACATCATTCCGGGATGTTACATTGTCCCACAATGGACCTTACCTGGGATGTGGGACATTTTTATCAATTCCGGGACTGTCCCAATCAATTCGGGACATGTGGTCACCCTAGCCGAGTTGCCAGAAACAGCCATCTTAAACCCTTCCTAATTTGAGTCTTTCCTTTTCGGGGCTCAACGACGACTGATAAATTTAATTCTCATTATTATATTAGCCCGGGCACTCCTGTCATACAACGCAGTTGTTCAGCCCTCACTTTGAGTTTCATTTTTGACTCAAACAAAATGTCCTTCAATGAGCACGTTAAGTACCTGAATCACCGAAAGCGATGTAACTGTCCCGAATATACTAGAGCTATATACCCTATAAGCCTTCGATATACCAGAAATTAGTGTATACCAGAATTGCTGAATTATGATTCATTCGCTGAAGGTGAATAAAATGCAAGATAGGCTGATCCCAAAAGCAGTTTTCTACCAAGCATTCACATCTCGGCTAAAGTTCGTCTATTCAAAGTGTCATTTTCTATATGGATTGTTTCCATATCTACCAATTGACTAATGTTTGTGCAAAGTTATGTGAATAATAAGCATTTTGCATTACTTAGAATCCAAGGATGTTTTGTTTTATATAACTTCCCTTCAATAAATTATATTCATTTGTTCACGATTGCAAGTATGTGACTGATACCTTAGTTTTAGCAATATGCACAATTGTCCGTCAGTGACAGAATTTTTTTTAAGTAGCTACGTTGCTTATTCTATTTCAAGATCGAACTAAGGGAGCTGGAGGTCAGAACATGAGGGACAAGGCAACCATCAATCGTCTTCTTATGTACAAAAATTTCAAGGCCAAGAGGTATGACTTGTGCTGTCTTACTCAGTCAGAATTTTTGTGGTGTAATTCAGCATAAGTTGTGCTGATTCACATTGCTTCAGAAGGCCATATGTTTATGCATTATTTTCACAGTGAGTATCATAAATTTATAGAAATATTTCTGGAAATCTGAACAAAATCAGAATTAATAGAATAACAGCAAAACATTGAACCAAATTTATGACCTTGCATAAGAATATCCTAAGTTGGAAAAAATTTAAACATTAGTAGAACAACAGTTCTGTTCAAAAGAATGACAACATAACAACCGTATTGTGTCACTCTTTCTCAAAGCCACTTGTCACGTTATAGCAATATTTCTCTTCTATATAACGAGCGTGTACAACTAAACTGCATTGAAAACTTGTCTTCTCATCCTAGATTGGCTTTGCTGTAGAATTTATTTTTGAATTTTATGTGAGAAGAACACCAGGTTTTCTTATTTTTTAACTTTTGTTTTCAAAGAGATAAGGCTGGAAAAATTCTTAAACCTGCGCCATTCCAGTCATATGTCAGTGCTGGTACCATGGCTCGAGTGGAACCAAACAGAAAATGGTTTGGTAGGTGAAACATATTTTTTAATCTTTTACGGAACACTCCCTCTTGTATTGTATGTAGTAGAAACTTTACTAGTGGCTTACAGTTCTTGTTATAGTTGGCAGAGTTTGGGAGTAGAATAACTTGCTTTGATTGACAGAATTATATGACGAAGCTTTACTGTAATAGCAGGCTATCATTGGTGTTTGTTTTAAAAGTTATTTTAGATTAATTTTGATGATTTGACAGATATTCTTGATAGGGCTTTTGAGTACAGCAGTCTTTTGTTTAAAGTTATTTGTTTTAATGTGAATGGAAGATTGTGTTTGTGGTAGATACTTAGTTTACTTATTGGCCAACATGAAATCAACCTTTCTTACTAGCTACACTGATGTACACCAATCACTTTTGTGCAGGTTCATGAAGAGATGTAGTAAGGAGACAGATGTGTCTGAATCTGTGGCAAATTTGTTATCTGACCTTGAGTCTTATTAGGTTATCTTATTAGATTACTTTCTCTGTCATGGCCTTTTCATATTATTAGCAACAGGAATGCCATGGTTCTGAGACAACTTGTTGTCATTATGTTACATTGTGTGTGGGTGTGACTGTGTGTGTGCAGGAAACACTAGAGTCGTCTCACAGTCTGCTCTGCAGACTTTCCAGGAGGAGATGAAAAAGGCTAAAAGCAATCCATACAACATGATTCTGAGACCAACTAAACTCCCAATTACGCTCTTAAATGAGACTCAGAAGGTTGGTGACTGGTTGGTTGGTCACAGAACTAACACAGTTGATAATATTTGTCATACTATTTTCAATAATCATATCATTGCTGGACTTTTAAGTGTTTTTTGCACTGTGGCTAGTGTGCTGTAGTAGTGTTTTAAATTATGCTGTGATAAAAATCAGAGCATTGAATGATGTGTCATTGGTGATGAGTGAATTTTTCTTCTTTGGTCAGATTCCTAGATATTTTGAAACTGAATGAAGAAGATTTAATCTTCATAGCTCTAAGTGCATGAACTTTGCATCGACTCAGAAATCTGACTTCAGATAGTAAGAAGTACTGTTATGAGGTAATTGTATGTCACTGTAAAGTCCCTGCTGTGTTAATAGTGTTATACATACGTTAGAAGAGAGGAATAGTGTCCTGAGATAGAAAAAATCGGCAAATCCATGTGAGATGGTGTGCATGAAAGATGATGATATGCAATCTCATTAACTGTTGTGCTGCTTGGGAGTGATTACCAATCACAGGACACAACCCAAGATTTCTGATTTTCTTTCGACCTGTTTGATTAATATGCATGCTATTAGTGTCATATGGTGCTGTGACTCATCAGACATTTCTTGCATTGCTTTGACTGGAACGAGTCATTTCTAAGAACCCAAGGCTAGTCCTTACTACATGGTTGCTGAACAACTGATTTTTTGTCAATAAGCAGTTATACTTTCGGGCAATATTTATATTATCTTATGTGAATAGGGAGTGATGCTTTAAAAAGAATAATGCGATTTGAATAGCTCTATCATTTTTCATTAGGAGAATGTGCTCATCTTAACAAATTCAATATTTGATCAGATAATTCTGACATACTTTATCAACATTTATATTCACCACTGCTTGTTCCTTATAACCCTGAATACATGTTATTTATTTGAAGTACAAACGAGTTCATATATTAGAAACCGAACCATACGAAGCTACATTTGGACCAAAAGCCCAAAGAAAACGACCAAAACTAAATGCTGCAGACATGGAGGTAGATTTCTTTTTTATCTGAAATATCTAAAATCTATTATTGTTCCTGTTATTAATCATGTGAAAACCAATCCTACATGCTTGTATCTACATTTTTCTTTGTTATGGTTTGTGATTTTGTGCGCTCGTGTTCACTGGTAAAGACTGAAGTTGATGGTTACTGTTTCTTTGCTGGTATTAGGGTCTGGTGAAGCAGGCGGAAACGTCCACTGACAACTACGAGAAGGAGAAGGATCTTGATCTCATCGTTGCCGATCCAGGATTCATTGCTGAAGCTCCAGAAATGATCTTCAAGGCCGGACAATCAAAACGTGTCTGGAGTGAACTGTACAAGGTAATGATTTATCATATCATATTATTATTTATGCCCAAAACATAAATGAGCTCTTCAGAAAAACTAAGAAAACTAAGCCTTTAGTAGAAACTACTAATTAATGGAAAATGAGCCTTTTACTTTATTCTGATTTTACTTTTTTAATGTTTAAATAATAAACATGTGTGTAATATTTTATTAGTATGAGTTTCCAGTGATGTTGTACCTTTCATAGACCGGCTGTTAGAGATGATGGTTAGATTTGAGTTTCAAGTGTACATGGGATGCATTGTCTGCTTATGGTACAAATTTGTTCCTATTGCCAAAAGCAGGATCTGATTTCTGTTAGATATTTATTGATGTAAATAGTGTGCAATACAAGGATAAATTGCTGTACAATTTTAAAATGTTACAAATTGTGATTTCTTTCAATTGTTATTTTTTTATTCGTTCTACACTGCTATGGCTAATGGATAAAACTTGCAAGTTATTCTACATGAATCAGTATGAGATAATTTGGTTGAGGGTTGATGATAACAACTGTCCCATCAGCTATCCTCAGAGTCAACTATTGGTATAAAGTGTTGGTGGCTTCAATCTCTTCCCACCTCCAGTGTTTGCATTATATCTGAGTTGACTAAGGACATTTCTTGTAATGAATAAGTAGCGTTGACATTTTCAAATAAATTTGTCTTGACTAGGATTTGAACTTTCACTTTTCGATTAACAGTCCAGCAAAACTAATCACTGGACTACTGCATACCTCATAATGTATTATACAAAAGTTGTATCGCCATATTCTTCTTGCTCAGTGGGTTAACTTGACTATTCTTTGGAGATGCTACAGTTCAAGTAATTACCAACGTTTAGTCTTGTAACTATGTTTTTTCCAGGTGATTGATTCAGCAGATGTGATCGCCCAAGTCCTTGATGCACGAGATCCTATGGGAACACGATCGAAGCACATGGAAGACTTTCTGAAGAAGGAAAAGCCACACAAGCAACTGGTCTTTATCATCAACAAATGTGACCTAGTGCCTCCTAGAATCACAGTAGGTTGTTAGGTGACAATGCAAAAGACTAAGGATATGGAATACATTACAATGCTTCACAGAGTAATGTATGTCTGACAAACTCTGGTGTGTGTTGTATTTATACATGTATTTTGATTTTTTATATATAAGACGTCAGCAATTAGGTAGCTTTTTGCATATATCCGTAATCTAGCATTAATTGAATTTTGTAACGAAACTGATGATGCCACTAATCAATTGATTTGAATTTTAATGAATTATAACCATCTCCTTTCACATATTGCCTTTAATTCTTGTAGCTATGGTGATGATTTAGTTCTTATTTTACTTGACTGATTTAGTCTCCTAGAGTTAATGGGATGCAAATGGAACTTCCAGAGACTCTAAACTGTTGTGTATGAATATGAAGACAGAGCAGAAAGTTTGGTTGAAGGTATATTTTGTTTGAGTACTGGTCTTGGAATTGTTGATTTTCCTGACCTTGTGCATTAATTTTCCTGACTTGTGTATCATGACCACTGCTGCTAGAAGCAACTGTTATTCTGTAATGCTGGTGATGGAAGTTCTTTTTGCATCAGTGTATAGAAGTAATGATGTGTTAGTTTTATATTATGCAGCAAGTTATCTCATTTCATGGACCAATGTTTGTTATTTTACAGAAAAAGTGGATTAAAATTTTAAATAAAGAGTATCCAACGATGGCATTTCATGCAAACATTAAGAATTCCTTTGGAAAAGGTTCACTGATCGATTTCTTGCGTCATCTGAAACAGGTGAGCAGCTTTCATTAGTCGACATTCACTTGCTATACTATTGCTTTCGACTGGTTCGTCATCTTTATGTGTGTTGTAATCTTATCCTTTGTTCCGGAATACAGGGTATTTGCAACGCTTGTCATTTGGATGGGAGTAGGGATGTTAGACGAAAACCGGTTATCTGTTTCAAAATCGATAATCGGTTTCTGTCATTTGCGAAACGATAATCGATTTTTTTTTCACCGTATCTCACATGTCTCGGATTTGTTCCCATAGGAAGGGCTCAAGTCTGTCAACTTCAAAGGTATAGACGTGTCTAAGCGAAATATTTCCCGGCCAAGTCTTCCAACAGGGTAATTAATAGCTGCCGATTGCCAATAAACAGCCCTCCTGTCCAGACAAGACTAGCGTGGGAAGGTGAGCTAGGGGAAGGGTAGCCCAAGCCAACGAAGATGGCCGGCACCCAGACAGAAGAGCTGACTGCAAAGCACCCGAATTTGATCCGTACAGGGGAGATGCGACTGCCAGTGGGGGTTTTCAATGGAGAACGATGCATAGCAGCATGGAGAGTATGAGAGCCAAGCGCTGTAGGCTTCTGTTTGTTCCAGATTACGTCACAATGTGACTTAAACACTTCGGTATCAAGTCTTGATGCTGCATTGCAATACATAATACATGAAATAACGTGCATATTACAATTTATAATATTTTTCAAAGAACACTAATAAAAACTGATAACCGGTTTGAAATCGGTTTTTGAAATTCGATAATCGGTTTGCCCCAAAATCCGATATTAACAACCTTAGATGAAAGTCAACTGATGACCTGACTCAAGTTTCCCAATTAAGCTGCAGTAGTGAATCAGTTTTGCTTTAATGTTCTTTGGTCCATGTATCGGCTTCAGTTCTCTGAAATTTTTCTGTTTTAAGTATATGGTGTTTGGAAAATCTTTCATTTACAACTATGTGGTATTGACTGCATATTATGAGTAAAGCATGCTTTAACAATAAGGAAAGGTGGACAAGACATTGAGAGGTAGAGTGAAAGTGATTACAAGACTATTTTTGTTCTGGTTGATAATGCAATCAAGTTATTTGTATTCAGTGGCTAGTTCAGGTCATTATGGCACATAATCATTGGGACATTACCTTAAATGTGTAAGTCGTGTGAAAGATTATCGTTGTGTATATTGAAGTTTTGTTATTTTTCCTAGCTTCATTCGGATAAAAAGCAAATCAGCGTTGGATTTGCTGGCTATCCAAATGTTGGTAAAAGTTCGATTATAAACACATTGAAAGGCAAGAAAGTCTGCAAAGTAGCTCCAATTGCAGGAGAAACTAAGGTTTGTTTTTACAATATGTAAACCTATTGTAGATTCTTTTTCATGTGAACATGCCAACGGACCCATATGGGCCACTCTATTAACACCGTCTGATCCCATCCTTGCTTCGTTAACACCCGCGTTCACATTAATTACATTTGCTTTTCATTTCAATTATGTTTTTTCACATGGTCTGTTTGAGAAATCTTTCGGGTGAGCCACAACTGATCCCGCCACATGATAACGTTTCACTCCCAGGTGTGCAATGGTACTGAGTCCTGACACAATATAGATGGCAGGCTGAGTTGACCCATGTGGCCTGGTATACTGCTTGGGCAAAGTGTTTTCCTTGTCAGTGTCCTGTCAACATTGCAAACCTGCCACCAGCAGTGATGGTTTATGTAAGAATGCAATCGCCTCTTTCTACTGTATTTAGAGTTCATTTGTGGGTGCATACTATGCTTTGTTAAAGTTTGTAGTTGAGTCCTTGATGAATTTCAAGGTAATCTGTGATTTCTAGTCTATAGTGTTGTTGGTGAAACTGTTGTGATAAATTAATGACAGGTGCCATTGTATGTATCTCAGCAACTCTCTTGAATTTTAAGACTACTGCACTGAGGTTTAGCTGTTGAATAAGACAGACTGTTCTATTTCTAGGTCTGGCAGTATGTGACCTTGACCAAGAAGATCTATCTGATTGATTGTCCAGGGGTTGCTTACCCAATTGGAGATACAGAGACTGACATTGTCCTCAAGGGAGTCGTAAGTTTTATTTTTCTTTCATACACTTTGCCAACTACGCACACATGTGTGCACACTAAACATTTTATCATGTTTATTCTTGAGATTAAAAAAATAATCACGAGTATATTTGTGATTAATCGCATCATGAGAAAATTACAATGAAGTATTGCTATTGCTTCAATATAGTAATGAATAAGTAGCAAATGTTAATTTTAATGGTACATGGGGTTTTGAAAATATTTATAAAGCACCAAGGTCAAACCATTAACAAGACAGTGAAGACGAAATGGGTTAAATTGAGAAAAACATGGACAAAAATGGTTACCTATTAGAATTAGGGATCAAGTAGATGGTGACAGAACATTCCAAAGAAATGGACCAGTTGAGGTAATGGATTGGGACTGAGTCATAGATATTCTAATATGAGGAACTAGAATTTTACTAAGATCAAGTGTGTTTGAAGAGTGGAG
Source organism: Bimastos eiseni (assembly GCA_959347315.1). NCBI lineage: Eukaryota > Metazoa > Annelida > Clitellata > Crassiclitellata > Lumbricidae > Bimastos > Bimastos eiseni. Next base: position 15,207,421 of record OY365806.1, on the reverse strand, counting down.
TGGAAGATGCTAGGAGGCTGAACGAGGCCAGAGTGTTACATCATCTGGATATTTTTTCAGGGCAAAACACCATTACTAAATTAATGTACTTTCTGAGAAATATAAGCTTTCTACTAGGGATCAGCCGGAAATCGCCTCGGACATTCGCCTCGGCCGAATATCTCAATTTTCATCACTACTCGGAAGTATTCGCCTCGGCAAATACTTAACACGCAAATAGTTGCAAAAATTAATTTTTTAATTTAACTAAGGATTACTTAAATTTTACTTTGTCATTTTGACAATATTATGTTTTTGAAGTTTTCTGTTTTTTGCCTCCCCATGAGTAAACAACAACTTCAACAAGATGGCAACCGGAAATAAAATAAAGAGTCTCGATCATCCAGCGCTAGTAAATTAAGGCGCTAGTAACCATGAGTACCTGACGCCATAAACATTTTCAATTTTTTCATTTCCGGTCAATCTAATTGGTAACTATAGCAACAAACCCAAAGAGGTTAAAGCTTATATTATATTAATATTATAATTATATAACCTAGAGAGGACAGCCTAACCTTTTCCTTAAGAATAAAATAAAAATGGCAGTCTGTGGTCTTTGACAGACGGCAACAACACTTTCCGCCATTTAATAAAGTAATAGCCTAAGCCTAACTGAAAAAAAGCTAGTTGGTCAGCTGCTTCAAGCGATATATTTTGATTACTTTCCTTCTTATATAGTATATTCTATTGCAGGCCTAAAACATGTCAGTCACAATATCCACATGTTATTAGGATTTAGGACTGGAGTTCGAGGCTAGATTATTTCTAAATTTTCTATACCTCTTTGGTGCAGACGTAGAGACGTTGATTCATTTAATGAAGTTAAAACTTAAAAACTATAAAAGATACAATTAAAAATTAAAAAGAATTGGTACTCAGTTACTACCCGGTTCGTACCCGGATCCGGCAAATAGTACATCCAGAATTTTTCAAATACTCGGATTCGGTACTCGGTGAAAATTGTCTACCCGGCTGACCCCTACTTTCTACTAAGTTGAATACTTCTTAACATGATATTTGGCCAGGAGCACACAAATGTTTAATGTTTGCGTAAACAACATTTGATGAATATCATAAGTTAATTTGTCTGAGTATAGCAAATTACCTCAGCAACTGTCACTCATTATTTCAGGTTTTAATTAAGAATAGTTTGTTTGAATGAGCCTAATCATATAATGATAATTGTTAATTGCTGGTAGACAAATAAGTTGTCTGATTTGCCCATCATAACTAGTATGAAGCCTGCCACATCATTGCCATCAACTAATACAGTATTTGAAGTTGAAATTACTGAATTTATTACCTGGTGTATTTTAACAAATAGGTTCGAGTGGAAAATATCAAGAACCCAGAAGATCATATTGTGGCTGTGCTCGATCGTGTCAAGCGTAAATACATTGAAAACACATACAATGTTAGTGACTGGGAAACTCATGAAGATTTCCTAGAAAAAATCGCAATGAAATCTGGACGGTTACTAAAAGTGAGTGATTTGAACTTGAGTTGTTTGAACTGTAGATTAAACTAGACTGTTGCTAGTCGTTGACTGCTGTCAATATAAAGTATATAAAATGACCAATAGTAACAAAATATGACTTAAGAATCGAACAGATGTTGGGAAAGCACAAGGCAGCATTGCATTAAATTGCTTAAGCTTGCGCTTCATTGAGAGGTACTGTATCAGAATGATCGATAGTCTGAATAATAGTCATCACAATTGTCTGGTACAAGTCACGTGACAATGTTAGGTGCAAACGAGTGATTTATTAGTAGGCTGTTGCTTTCCTGATGTTTAGTCAATGTTCTCTTCATATGCAACTATTCTGAATCTTTTAATCATCATGTCACCCTGTGTAATCTTGTGTGTCTGTTCCATTTGTTGATTTTGAACCAATTTTGCCTGTAATGAATGGGTCTGTTACTAATAACATTTATTATGTGATTCTTGCCATGACTAGATGTTAGCATGTTTAAGCTCTATGAAAGAATCATTTAGATGTGTATTGCAGCTAATTCTTTCAGATGACATATAAATTATGTCAATTAGATAATGTGCTAATGCTAGTGTTGATTGTTGTAGGGTGGCCAGGCAGATATAGGTACAGTTGCTCGTATGGTCCTGAATGACTGGCAGAGAGGTCGCATTCCGTTCTATATTCCACCACCAAATACTTCAGTAAGTGATTCTTCTGATAGGCTATGTCTGCTATCCCTGGGTTATAGGGACGTCCCAGATATTAAACTGATTATCAGCTCAATATAATTTCACAGTGTGATCATTTTGGGCTCAAGCGTTCCCACATTTAACAACCATTCATTTTTAGAGTCATGGTTTGGTTATTGTGTAAAACTGAACTGATATAGTAAAAAAACAGTCAAAGTTCAGTGTTGCGTGTAGATTTGTGGATGTTATGCAGTGCTTGTTTTCACAGTTGGAGAAAACTACAAGATTCCAGATATAGCGAATTAATGTCGATACAGATTATATTATTTTACTTACATGTTGTTGACTTAGACGGAAATAAAAATATTTGGAGTATTGATGTTATCAGTGTATTGTGATAATTTTCAGAGTGACTCAACCGAAGCTGGAAAATTGGAAGTGACTGACGTTGTGAACAATGATTCAGAGACTGCAAATATTTGTAACGATGATGCAGGTAAAGAATTTTCGGAGCTTCTGTTGTTGGCATTACTATTCTTATGGTGTTGTTTGCATAATGCTTTGTTAGAATAATTAATGGCATAGCAGTTGGCTTTCAAATATTCTAGTGTTTGGGCTTCCACTGCAACCTCCATGCTATTGGGACTACCAATAACTCTTTGAAATTAATCATACTTTGAAAGCATCACAATGTTAAACACCAAGTCATTACAGCTGCCTTTGATGATATCCTAATTATTGTCTAAAATGTGTTTCCCTATTTTAGTTGTACCTGAAAGTGAAGATGGCACTATGGAGGCTGGTGATGCTGATGATGACACTACTGGGGTTGATCCCACTGTCAATGCTGAATCATCTGTCACAAAAGAGAAAAGTTCTGAAGAAACAAGAAAGAAGTTGGGGAACAAAAAGAAAAGAAAGCACCAACAAATGGACGATGATGATGTACTGGCTGAGAAAGTCACAGGGAAAAAGGTAAAGTAAATCAGTGATTTTTACATTTTATGTTTCGTTATGGATTTGACATGTGTAATTGCAAAGTGGTATTGCAGTTGTAAATGTGCAGTAGAGCAACGTATAAAAGAGAGCAATGTTGAAAAGTGTCGTTTCTGTAAAATTCAATGCTTCAATGCATTGACTGTTTTGCCAAGAAATGTATTAGCAGGACTCCCAGCATCTGATTGAAGTATTGAGGCCTGGCATATAAACGCCATACTGTTCAATAATGACCAATATCTAGCTGCTTCAAAATTACTTATTATGCTATTACACTTCTTGTTATATAAAACGGGTACATTTTAGAACCTTTTAAAGTAGGTTGTTTACAATTTTTTTTCTACGCAAATACGGACTCCTGAAACAGCTGTATATAGTTTCACGATCGTTGGTGGTTTGTTTGTTTCAGAAACGTCAAAAATATCTTAAAGAGAAAGTTAAGAAAATTGGGAAACATTTCTATGAAACGGCAAATGTCAAGAATCGAAGAGGTCGAGGCAATGCAAAGAATCCAGAGGATGACTGATCGAGAATGTTCACTTGTTCCTTATGATCATCATCAGTCTGCTCCTTACGAGTGCTCAAATAGAACATTGATCCACGTCATCGTGGAGTTGAAACACTCAACTATTGATTATCATGTGAAGGTTGAGCTTATTTCATGGCCAACATTTCTCATCTCATACAATAAAAAAGTGTCGGTTCTGGACGTTAGTGTTTTACAGTCATTATTCAGCATTTTTTTTGTTTTATTTTATTATTACCTGCTTTGGCCAATCACATATTATTGAAAAATGTATTGCTGCCCCATTTTGGGGCAGAGCTGACTTTTGGCATATCTGTCTACAGTTTTTTCAATCAATGAGAGAATGAGTTAATCAGTATACATTTTCCTGTGAATAAACTAATCACTAAGCTTAAGAGCATTGTCACGCACAATGCGCTATACGGCAGCCAAGTGCTATTAGCGAATTATTGCTTGTGTTCCCGCTTTATGGCCATTCATGGCGCTTGCGCCATCAAAACCCGTTAAAACCATACCGCTTAAATCAATTCCATTTCTTAAAATTCCTCAATTTTATTTGCAATTCGTTTACCTGTTACATCATTAATTTCGGAAAATTCAACAAAGTCATCCCTAATTGCTTGATGGTTAAAGTATTGTATGCATAATGTAATTTGTTCCTTTTTCCATTATCACTAGTTTCATCCAAAGACATTGAAAAATAGAGGCATCATTAATTTGATTCACAATTGTTTCCTTAATTACTGCACCAGTACAGGCAATGATTTAGTTTTGAATTGTTTTGCTTGTGTGCCGGGCATTCCTTTGACCACACTTAAGATGGTCTCCCTGTTCCTCATTTCCAGTGTAGACAAGTGCGCCAAGAGTTCTCTTATTATTCTCATCATTCTGGGACTCCATAACAGCAAAAATAGAGCCATCATCTCTGTGTCCACAAAGCGGTGCTCCACATCGTCCAAGTGCAGGAATTGCCTGTATTTTTTTCTGATACTACTTCTTTTTTACTTCTGCAACTCGTACATAAAAACAAGTTCATATGTCGGACCCAACTGCAGTGAGTAAGAAGTCAAAATTTGAAATTGTTATGTGGTGGAACGAAGAAGCCAAGAAGCTAATTATTTTCATTCTACAAACAAAATCAGTTAAATTGGTTAATTTTAAGAGAAATTGTGATATTTTGCAGACTTTCTTAAATAAAACTTTGTATTTTTTATTTAGCAATGGGGTGCTGTGGCACCTCTGGATCCGCCACTGGTAGTGCCATGGTTGGCCCCTCATGTTGCGCATGTCCCAAGAGTTCACTGTGGCTCTTTTAATAGGCCTGCTCTCCTTAAAACGTTTCAGCCTTGCTGAGGTCTGGAGCTCTCCATGAAGATGCATTCTAATGAATGAATGTATGAAATCTATTAGGTTGATCATTAATATGTTATTTGACTTCGAATTTCTACTCTAAGAGGAGTGGAAATTAGCATAATATATTGAGCTGATAATCAGTTTAATATCTGGGACGTCCCTATAACCCAGGGATAGCAGACATAGCCTATCAGATAGGTCCTATAATGCTGATAATCAGTTTAATATATGTAGGATATCCATTATCTTTGCAAAAAGACCAAGATGCGATAACGATTAGGACCTATATCTCAAATGCCTTCTATAAGCATCCGTATCTTGTTGAAAAGATATCTAATAAGGCTAATCTTACCACCGTTATAACCTTCACAATTTGGTCACTTACAGAAGCGTTACTCCATAAGACAGTACTTTAAATAGCGCAATTATTAAGACACACTGCAATATCAATTATAATGGAGATACGCCACTGTCAGGGATGTGATCTCGAGACCGCGGTCTTGGTCTCGAGACCGGAAAACTGCGGTCTTGGTCTCGAAGGCTTTGGTCTTGGTCTCGGACCATCGGTCTTGGTCTTGGTCTTGGTCTTAAAGGAACGGTCTTGGGATTGGTCTGCGTCTTAGGTTAGCGTTCTTGGTCAATTGGTCAATTGCCTTTCAGAGCAATTTCTTTGATATTTGTCGGTAATTTTCGATTAGAGACACCGGTGTTTAGACCATATATATATATATATATATATATATATATATATATATATGTGTGTGTGTGTGTGTGTGTGTGTGTGTGTGGCGTACACCGTTCGGACGCTACCAGGTTGCGCAACGGTGTCGGCTCCAGCCCTCTTCTGTGTCTGGAGCCACTCGAGTCACTTCTAAGTCGATTTTTAGTATAGCCTGACTGTTCTCCATCTCTGCCTATCGTAGCAGTGACTGTCAGAGGAGAATCGGGGTTGACCGTTTCTCTAAAAGAGGCAACAGTATATGACTCTGTCTCGGGATCAGACTCTATCTCTTCCGCGGTCGCCGGATGGTCAACGTCCTGAGGATGGCCTTTATTCAGAACAGGGTTCGCTCTTTTACCGACCGGAGTCTTCCCTTTCTTGTTTGCCCGCTTAGAGACGGTTTTCCTCTTTCTCTCTACCTGACCTGAGCTTCGTCGTATCATTCTACATCTCGTGACTCTTAAACAATCGCCAACAGAGGGCATCAAACGTTCTCCCAGTTCCGGAGAGCAGAAATATTTGTAACAAATCCCTTCGTCACTTTGCCATAGGCAATACTGGTCACTGATCTTAACGTCGCGTTTTCCCAGACACTTATCCACCGGATATCGCACCTTCCACTCACCATGTACCTCTCGCTCCATGTCCGTGTGTGGCATACCGGCCTCACACGTATAAATTATCATGCACTACGATTGATCGTCCTCGGCGTTATGCAGGTGTCCACCAACACCGTAATATATACTGAGACTTCGGGAAAACTCGGGGAGTATCTATGACCACGTTAGGTATCCAAGAAGAATATTTATCGAAAAATCGTAATACAATCAAGAAGAGATATCGCGGGGAAACCGCGAGTAAAGATATTGTTGCGATCAGACACGCAAGTAAAGAAACCACGGAAGACCGCGGGAGTAAGTATGACCACGTTAAGTAGCCAAGTATATATATATTACAGGGAAAAGAATATGAGGAAACACCCGAAATTATTGAGGTCTTCGGCACCAGTCACGACCGTTTCTTGTAATCGTCGTAAGCACCAATGGGGTCACCTTCCCCGTATTTATCGAACGTATCCACTGGGAAACTTTCCCCGTATTTACCGAACGTATTCAATGGGAAACTTTCGCCGTATTTGCCAACGGCTCCACCGGCCTCTCTCTCGGTCTGTACGGTTGCTACTACGGGAATCTAGCCAGTTTGTATCTCTAGCGGCCACCCTAATTTTCTCGGTCTCTGCCACCGGAACTTTCGATTGCGGCCACCCGAAACTTTCACGTATCCGACAACCTGCTGGAAAACGGCAGGAGTAACTATGACCAGTTTAGGTAGCCAACAATTATATTTTTTGGTTACCAAAATTTTCTCGGTCTCGGCCACCCGAAACTTTTGCGTATCCGACAACCTGCTGGTAAACGGCCGGATTAACTATGACCAGTCTAGGTAGCCAACATTTATATTTCTTGGTTACTCTCACGGTCTGCGCGGTCGGGGATTTTTTCCAGTTTGTCTCTCTGTCGGCCGCCGAGGCCTCTCTTGGTATATGCGATCGGTCCCTTCTGGGATTCACCCAGTCTGTATCACTCTCGGCCACCCGAGATCTTTCTCGGTCTATACGAACGGCTAACCCGGGCTTTACCCGGTCTTTACACAGACCTGTGATTTGTTTATTTCACTGTCGGATCTTCCCGAGGAAGCAACCTCACAATCGGCTGCAGACTTTCTCGCGATCGATAACAGGGTGGGGCCCCAGCCCTATCATATCGGCGGAGTCGGTCTCAACACCAGACGCTCGACTGTAGCTCGGACTAGTTTTTGGACGCCCTCTCGTCCGCAACTATATTTTTTCGCAACTTGCCGTGAACCAGGCTATGAACGAACGCTCACCGACCACACGGGTGTGCGGTATTAATCGCTAACCAAAGAATTCAATGCACCGTATATGCAGAGCAGTCGTCACCACTCTACAATATAAGCGACGCACCGCATGTCAGTCTATACTCAACCTGATTCATGCGTCTGCACGCTATGCACAGAACTACAAACCGCCGATCGGTCTTCCCTCCAATACCAACACTGTAAGAAAATGTACGTAAATTAAGCGCTATGGCGAGCCGATTATTTACGAAAAAATTCTTTAATCCAAGCCTTGTGGCCTGTCCGCCACATATATAATCGTTTGTCACCGTTGGGCTTCCGTAGATTGTAGCCATTGAGGTCTATTATAATTATGACCTCATTGTCGTCATTGATAATAATAGCAAAGTTGTTGGAGTCTTAGACTATTCAAGATCTTTGGTAACACGCCTTGCCAACCATTCTTAGCTGCCACCTGCCAATGCTGCAGTTAGAAAAACGACTATATGGCGTCTAAATCACATTAAGTAAGGGCTTAGCTGATTTTATATGCAGCTTTTCAGTGTGATTTCGTTTCTTCATTCATAATAAAATGTCAATCACTGCTGCTCCAGCCCTGGTTTCTGCAGGTCGGCTCGCAAATGACGGCTCTGATCCTGAACCCAATGTGATTGTCTCTATGCATGGGTAAACCTGAGGTTTTGGTCAAACGGAAAGCAGAAATTGGTGCCAAACCAACACCTGAACTGCTGATAAGAAGTGATTTATACGAATCATTTGACGTTGTTTGTTTTGCAAATAACAAATCTTAACGTTTAACTGGTGCGTGCGTGCTAATTAATAGTCTACAAAATGGGATTGGGTGAAGTAATTCAGTCGCATACTGTCGCTTTCTACGACATGGTCGATCCAGTTGCGCTGGCTTGTAGGTTGCCCAGTTTGACAGCTTATGACAGAGTAAGTAAAATACTTTTCTGTGTTAGTTGTCATTGTTTTTTGGGTACGATACCTTGACAAGCATTTTCTTCGTATACTCTCGCATATTGTTTATATCCAAATTAATAATATGCTGCTTAAACTAGAACCCTTTGATGATCCAACCGAGATCGTGTGAAACCGTAATCGTAAACTAAACATTTCTACATAGCCCAAAAAATCGGAAGTTCCGGGAATCAGCTTATTCACAGGCGCTTAGATCCAGAGAGTCAGACGGTTAAGATGGGTGGTGTTTAATGGAATCAGGGTAGAATTTGTGAAATAGGAGTGTAGAGGTTTTGAGTGAAAGACCTGTGGGTAGATAGCAAGTGGTGAGGTCTTGGCAAACTTGTAGGGTGGATCAAATTGGAGGCTTGTGTTCTGCTATCTCTCTCGTGGCAGAATACATGGTCATTGTAGAGGGAAGTAAGAAGGGTGTTGGTTGAGTGAAGTTTGGTAAAACCAGACTGGTAGACAATCTCTGTTAAGGGTCAAGGTGTTAGTTGGAAGTCTGGTAGTTATTGATTAGTTTGGATGATCGAAACAAAGATAGAAGTATAGTCTTTCAGTTTGGAATTAGATATACGGTGGAGTTTGCACTCCTTGTTATTAGGGCATAACCAAGTAGACAATTTCCACCAAGTACCGAATCCGAGTATTTGGATCACAATTTGCCAGATCTGGGTACAAACCAAATAGTAGTGGCAATTCTGGCCCTGCGAGTACCATCCGTAGGGAAGCTTAACAACTTCGAGTTTCGTCACTTTCACCGTCTCATGTAACGACAAATTAGCAAAATGAATGTATGTACCAGTATTAACTACTGGTACGGTTTAAAAATTAAATTTTCATTTTTAGATTGTTAAATGCTTGTGGCCTGTCCGCCACATATATAATCGTTTGTCACCGTTGGGCTTCCGTAGATTGTAGCCATTGAGGTCTATTATAATTATGACCTCATTGTCGTCATTGATAATAATAGCAAAGTTGTTGGAGTCTTAGACTATTCAAGATCTTTGGTAACACGCCTTGCCAACCATTCTTAGCTGCCACCTGCCAATGCTGCAGTTAGAAAAACGACTATATGGCGTCTAAATCACATTAAGTAAGGGCTTAGCTGATTTTATATGCAGCTTTTCAGTGTGATTTCGTTTCTTCATTCATAATAAAATGTCAATCACTGCTGCTCCAGCCCTGGTTTCTGCAGGTCGGCTCGCAAATGACGGCTCTGATCCTGAACCCAATGTGATTGTCTCTATGCATGGGTAAACCTGAGGTTTTGGTCAAACGGAAAGCAGAAATTGGTGCCAAACCAACACCTGAACTGCTGATAAGAAGTGATTTATACGAATCATTTGACGTTGTTTGTTTTGCAAATAACAAATCTTAACGTTTAACTGGTGCGTGCGTGCTAATTAATAGTCTACAAAATGGGATTGGGTGAAGTAATTCAGTCGCATACTGTCGCTTTCTACGACATGGTCGATCCAGTTGCGCTGGCTTGTAGGTTGCCCAGTTTGACAGCTTATGACAGAGTAAGTAAAATACTTTTCTGTGTTAGTTGTCATTGTTTTTTGGGTACGATACCTTGACAAGCATTTTCTTCGTATACTCTCGCATATTGTTTATATCCAAATTAATAATATGCTGCTTAAACTAGAACCCTTTGATGATCCAACCGAGATCGTGTGAAACCGTAATCGTAAACTAAACATTTCTACATAGCCCAAAAAATCGGAAGTTCCGGGAATCAGCTTATTCACAGGCGCTTAGATCCAGAGAGTCAGACGGTTAAGATGGGTGGTGTTTAATGGAATCAGGGTAGAATTTGTGAAATAGGAGTGTAGAGGTTTTGAGTGAAAGACCTGTGGGTAGATAGCAAGTGGTGAGGTCTTGGCAAACTTGTAGGGTGGATCAAATTGGAGGCTTGTGTTCTGCTATCTCTCTCGTGGCAGAATACATGGTCATTGTAGAGGGAAGTAAGAAGGGTGTTGGTTGAGTGAAGTTTGGTAAAACCAGACTGGTAGACAATCTCTGTTAAGGGTCAAGGTGTTAGTTGGAAGTCTGGTAGTTATTGATTAGTTTGGATGATCGAAACAAAGATAGAAGTATAGTCTTTCAGTTTGGAATTAGATATACGGTGGAGTTTGCACTCCTTGTTATTAGGGCATAACCAAGTAGACAATTTCCACCAAGTACCGAATCCGAGTATTTGGATCACAATTTGCCAGATCTGGGTACAAACCAAATAGTAGTGGCAATTCTGGCCCTGCGAGTACCATCCGTAGGGAAGCTTAACAACTTCGAGTTTCGTCACTTTCACCGTCTCATGTAACGACAAATTAGCAAAATGAATGTATGTACCAGTATTAACTACTGGTACGGTTTAAAAATTAAATTTTCATTTTTAGATTGTTAAATGCTTGTGGCCTGTCCGCCACATATATAATCGTTTGTCACCGTTGGGCTTCCGTAGATTGTAGCCATTGAGGTCTATTATAATTATGACCTCATTGTCGTCATTGATAATAATAGCAAAGTTGTTGGAGTCTTAGACTATTCAAGATCTTTGGTAACACGCCTTGCCAACCATTCTTAGCTGCCACCTGCCAATGCTGCAGTTAGAAAAACGACTATATGGCGTCTAAATCACATTAAGTAAGGGCTTAGCTGATTTTATATGCAGCTTTTCAGTGTGATTTCGTTTCTTCATTCATAATAAAATGTCAATCACTGCTGCTCCAGCCCTGGTTTCTGCAGGTCGGCTCGCAAATGACGGCTCTGATCCTGAACCCAATGTGATTGTCTCTATGCATGGGTAAACCTGAGGTTTTGGTCAAACGGAAAGCAGAAATTGGTGCCAAACCAACACCTGAACTGCTGATAAGAAGTGATTTATACGAATCATTTGACGTTGTTTGTTTTGCAAATAACAAATCTTAACGTTTAACTGGTGCGTGCGTGCTAATTAATAGTCTACAAAATGGGATTGGGTGAAGTAATTCAGTCGCATACTGTCGCTTTCTACGACATGGTCGATCCAGTTGCGCTGGCTTGTAGGTTGCCCAGTTTGACAGCTTATGACAGAGTAAGTAAAATACTTTTCTGTGTTAGTTGTCATTGTTTTTTGGGTACGATACCTTGACAAGCATTTTCTTCGTATACTCTCGCATATTGTTTATATCCAAATTAATAATATGCTGCTTAAACTAGAACCCTTTGATGATCCAACCGAGATCGTGTGAAACCGTAATCGTAAACTAAACATTTCTACATAGCCCAAAAAATCGGAAGTTCCGGGAATCAGCTTATTCACAGGCGCTTAGATCCAGAGAGTCAGACGGTTAAGATGGGTGGTGTTTAATGGAATCAGGGTAGAATTTGTGAAATAGGAGTGTAGAGGTTTTGAGTGAAAGACCTGTGGGTAGATAGCAAGTGGTGAGGTCTTGGCAAACTTGTAGGGTGGATCAAATTGGAGGCTTGTGTTCTGCTATCTCTCTCGTGGCAGAATACATGGTCATTGTAGAGGGAAGTAAGAAGGGTGTTGGTTGAGTGAAGTTTGGTAAAACCAGACTGGTAGACAATCTCTGTTAAGGGTCAAGGTGTTAGTTGGAAGTCTGGTAGTTATTGATTAGTTTGGATGATCGAAACAAAGATAGAAGTATAGTCTTTCAGTTTGGAATTAGATATACGGTGGAGTTTGCACTCCTTGTTATTAGGGCATAACCAAGTAGACAATTTCCACCAAGTACCGAATCCGAGTATTTGGATCACAATTTGCCAGATCTGGGTACAAACCAAATAGTAGTGGCAATTCTGGCCCTGCGAGTACCATCCGTAGGGAAGCTTAACAACTTCGAGTTTCGTCACTTTCACCGTCTCATGTAACGACAAATTAGCAAAATGAATGTATGTACCAGTATTAACTACTGGTACGGTTTAAAAATTAAATTTTCATTTTTAGATTGTTAAATGCTTGTGGCCTGTCCGCCACATATATAATCGTTTGTCACCGTTGGGCTTCCGTAGATTGTAGCCATTGAGGTCTATTATAATTATGACCTCATTGTCGTCATTGATAATAATAGCAAAGTTGTTGGAGTCTTAGACTATTCAAGATCTTTGGTAACACGCCTTGCCAACCATTCTTAGCTGCCACCTGCCAATGCTGCAGTTAGAAAAACGACTATATGGCGTCTAAATCACATTAAGTAAGGGCTTAGCTGATTTTATATGCAGCTTTTCAGTGTGATTTCGTTTCTTCATTCATAATAAAATGTCAATCACTGCTGCTCCAGCCCTGGTTTCTGCAGGTCGGCTCGCAAATGACGGCTCTGATCCTGAACCCAATGTGATTGTCTCTATGCATGGGTAAACCTGAGGTTTTGGTCAAACGGAAAGCAGAAATTGGTGCCAAACCAACACCTGAACTGCTGATAAGAAGTGATTTATACGAATCATTTGACGTTGTTTGTTTTGCAAATAACAAATCTTAACGTTTAACTGGTGCGTGCGTGCTAATTAATAGTCTACAAAATGGGATTGGGTGAAGTAATTCAGTCGCATACTGTCGCTTTCTACGACATGGTCGATCCAGTTGCGCTGGCTTGTAGGTTGCCCAGTTTGACAGCTTATGACAGAGTAAGTAAAATACTTTTCTGTGTTAGTTGTCATTGTTTTTTGGGTACGATACCTTGACAAGCATTTTCTTCGTATACTCTCGCATATTGTTTATATCCAAATTAATAATATGCTGCTTAAACTAGAACCCTTTGATGATCCAACCGAGATCGTGTGAAACCGTAATCGTAAACTAAACATTTCTACATAGCCCAAAAAATCGGAAGTTCCGGGAATCAGCTTATTCACAGGCGCTTAGATCCAGAGAGTCAGACGGTTAAGATGGGTGGTGTTTAATGGAATCAGGGTAGAATTTGTGAAATAGGAGTGTAGAGGTTTTGAGTGAAAGACCTGTGGGTAGATAGCAAGTGGTGAGGTCTTGGCAAACTTGTAGGGTGGATCAAATTGGAGGCTTGTGTTCTGCTATCTCTCTCGTGGCAGAATACATGGTCATTGTAGAGGGAAGTAAGAAGGGTGTTGGTTGAGTGAAGTTTGGTAAAACCAGACTGGTAGACAATCTCTGTTAAGGGTCAAGGTGTTAGTTGGAAGTCTGGTAGTTATTGATTAGTTTGGATGATCGAAACAAAGATAGAAGTATAGTCTTTCAGTTTGGAATTAGATATACGGTGGAGTTTGCACTCCTTGTTATTAGGGCATAACCAAGTAGACAATTTCCACCAAGTACCGAATCCGAGTATTTGGATCACAATTTGCCAGATCTGGGTACAAACCAAATAGTAGTGGCAATTCTGGCCCTGCGAGTACCATCCGTAGGGAAGCTTAACAACTTCGAGTTTCGTCACTTTCACCGTCTCATGTAACGACAAATTAGCAAAATGAATGTATGTACCAGTATTAACTACTGGTACGGTTTAAAAATTAAATTTTCATTTTTAGATTGTTAAATGTTTACAAACAAATTGTTGATTAAAAATATTTTTATTCTTAACTATCTGTGTGTGTAATAATTGCCGAAGCGAATACTTCCGAATTGTCTCGAAAAAGGGAATATTCGGAAGTATTTACCTTAGCAAATATTACACACGCGAATAGTTTAAGACAAAAAATTTTAATTCTGTATTTTTTTATAAACATTTAACAATCGAAAAACGAAAATTAATCATTTAAAACCGTATTAGTAGTTATTACAGGCATACACATTTGTTTTGCTAATTTTTCATTGCGCCAAATGGCGAAAGTCGATAATTTTAAGCTTTTTCTGTGGATGGTACTCACCGGGCTAGAGTTGCCATTACTATTCGGTTCGTACCCAGATCCAGCAACTAGTGCATCCAAATACTTGGATTCGGTACTTGGTGGAAATTGTGTACTCGTTTATGCCCTAGTGTTAAACCTATGACAGATTAGGAGCTTTGTTATGCTTAAATGGGGAACTCTTTAAGTGGAATAGAATGCCTCAATATAGAAACCTGAAGCAGTGAGATAGAATGAACTATTTAATAAAGCACAAATAGCAAGTAGTAATTTACATTAAAAGCATGATATTGATTAATTCCAGGAATACAGTGCTACTTTATGAAAGCAGGAATAGGAAGTACATAAAAAGGAACTTCACTTTATATGCACACAACGAACCATCTATACTTTTTAAGTGGATTTCAATGACAATCTATGTCTCTTCTTTCCATTTCCACATTGGAGTGGGTAGGTGTTGATTGAAGCTGATCGCTTTGACGGTGCTGAGTGAATTCTACAGCATGAACAGTTTTTAAACATTATACAAAATGTGTTTGTGCAGTCATTTTAACAGTTCATATGTGATGTAAGTCTATGACTGTAATTATTGTAGTGTGGTTATAGATTATGTAGTTATAGTTATAGATTTATATCGCACATCTCACAAAATGACTATTCAAGGGTGCTTTTTGACTGGTCTATTATGATGTTAAGTGCTAGTCTAACAAATAGTGTCACAACAATTAGCAAAATTATGTGCAATGGCAGTTAAATGGTTCTTTGATTTTATTATGCAGGATGCTATGATTTATTATGCAAGACTATTAAAATGTATGTATTTTTTCCGTTTAATGAGAAAATATAGCTGACAGAATGCAGCCAATTAGATATGACATGTGAATATTTTACTAATAATATGATAGAAGAGAAATGTACAAAGGAAGGAAGCTGTGTAATATTGCACACGTTCTCTTTGCATCATTCACTAGATGGCGACACACAGTGCATGCAATGTAATGTGCCAAAGGTGCTGTGTACCAGCCACCTTTACCAGAGGGCCACAATAAACTTTACAGAGCAGACAACATGTGATGCACCGAAGGCACTGAATATCAGCCACCTTCACTAGAGGGCCACAATAAACTCTACAACACTATAATGTTTGTCAACTCTAGAAATGGGAGGATAGGGGCAGAAAAAGTGGAGAAGTTATGAAGGTCACTTCAACCATCTTCAGATGGACAAACCTCTAGTCTACATTCTGATATAGTAAATGGTGTCCAATACATGTCATCTCACACGTTCATTTATTTCTAAAGGAAACAAGGTTGTCCTGGGTACAACCAAAATATGTCTGGCTAAAGGAGGAGTAATGTGGATAGGTTACTGAGACGTTAAGGAACCACCAGACATTTCCAATTCTCTGTAGCCACTTTATGCAATGCATTGTTCTATATTTCACCTGCAAGTAGGACTTTGTCAGCTGTTTTTACTTTATGATAGTCACAAAATGCATTTCAAGAGTAATTTAAACAACTTTTTTTAGTTGACTTATTAGTTCTAATTTAGCCAGTTTGTTTATGTTTGAGATTCAAATAAACGTTATTGTTTCTAGTTTTATATCAGCAAAAGCATGTCTTAATAATTTAACCCACATTTAACAATTTCTGGTGTATTTATATTACCCGGTAATCAAACTCGCACGAACTGTTTACTTTGCAGGACCAGATATTGTGCTTCAATAAATCTTCGGGCCGTCATTATGGTATCCAGAAGCTTATTCAAGTCATCATCGGCAAAGTAAAATGGCCAGAGCTCTATGAAGCTCTGATGAAAGAGAACCTCACAGCTCTAGCCAGGATGTTAGAGGACAATTTTTACCGACAGAATCCGTGTGCTCAACCTATCCGTCAAGATGAAAATTTGAATCCAGGTAGCATGTTGTACAAATGAATGTGGATTGGTTAAAGTTGGCAGGAACTTATACATGCATATGACTATATACTTATATATGCATTGCATATGACTATATATTTGTATGGTGCTTTTTAATAACCTTACACCTAAAATGCCTGCTTTTCACCAGGGCCTTCAGCTTTACCATATAAAATAGTTTTTTATATTCAAGTAGAGTATGTGGGCCCATTAACACTGTGCGGAAACTGGTCCTGATGCAGAAACATACGAATGCATAAGCAGCCTATCATCTCAATGAATCAGTTTGTCTATTTATCCTATTGTCCATCTGACCATATGTATGTCCATTCGTTGGTACATCCATAGGCATTGCAGCCCAGAGACAAACATAGATGATAGGCAACATATGTGTAAATTTTGTAGGCTTTGTTTAGATCTATCACTCTGTGATAGATCCAGCATCAAGAGGCAGCTGGGGTGCTAGAGCCAAATGGACATAATGACATGTCCATTGAATCACAAGACGCTGGCAAATCATGACAGACGCGTCAGAGCGAATGAATATATCTGACCTCAACACATGATCCTCCATTAGACATTCCGTTTACTGACTTTCTTCAGCTCTTGCCTAGGAGCTCTCTATCCCTATCTAATCTACTCTGAATTCTGGTTTCTATGGCCAAGGTTGGACTGGAAGAACCTCTACAGTACATTTATTTAAGAATTGCTAGATCAAGTTATATCGATTGATTAATTGATTGATTGAAAGTAGCATAAAACCAGGAAGCAGAATGTGTAACTGGACAGTGCACCTGAAAATGTGCATGTTCCTTACTGTTCTGTGTGAAATGGGTGTTGTGAACAAATTTGACGATTGAAGACTAGGCCTACCAGTTGGTCAACCGATCCACTGTTGACAACTCACTCATCAACAATGTAATGCCTTGCAATCATTTTGAGAAACTGATGGAGTATGTTTTTATTTGTGTGACATGTTCTTTTTGTGTTCTTGTTATGGAAACAAAGTAAAAAATCATTATATCACTAAATATCAAATTGTGAAAATTTTGCCTTGGGGTGGCGGTTACATAGTCTGTGACAGCACAGTGCACACAGCACAAAAAATGCTCTTAGTATCATTTTTGGTGCAGTAACAGGTTATGTTGACAAGGTTGTTTTCTAACAGCTGCAATATCACAACCGTTTAGTGCAGGAGTAAGGTATGTCGACTAACACTAAAAGAAATTTCTGGTGTTCATCGACATACCTCATTCTTACACCAAATGGTCACTGTTACACAGTATGAAAATTGTGCAAAGAAAAAGCAGTCATGGCTGTAGCAATGACAAGATTAAAAATAATACAATAATCGGGTATGTCGAATAACCTGATTGTTGCAATTGTTTTACAAAGATTACAAGAGATAGCATTGCTTGTTATTGTACTGGGTTATTGCATTAGAATAATGGTAGAATTTTGTAGGCTGCATAAATACCATATATGTTGACATAACGCTATTCAAGATACATCTGTTACGAAATTGACAATCTGCACCAGATTTGCAGGGTAATTAAGATATTTGTTGGGTCTGTAATTGATATATGGTAGTTGAATTTCAAGTACCATTACTTGTATTTCCTATTTTGACTATTTTGGAGCAGGTTTTCATTCAAAAGAAAGTTTATTTCTACAATGTATGTAAACATGTACATATACTTAAACAATTCAGGTTTCTAAATCTGGTTGATTGTTTTATATTTTAGGAGTGGACCAGTGTGAACACGACCCAACAGACACTAAACTTGACACTGACACCGTCTGCTCCAATGCCAGTTCCAGTACCACTACCACTGTCAGTGTTGATGAGATTGTGAGAAGTGGTACCACTGTTGTTACTATTCATGCTCAGACTGTGAATTTCCAGTTTGGAAGTAATAATTACATGAATACCATATCAAATGTAGAGCATGATGACACTGCAGCAGAAACAGCATGTCAAGAGCAATATGTTGTGTGTGAGCAAAGTGATGTCAGTAAGAGCCTGGACGAAACTGAAAGTCACGAAAATATGTTGATTAGCAGTTCACATGATTTTGTTGTGTACAGAAGATTGTCAAGTGAGCAAGCCATGCCACAGAGTGTCAGTCCTCAGTGTAGTTCCAGCAGTTCAAACTCACATGATGGTAGCAGTCCGAATGTACACAGCCCCAATGAAACTGCTGATCACACTTCACTAACGCTCATTTCCCAAGTAAGAAATGGTGATGAGATGGTCAACTCGGATCCCAGTGAAAACATTTCCTCCTGTGATAACACAAATACTACATCAGAAAACCATGGACTTGATGAAAACGGTGATGTGAAGATCCGCGAAGAATTAGGAATAGCATTGCGCACTAGAGTCAAAAGGTGTGGAGAAGGTGATGAGGAGGAGGAAACAGAGTTGAAAAGACTTGCCTGATCAACAAGTTTTCCTCTGCAATTATTATGAGATGTTTTTCTTAAATGTACCAGTGTGTACATATGTAAATGAAAATTAGGGCCATTTGAGGACCATTCGTAGTGACTGATGCATTACAATCTGTTAACATTGCTCTAGCACTGCATAGCTTAAACTTGGGTTTTTTGGATGTTTCTGATAGGAAAGTTTAGAGTTTCAGTATCTCAGACATTTTTTTGTGTGGCATTGTTATTTTCTGATAAAAAGGTTCAAAGTTGCAGCTAAGATTGTTCCAGAAGTCTGAAGCAACTGGCTTCACAGAGCTTAGGTGTCATCTCCTTATCCATCTTTGCACTTGCTTTCATTTTACCAACTATATGAAAAGCGTATATCAGAAGAGAGTTCTTCTGAGAATTCTTCTGATTAAGCTTCATACAATTTAAAAGAAGCCCAGTTCTGAATGTCTGTTACTATGATGGCTCAGAACTGGCTGTGTCCATATTAAATTCACTATTATATCTAAACTTTTTGTTTCTAAGGAAAGCCTCACGAAACGTTCTTCTATGAATTTCTGAGTTAAACATGATTATATTTAGAATATAATTAAATTTAAATTCTGTTATTTTGACATTGAGTTTCGTATTGCCAAGACGGTCTACATTTCATATAAGTTATGCAGCCATTTGCACTAATATGCAAATCATGTGCGCTATGTGTCAATGGAGGAAATTGCAATCACCAATGGAACACTTCAAGTCAGCAACAAAATGGAATCGTCTGCATTTGCATGGAAGCAAAAATTTTCACAGCTAAATGTGCTGAAAATCCTGGGTGAAGCCGGGTAGTGAGACTGGAATACGTAATATGTATATTTTTTTTGGTATATATGTATGTATATAGATATATTATGCATTTGTGCTGAGTTTTAGAGTTATCTGACAATTCTGTTATTGAAAATTATTAGTATTCACAGAACTGAGTAATTTTGTGTTTTAAATTTTCAAGTCTTTTAATGATGAGTTTTAGAGTTATCTGACAATTCTGTTATTGAAAATTATTAGTATTCACAGAACTGAGTAATTTTGTGTTTTAAATTTTCAAGTCTTTTAATGATGATGGAAATTTTTAAAAATGGTGTAGGCTATTTTGAATAATTTGATGCTCTTATTTTAACTTAATCATCCATTCAATTTCATTCTTGGTGATTTCATTGCCATTACATTTAGTACAACATGGATTGCTTTTGAGTAATTTAATGTGTTAAAATTCGGAGTTTTGTAGCTGAAACAAGAATGTACTTGGGAAGCTTCATATGTGTGTCGGATTCTTCACTTGAATGGCGTTTTAGACATTCTTGGCCTCACTTTACAAAGTATGCTATCTTTATGCATTTCTATAATTGATTTATTTTTCCTTTGGAAAGTATATAATTTATTGGTGTGGATTTTAGAAGTGCCCCTAATTTTTGCAACTACTCTTGCTTGCCTAACATGTGGCCTACTTGTAGACATTGTGTACAACATTTGTTTACATGCCTGGCTAAACTTCTCAGAAGCATGCTTGTAAAGACATAGACAATACCACTGCCTTCTAACTAAAGCACACACCGTTTAACTTTACAACTTGCATATTGTCGGTATTCCCAGTGTTTTGGTTGTCAAATAAGAGCGGGGAGTTAACAAAGTAGGCCCTACTGAAACGCAGGTCAAAATCTAATGCTGCACATGAAACAACTGACGATTTCTGAATGAAAATGATTACATCTTTAAATAGATGTTTGAAAAAATGCTAAAAACAAAACTTACAGAACTCTTACACTTGAATTTACAAAGTAATTTACTTAGCTGAGAGCTTAGAAGAAGAGCTGGGGCTTGAACCTCAACTCCTCTGACAACTGATGCACTCGAGCCGATTTCTTTTAAAGCAGAGCATGGGGTTGAACCCACCTCCGACATTGAAGCACTGATTCTTCCTGTACAAACAGTAAAAGATGGTAGGTTGAGTTGTTACCAGATGATTTGGCATTCGATGGTTGTTCACAAATCCCAGTCCTTCCTCAACTGCTTTAGCTACTAATCCTGTGTACATTCAATTTCACTCAATTATAAATATATAGCTCAAGACCATGGCATATGAATTGGATTGGGTGATGAGTGAGGGATATGGAAAGCTCAAAGAGGCTCAGAAGCAAGAGAAGTGACGACGTCAGACATTTAAACCTGCCTTAATTAACAGTCAGAGAACCAGAAGAACAAGAATCTGTTGTGTAACTGTAGGCCTACCACAAATACATAAATTCTGTACGAAATTTATGAAGGACATACTCTTCTTAATATAAACAGAAGGCTGAAATCGGCCAGTACTTTTAAATATAGACACAATTGTACTTACTGTGTCTTGTCTTAACTTGCCAGATCTCACGTGCATCCTTATTTCCAGACATTTTCTGAATTTAATTGTTTAGCAAAGATGTGATGCAGATTGATAAGATTGAATGCATTTTGTATCCAATTATGATTATGCTACGAATAATATGCCACTACTGCATGTGATCTGCTGGTGTAAAGTAGCCAAGTAGGCATGCCTATATGATACAAAATTGATTTAATCTATGGATGGATCGGTCTGAATATTTAGGTACAGATGTGGAATAAATTCTTACCTCATTTATGTGACAGCCGTTTGTTGTCCACCAAAGCGTATCTGAAAACATGATCATCAAAGAACGTCTATTCTAGATATTATTATTGTTTTTAGTAGGCCTATAATATATGATAGAGTCTTGTCCAAACCGAATCTCGGATGTCAAATTTAATCATTTTGAATGTCAAACAAGTCAACGCTGTAAAGAGCTTGACGAGCTGTTTCCGTCTCGCTAATATAGCTTATATATGCAATAACAAGAGACAAGACGGAATTTAACGTCGAACAAGTAGGTCTACGCAAGCCTATGTATAATTGCATTGTATGACTACCTAACATACAGTCGGGCTCGAGTTTACCACCAACTGCTATGAGTAGGCCTAGTTTCTTGTCGCAAGCGTCGATAGATGTGATTGCCCATTATAATTATCCCGTGTAATAGACCGTAATCTGATCTTTCAGGAAGTCTTTTCAGGAAATCTTACTTTCTGAATTTCCCTCCGATTCAGGCTGCTGGAGTAAAATTTCCTTAGATCACACGCCATTAGATCAGACCACTGGTCATGAATTAGGCCAGATAATTTGCGGTTAGTCAATTGATATGTTTTGCCGAATTAGTTGACATATCATCTTTCATGGAAATCATGCAGCTGTTTGAATTCAGCCTAACGACTTTTGGTTTCCATTGTCAGCAGAGCAAGCTCTCTACATGCGTCATTTCTCGAATCATCTTAAGCACAATTATTTGCTGCTTGACCGTTAAAATTTCCATTAAGCATACGCATTAAGCATACACATAGCACGTTAATATTATTCAGTATGCAGAACCGCAGCTGGGTTACGAACAACCAGCTATGCGCTTATCAAAACTTTTGACATCAGCTTTATACGCCTTCGGTTTCTATTAGTAATGATTATGGTTAACGGGGAACCAGCTCTGCGCCGTTATTTCCAAATCTTGTTTGATGTGCGCAAAATGGATGCGCACATAATTTGTATTCCTGGTTAGTTTTAGTAGCATTGCATTAGTAATTAACATAAAATTTTATATTAATTTGTACTATGGACTCAGATTAATTTTAATTTAGCCGATTGGTTATTTTATAGAAGTTTACTGTGTGCATGTGGTGTGTATCTGGTGTGTAATGATTCACGTGGTTTGTTTACGTGGTTTTCAAGTATGTATTCCATTCCTCCGAATTCCTTATGAATACGTCAGCTTCGGTTTCTCCTCCGCGGCGAGGAGCTGTACAGTTATAGAATTGTTTGAACTATATGCGACGGACGTTTCGCTGGAATCCAGTTTTATTGGATGAGAAAGCGCTTTGGGTGCGTAGCGAATCGCCGAAACCCGAATCCCCGAAACTAATTTCGGCCGTATCCCCGAAAAGGAAGGATTGATGAGAAAGATTCTGCTTAAATGGAAGCTGGATCGAAGAAAAGAATTCACGCAGAAGCTGGATTGGTGAATGAATTGCGCTGTTTTGAGACAGTTCAGCGTCTTTCGATAGTACATTGCTGTCTTCGGGGAATCGGGCTTTTGGGCCTTTTCAGCGTTTTCGGGGATTCGGGTTTCGATGATTCGGGTTGATCCCGAGAAAGCTATCTTTTTACGTGCCAGACTAGTTTCTGTTAAATTAGTAACAGGAATTGCCCATAATGATGTTGAGCTTAAACCAATTCTGAGAACTGGTGACCTATGGACTAAGCCCGAACATAGGATACAAATATATCTCTAGGCACCTGTGAATAAACTGGTTCCCGCCACTTCACTTTTTTGGGTGCTGTGGAAATGATGACATTACGATTGAGTTTAAAGGATTTGTACAACTAATGTTTACTTACAAAGCACAATTTGCTGATACCATGCAGTTCTCGCAGAAAAATTGGTAAAAGTGTATTGTAGCATATTTTATTATACAATGGTGCTTCTAGTGTATTTTAACATAATTTATTATTTGACGTGAATAGATGTCCAACTGTAGCTTAGATGGAGACGAGATCGATGAAAAAGTATAATGTGCGAGTAGAAACTGGATTGGTGAAAGAACTTATGCTTGAATGGAAGCTGGATAGATGAAAATATCATGCTTGATTGATGCGAAGATGTCGTTACGATAGACGTGGAATCGATGTAAACAAGGTTGTGTGCGATCGCAAAAAGCCGTTTGATGAAAAGATATATACCTAAATGGAAGCCGGATTGATTAAAAGAAATATACTTAAACGGAAGCTGGATCGACGAAAAGAAATATGCATGAATGGAAGCTGAATCGATGAAAATATTGTGCGCAATGAGACGTTCGATTGATGACAAAATGGCGTCGCGATGGAATCTAGTGGAATTTTTCCATCAGCATTTTGTTTAATTAAATACTCTAAAACACACTTTTAAAATTCTTTTCATCGATCGAGCTTCAATTTAAGCATAATTATTATCATCAATCCAGTTTCTACTTACAAAATACATGATATGTGGACGTTTACATGAAAAGGGACCAGATCGTCGACTCTTGTTTAAGAGAAAAAAGGGCCTAATGTGATTTGGGCTAAAATTTTCGATTTTGTGTTTTTTGTCTAATTGCATTCTTGTATGAATGTACTACATCTATAAAGGTCAATTTCAATTAAATAAAAGAATTTTATTTAAAAAATGTATGTTTCTTTATGGCTACATAAAAAGGACCAGATGGTTGGTATTACTTTTGAAGCCCTTCAGCTGGCCGGAGACAGCTCAAATTGCCATATGACCACTAGAAATGATGACGTGAGAGGCGCATTAATACATTGCTTTCGGTTTCTGAATCACAGGCGTGCTAGCAATTGTATTTACTAAGTGTGGTAAAGGTTGATAAATCCTTGACTTAATGTTACTGTATGCGTTAATCGCAAATTGCTCAAAATGAGTATTTTAGGGTTGTTGTGTCCTCCAGTCTCTACAGTAACAAGATATGTGCTGAATAATATGCAGATGGACTCTTTCTTTATTTCACTCACATTCTGAATATTTTATAAGTGCCAGTAACTCCATGTCGACAATCTGGTCCCTTTTCACGTGAAGGTTCATATATAATGAAGGAAATAATTAAAAATGCTAAAATACACCACAAGCGCTCGAGGTAATAAATACGCTAAAATACGCTTAAAATACGCTTCTTTTACCGAAAAATTATATATTCAAATAGAAACTCATTACTTGCATTTTATAATACTTGAATACATGTGAAAACCTAGTTGTTAAAATCTGTTTTATTTCTGACAAAATTAAACACCTTTTGACTTTCAGGAAATGTTCACATTATTTCCTGATATTTTAATTTTGGGGTATTTCTGACACACTCTCACACTGCATTTTCAGAAATACAATTTTTCGTTGCGAATTAGTTTTGGGCATACGGCAGTGATACCTGTTTTGGGATTCACTATGCACCTGCATATGAACTAATATTGATACACAAAATATGTGTAATTAAATAAAATGTAGAATTTACGTTTTGGAACAGTTTTGAATGAAGCAAATATACATGAATTTTTAAAAATGTGTCGAATGGTGTCCATCTATGAGAAAGTTTTCACAAATTTTGTGAATCTGGGGAACATGAGATCAGAAGGCAAATGGGAAACATTTGGGTCAAATTAAAATTTGTGTTGCATTTGCAAACTTCTATGTTGGTATGTGTATATGTACACATTAGGGCTGTACCGAATAGGTGGTTATCACTATTCAGCCGTATACAAATAATTGGAAGCGAATACAAAGCAAATATTCGATACAGCCCTAGTATACATACAAACCTATGCATACCAACGGGAATGGGCTTCCTTAGGGCATTCTCATCATCTGTTATGTTGGTATGTGTGTTTGTTTAGGTGAACGGATTGCGAAAGCAAGTGATTTCAAGGCTGCTGATGGCACTTATGTGAACAATGGTTACATCTGTGCCAGCCTGGCTGGCATTGTGCAGAAGTTTACTGATGAAGATGGGCAAGTAAGTTCAAGGGACAAATCACTAATGAGTCTGACACTAGCCTTTTTCTATTCAGATTTGCCATCAGAACTGACCAAATGCTGCAGACCTGTGATCTAAGATTTGTAAAAAGGCAATCAATGGCATGGATTTTTAAACTGATTTCAAGCTCACCATCTTCTGTTTTTTAGTACATCCAATATGGCTTGTTGAAGTGCTGAGAACGAAACCTTTGTGTGCTCAAATGTTACCAATTAACAATCTTAAATTAAAATACAGAAGTTCATTGCAATATTATAACTCTTCAATGACGTATATGTACCAGAAGTGACTGGGAATCCAATGCTGTGCATTTTAAAAGTGTTTAAACTGATTTGAGTATATACCAGTATATAATAAATGTTGAGAACCTTTTGTACCAAGATTCTAAAATATGCTACTCAAAGAGTGGTGCTTGCTCTGCAACACAATTTGATCTTCTATTGTGGAAACTCAGTTTGATCTTCTATTAGCGAAATTAATATTCAGCTGATTTTTTTCTGTTTCAGAGTTCTGTTCATGTGAAGTCTCATTTTGAAAACAGTGTAGTTCCTGCAATCAATTCTCTTGTCCGAGCTCGTGTAAGAAGCAGTGATGTTATTCAGAACTTGTAATTTAGCACTTTTAGCGACAAAGGTGTGATAAAAGTGAATCAATAAAAAAATGCTTGATATAGCGCCCTTTCAAGATATCTACTCAGAGGGCGCTCCCAGCTGAAAAGGACAGTTTGAAGAGAGGTGTATTGGGAATTGGAAACCAATGCAGCTTGTTGTTTAAGTGTTGAATAAGGTTCTCTGTAAACAAACTTTTGCAATGACATGTAAGCAGCTTAACAATACACGAATTAAGTTAAGTTATATTTATCTTCCAATTTTCCACCAAGAAAGTATTATGACCTCTCATATATTACCTCTGTGTTTTGCAAGCGTGGAGCTTCTTCGGCCTTTCAACGCATGGAGAAATAATTTCTGCGGCCGAAAGTTCTTCGCATCTGTCTAAAAACAACAATAGCCTGACTGACCATAAACAACCCTCAATTATAACCCTGACCCTAACCTACACGCAAAATACTTAACCTGACCCTAACCGAGCCTCACAACGCATATTAAAAATGCTAGGTGTTTTAACAGTGCGCATGGGCCAAAGATTGTGCATGCGCAGAGATCTTCAATCGCTAAATTTTGCACGTGTTCAGCCGTAGAAGTAACATATTCATTTGTATTGGGGCCAAACTTTTGGCCGCAACAGATTTATCCTTTTTGCAGTAGTTGTCCTCAAAGACATAGTTCTGTACTTTAATCTTATGATTATACACAAAAAGTGACAATGTAAAGTGGTGATAACAGGCAAAATTGCCCTTCCTTATGGCTTGACAACTGATTATCAGTTTCTCGTGCTCCAGGATTTGATAAAGAATTTAAAATAATGTAATAAACTATGGGAATGTGTGTATTTAGTTGTAAAATGGTTTAAGCTTCATGTTGTTTTATATTACTAAACAGTTAGTTAGAGAAACAGGAACAGTAGTGCATAGCACTTAAGGCAGAAATAGATAGGTTGAAGTATCTTTTTGTATAAAATGAAAGTTTGAAGTGTTGGTTAGATTTTGACCTATCAGAAAAAGAAATTCAGCCAATGGAGCCAAGTTTGAATTATATTGCTAAATAGGAATTATTTGAATTTTAGATAACCAAAGTTAATCCTCGCTTCTGTAAGTGCATTATCCTTACCGTTGATGAGATACCGCTGGGAGAAGCATTTCATGGTATTATTTGGTAAGTAATTGTTATTTTATGTTTATGTTTTTTATTACTTCATTGTGAAACTTATTCATGAAGTCAAGTGATGATTATAAGATCCTTAGATATTCATTTGTGAGTCATTATCTCTGGTGATGGAGGAATAAATTAGTGCTGTGGTCATGATTATTAAGTGTATATATATATTTATATATGTACATTTATATAATTATATTATATATATATATATATGTTGTCCCTCTATTCTAATATTTTTTCTGTAAAGCAATGATCTATTTGCTCATGGACTTGCTCCAGTATTTCCTGTATTGAATATTATCTGTTTCGTAATTTTCTTAGATTTATGGTAAATAATTATTTTGTCCGATTGTGCTGCTTGCAGGAAACGAGATGTCCGTGCGAAAGAGAAAGATAAAGTAGGTCAATTTGCTTCAGTTGCTCTGAACAGTTCTTAAGATGCATTACTTTGTAACGAGAAAATGTTCAGGACATCCTCCTATCATGTGAAGTTTTTTTTGATAGTCTTTTGCTCTTTGCACTACCTACAGTGTGGTCAGCCTTCGATTCTTTGTGACTGTCTGTAAATCCTAAATCAGTCTTGCTCTTTCAAGAATAGAATTTATGAGTCTGAAATTGTGCTTGAACATTTGTATAGCACCACTCAAAGAGCAAAAGATGTCAGAGGCACTCTTTGCATAACCTATTTGATGTAAACTGTATAGAATTAAAAAGGAGTAGAATTACAGCAGTTGGTAAAGCAGTATGCAGTTGAATAGTGAGCAAGAGCTGTAACCAGTGGTGGGTGGGTGCGTGTGCATATCGGGATCCCATCCATCGTACCCATGAACGATGAACCAACTGGAAAATGTTATCTTGGTCAGTCCTAAAAGTAATGCTGACGTGAACCCACTCTATGCCGTATTACCAACAACCAAGAATGCACAGGCTGTCGAATCGCACTTTGCTGGTGACTTGTTTAAACAGAAAAATGCTTTAGATTTAGTTTGGTTCCTGCATTGCGTAATTAGTTTTGTGTTGTGAGAGTATTGTCACGTTCTCTGTTTTGTCACCAACAGGTTGAGATGTACAAGTGCTTTCGACCCAGTGACATCATCCTTGCAAGAGTTGTGTCCCTTGGTGATGCACTTTCTTACGTACTGACAACTGCTGAAAATGAGCTAGGTGTTGTTGTTGCGACTAGTGAAGCTGGTGTGTATCAGAATAATCAGTTGAACAATTAATGTCTTTCTTCTAAGTCAGTGATTCCCAACCTTTATGGCTTGCAGCACGCTAAGAAAGTGTGAAAATTATCGCATCATGCTTAGCAATACTTACCAGTTTTTAATCTATTTGTCACTACTATCTAATAATATTCTAATTTTAATATTTTAATTGCCTAATAATACTCTTGTGACCCAGTCATACTCAATGTAATCTTCTTTGTACTTTGCACTTTATTCGACACTTTCTCTTTTTGAGTCCAGATTTAATTAAGTTCTTTTCCATAGCTAAATTGTAAAGTTTATTTTATAAACATTTAACATTAAAAAAATTTGAAATGATTATATTATGATCATTAAATTTATGCAATTTATTGATTTGTTAATGTCTTATGTCAATTACTAATATTCAAAATCTTTTTCCTCGTAAATTTTAATCACTTTAGTGTTGAGTACTGTTGATGATAGTGACATAGTCTTTAGAAAGCAGTGAATAATTATTTCAATTGAACAGATTTGCCTTTAAAAACCGCTATATTTCTTCTGTAGACTATAGTGACGTGGTCTTTAGATGTTTAGAACACAGTAAAATATTATATCAATTAAATATGGATTTGCTTTTTACAAAACCCGTTATATCTCTTTTGTAGAGTTTTGTTTTGAATCATTATTAATTGATAATATTTTAGAATTTTTTCCGTGGCACGTTTACAAAGTTCTTGCAGCACACTAGTGAGAATCACTGTTCTAAGTTGTCTTCTGTTAAGGAGTTGTTGATGCACAGGCAGACACACCCATACACTGAAACTCCTCAAATTCTGCTTATGACTTTCTTTTAAATAATTAGGGCACTTTCTCTAGTAAAGCAGTAATTTCGAAAATTGCTTAATTTCTGAAGAGCTGTTTATGGAATCTGAGTTGCACATAGCAGCATATAGAAAATGTTTCAGAGTATCTGTTGCAAATGTAATGGAGTAACTTAATATAGTGAGGCTCACGGCATTGGTCATTCGGTAGTGCTCCAAGTGCGAGTACCCCTAGAAAAAAAAATGGTTTTGAGGAGTGACAGAGATATAGGAATAGATCCAGTAAGAATGGAAACATGTAAAGAGGAGGGGAGGGCATTCCATGGGGCAGGCCCATTGGTAGCAAATGATAAGCTTAACTGTAAAGCAAATTTACAAGTCAACAAAATGCAACCGTTTCATATTCATTGCATTGCACCTGAAACGCACATGATGTTATCAATTTTCATGTTATCATCGTATGGTGACGTAAATTCAGCAAAATTTCTCTGTGACTGGTAAACTGGGGAAGTTTTCAGTATGAAGCAGAAAATCAAATGGATTTTATATCACTTTTATTTACTTTATTTATTTTATTTATTTTAATGAAATTCTTGAAGCTGTGTTGGCCTGCTTTGCTTAAATTGATAATTAACTATCATGTCTTGTTTTTGTTATGTTAGAATCACTTTTACTTTCATCTTTCTATTTGGTTATTGACCTGAATTAGCTTTTAGCATTTGAGAGATTTTAATGCTGTTCTGTTAATATTCTTCTGTTTTAGGTGGTAGACTGGTTCCAATCAGTTGGTGTGAAATGCAGTGTCCAAAGACTTTCGCCAAAGAACACCGCAAAGTTGCCAGAGTACAGGCTCAATATATACAACAGTTATGATCTTATGACATATTTTACTTAGTTTAATGACTTTTGCGTAACTGGAGATTCCTGGCAGTGTCGAAATGTCAGTTCTTGAAGTGACTATACTCGGAATAACCTGCCAGTTGTTATGAAGCCCAAGTCACAAACACCAGATGAACCGATTAAATTGAAGCTTTGTAACGCTTTATTTGTTTGTTGGCTTAGAACATTATTTCTAATTAAATTCACAAAGGTTTTAACTAACAGCTTTAATTCAGTCATTCATTCATTTCGATAATTCTATTCTACCAGTATATATCTGGTGTTTAAATTTTGTGACAGGCACTTAAGCTTTTGACGGATATTATCTTTTTGGTTAAGTGCAGTGTGTTGATATCTGGTTGATTCTTATGATGTGGTCATCGGTGTATGAGTGCACTGGACATAGGTATTAAGTCTTTGTCAGAAAGCATCAAAATCTTAACTTTCAATGCGTGTGATATGCTAAGTGACTTAAAACATGGTTGTGTATATGTCATGTCCAACTCTTTGAATAAGAAATGCTTAGCTATTTTGAATATTAAATTCACTATTTGGATGGATTCCCAATGTGCGCTTATCCTCCTCTTCAGTCAGATCTACTCCTGGCTCAATGCTCGTCTTCTGTGTTTCTCGCGCATTTTTATTCACTTGACTGATATCCTTCACTGGCTTCCTGTTGCCTCTCATATCAAATGCAAGGTACTGCTCCTGATTTCCAGAACTGAACACACTCCTAAAATCTTTGTGACCTGTGACTTAATGCTCTCTGCTCACTCACCCCTTCCATAAATCATCTGGATCGATTTGTTACCCAGGTGAGGACTGCCACGACCCAACACCGGGCCTTAGATTGTGTTTGGGAACCCATTCTCATACTTTTACTACTGGAGGATATTCTTATTTCCCTGTTGCTGTCACATTAAATAGCTCAATCTGTAAGAAGTACTCTAAATTCTCATAAAACAAATCGATAAAAATGTGATTAGAGCAAAATATTAGTGATTGATGGTTTTTATAAGTAAATCTGAACACTCATGCAGTTTGGAATCATCAAGTTTTAGATTTGTATGTTGGTCATGCAGAGAATCGCATATTGCAGGCTGTTATCTGGAATGAGTTCCACGTTTTCTGCAACATTTTCCCCTCTGTTAACAGGTGCATGTACAACTTTCGTCCAAGGCTTCACGATTTTACCCTACCCGTTAACTACAATAAAAACTTTATCCCAAGAGTTCTGTTCAAACATGTGCAATAGATTGGCCCTTGTCATCAAAACCAGATATTATTCTTAGATCAAATATCTTGTAACTAGGTTGCGGTTTGCCAACCTTGTCTTAATAATAAATGAAAAACATCATTTCTTTTGAGGCCAAACATTGCCGCACGACATGAGCAGTCTTTGTTAAAACATAGTGATGCTCAAAAGTACACACCAATAAAACTTTGTTTGTGGTTCATAGCAGTGACAGCCAAGTCTTCTATTGGCTAAGCTCCCGGGTGTAGTGTTGTTTTGATAATGTCTTACTTTGGACAACTCTCCACGGATGATGCCACAGAACATTTAGAAGCAAATCGGAGCAATTTCAATCAGGTAATTGGAATGCCCTTGGTAATAAGGCAGATGAATTTCGAGTAATCAATTTCATACACTGAAAACTCTCTCATTTGATTAACCTGTAATTTGTCATCTTCCGAAATGCACCACTACAGTTCACCAGTCATCAAGATTTCTGCAATCGGCTGCAAAAGCCAGTTAATTCTCTTCTCTTGTGTCATCAGATAGGCTATGGAACTCTTTTTTTGTAGATTCATCAATTGGGGTCCTACACAGCGTCTCGCTAGAATGCTAGACGGTCACGAAGCAGCTCAAGACCTATTTGTACTATCTTGCCTTTTTGTCAGACCTCTTTGACTCGTACGTGTTTACAATTCCTCACACAACTGATGGACATAAGTATAGTATGTTAACACACTTCCATAGAGTGCCATAAACCCACTTATGTAATTTAACTTTAGCAAAAAAAGGATTGATGGTTTTATGAGCAAAAACTGAAGACTGTCATGCAGTTTTGAATCAGTTGATTAAGCTGGATTTGACAAACTGAATGGATTTTGTGTTCACTGTCTTGGCATTGGTATGTCCAGTTGCTCTATTGATTGTAGCAGATACAATTAGGCTTACACAACCACACCTTGCATCTACCTGAATGTAATAGTGGCATAACTTGGCTGTATTCCAGAGAGCAACAGTCTTGGAACTTGGAATAGACTTGGAACAGTGTAAAACGAGACAGTTGACAGAATGCGGACAGCTTTGTTTGATTATTGGCATTGAACCATTTATATGCATAGGGACCTATTCAATACATGTATGAACAAATCAACATAGTTCAAATCAGTTATGTTTACTATATTTATCATAATACATGTTTTAAGAAATCAAGCTTACATCAAGTCTCTGTAAAGTAATTACACTATTTCAATGTTACTTCTAATTAACTACTCAAAGCATTAGACTCATGATCTTTGCCACATACGTTGCATAGAGGTGCCCTATAAAAAACTATTTCCGGCGGACCTTTGGAGGAATTTTTCCGCTTGCAGGCGATCTCTAAGACTGTCGCCTTGGACTGGATGGACGAAACCTTGTCGTCGCAGGGCCTGGGTCTAGGGATGTCCTGCCAAGGACACCCCGTGTCTGCATCTTTTGTATGACGGTGCGCACATCTGGACTCCGTTGACTCAGCTCCCGCGAACTGGCGGGCTTCGATGGACGCGTCTTGTAATCCTCGACGATCATTCGGCGGTCGGAGACAGAGCTCGCCTGCGTCAGCTGCCCCATTTCACCACGACTCTGCTTGAAGTACGTGGCAGCCGGGTCTGTGGTGGTCTCGTTCAGCCGCTTGATGAAGCGGTCTTCCGATCGAAGCTCATGGCTGAGCCAATCCTCGTCGTCCGGTGGTTGCTGACTCGATTCGTCTGCCCCTCGACCGGGTCCTTGGGTCTCTGTGAGCTGTCTGCCAATTCCACCTAATGCAGTCGACGGAAGGATGAACTTATCGACGGTGAACTTCGGCAGGTTCCAGCGGTGGTTGATGTCATCCCAAACACTCTGAGCACGAATCTTCTCAAGGTTGACGTAATTGGCGTCTCGTCGAATGGCCGGCAGGATCTTTTCCAAAACCGTCTGATACCATTGCAGACCCTCCTCCTGCTTCCGAATCGTGTCCAGGTAATCCATCCGATCGATTTCGAACTCACCTTGAATGTCCAGCACTTCTCTCTTCAGCGTTTCGTTCAAAGTGCTCAATTGACCGAGGGCCTTGTTCTTTGCTGCGATCTCTTCCTGTGCGTCCTTAAAGACTTCCTTCTGCATTTCTGCCAGAAGAGGAGTCACACCAGCCGCTTCCTCAGCTAGCTCGATCTGTCTTTTGTGCGTCTCCGCGTGCATCTTTTCCTTTCGTAGCTTCTCGATGATTACATCCTTTGTTGCCGTCGCATCCCTTCCCTGATCCTCGCTGCCGCTGCGACCGCCGACCATCTGCTGCTGGAGCTCCCTGAGACGCTGTTCTGCTTCGTGACTGGTTGGGAGTGACTCTGGAGGCAGTGGAGATCGCGGAGCAACACATCCTTCTTCTGTTACTCTTTTCACCCGTAGTAGGTTTCTGGCGGATGCGACGCCTGCCTTCCAATCTTTTCCACTCACCGGTTCTTGCTGCGTCTCTTGAATGGCACTAACTTTAGGTTGTGATGGTTTCTCCAAATCTTCTATGGTGACGGCTTCGCTTGTTCTCGTTGGTTCTGTACGTCTGCTTAGATCATCGTTTAGAGCTGCCATCATCTGTGAAGCTTCTTCATTAGTCAGTTCTCCCTGTCTGATTCTTTCTTCCAGCCTTGTTATTTCCTTCTCGTATTTCGCTTGCGCCTGGGCGTTCTCAAGGTCGCTTCGCTGCATGGCAAGACTTTCGTCGATGGCCAGCATCTCTTCTTTGAACGATTTCAGGAGCGTTGCTGCTTCGACGACCACTTGTTCCGCTGTCAACTTCCCAGAATCCTTGTCCTCCATCAGTCGCTTCATTTTGACGTCGAACTCTACTTTTAGATTTTTCTTCTGTCCCAACTCTTTTGTGTTGATGTTCTTCGTCAACTTCATCCCGTCCAGGTCTTCACGTATACGATCCATGAGCAGCTCAAACTGAACCTTGATGCTTTTCTTCTCCTCAGCAAAATCCTTTATGGCAGGATCGTTTTCGGCGTTTCGTATCGCCTCCTGGTATCTGGATTTTACGATCGCTATCTCCTTTGCGACTTCGTCTTTAGTCTGTTTCAGTGCTTCTATTTCATTTTCAAGTAATATAGTTCTTGCCGAGTATTCCTCTTCTAATCTTTTCCTCTCGAGCTCCACATCCTCGGCTGACGTCATTGTCGCCATTAGACTGAGGTTCTGCGCATGCTCGATCTGGAGCTTGTTCATATTCTCTATCAGTTGCTCACGAACCAGTTTAACCTTCTCCAGTTCCTTCTTGACTGCTCCTAAGTTATTCTCATAAGACTCCTTTATTAGCTGCTTGTCTGCTTCGAACTCTTCTTTTGTACCGGAGTCTTGTGCCTTTGCAATGTTCTCATGGTATTTCCTCTGCAGACTGGCCATCTCAAGTGCGACCTTTTCTTTGGAATTTTTCAGCTGTTCCAATTCTGCGTTCATCCGCTGCATCTGACGTTCGAATTCTTCCTGCATTCTTTTCGTTTCCAGTTCCAGCTGCTCCGGTTGAGTGGCGTTGGATGCTTTCCGAAGTCCCTGGGTGTAGGACTTCTGCAGATGTTCCATCTGTTTCTGGATTAAATCCTTGTTCTGCTTAACCAGATCCAATTCTTCTTTCATCGTCTTCGCTTCTTCTTCGTAGGATGCCCTGATTCTTTTTTTCTCTGCCTCTACCTGGTCCGGAGAAACCGATTGATCCACCTTCATCAGCTCCTCCTGATATTTTTCCCGCAATTTGTGCATCTCATTCGTCAGTGCGTCCTTTCCTTTCCTCGTCGATTCCAGTTTATCGTGCATTTCCTTTTCATTCCGTTCGTGCTCTTCCCTCAGTCGCCGTTTCTCCTCTTCAGCTTCTGCCTGCATCCTCTGTATCTCAGATGTGGCCCTATCTCTGTTGGCTTTTGCCTCTGCGAGTTCTGCCGCCATCACCTTCATCCTCTGCTCGTATTTTTTAGCCACGGCATTCGCCGTCTCCGTGATCTCTACTTCGTCTCTCACGTGCACAATTCGCTCGACCACTCTCGGCTCCAGCGGCTGCGGCTGCTGTCCCATCGTTTCGAGCATCGTCTTCAGCCGTTCAATCTCGTCCAGATACTCACTTATCATGGCATCCTTGGGGTCTTCGTTTATCGTTGGCTTGTTGCGAATGTTCTTGGCCCGATTGGCGTACCTCAGAGTGCTAAGCGTCTCTTCGTAGTTGTTGTCAGCCGGCGATAGACAGGCGACCATCAGGGTCTTCGTGTTCCCTCCGAGAGAGTCTTGTAGGAGCCTCGTTAGCTTCGAATCGCGATAGGGTATGTGCTGCGATCGGCCGTCGACCAGAGCCGAGATGACGTTTCCGAGCGCCGAAAGCGACAGGTTTATCTTCGTCGCCTCCTTCAGTCGATTTCCGGTCGCACCTGTCTTGCCCTGGCGCTCGCTGCCAGCCAGATCGACGAGGTTCAGTTTGGAGACGCGGATGCGACCGCTGTCTCCTTCTTCGGAAACGTCGCACCTTTCCAGGTGAATCGTGAAGATGGAGTGACTCCTGGAGGACGAGGCGTTCATCATGGTGGCACCCACCGCTCTGCGGCTCCAGCCGTTCGTCATCACCTTCTCGCAGTCTCGGACGGTTGCGCATGGATGCATCGACAGATCTTTGACGAAGACCGCCGCATCTGGCGTCTCTTTCAGCTCCAGGCGAGCCTTCGTGTCCTTCCCCAGTAAGTCTCGTATGTCCTCGTTATAGATCTCGAGATAGGAGGCGTGGATCAGGTACCTCGTCGTATCGGAGACGGCGATCGTGTCGAAGATCTGTTCGAAGGCTCGTGGGATGAGTCCACGCTGTGACGGTGGATCCAGGATCCCTTGCATGCTGAAGGTCTTTCCACATCCGGTCTGGCCATAGGCAAAGACGGTTCCGTTGTAGCCCTCGGTCACAGCCTCGACCAGGGGAAAGGCGATGTCCGAATAGACCTGTTCGTTGGTCGCTGCCTCGCAGTAAGTCCCGTCGAATGTGAACGCCTTGACCGGGGCTGTCTTGTCGCCCGGATTGCGAAGCGAGCAGAGACGGGTCCTGGAGTCAATGTCAAGGACGGTCTCACAGCGAAGGTCCTTCTCTCTCTGATTCATCGGACGACACTTGACAACCACCTTCACGCTCTCGCTCATCTCGCCGATTCACGACGCGCAGCGTTGCACAGAAGTGGCTTCACTTCGGTTCCCTGAGAAAGAGAGTCGACGCAATGGAATTTGAATGTTAGAATGTGCGGTCTAAATTTGACTGGAAATTATTGCGAAGCCGTAAAAAAGGGCGTTTTCAGAATTTAATTTCTTCTAAATCACGGTGACAAGCATAGCATAGGCCTACGTGGGGTTAGGTAGTCTACAATTTGGCAGCAGTTTCGATTTATGCTGATCAGCAAATTTCAACTGTTGATCCGTAAGCTACATGCAATTTTAGGTTTTGATCTACTTTGGTACTCTACGGCACAACCAAGGGTGGCGATTCCCCGGGGAGGTCCCCCTCACGATTCCCCGGGGAGGTCCCCCTCACCTTTCACAGAGAGGGGACATGTTGGACGTTTATCGAGCGACACATTTTTTATCTCCTCTCGTGACTGTCTGGGTGTCCCCCACCTGTCAAACGAGATCGCCGCATCTGAGCACAGCAGTTATCTTGTACTCCAGTACTGGAGTATCCGCAAATAGGCCTACAAGTCTAGCTACTACTTCAACATAGATACTGTCCTTCAAAACTCAGACTTTCGTTTCGAACTTCGTTCTACGAAGCTGTCAATAAGGCCTACGAACAGTCTCATACGCTATACACGAACCATAATGACAACCTACGTACAGGACTAGAGGTTTATGCTTAAACTATTTTACTTACTTGTCGTCCATTCGTATGATGTTTAATAGGCCTACTTACAGGCACGGCTGCGTTCTAATCAACCGTTTGCACTGGGCCTATATGCCTATTGTGAACGTCGATTATTTCGCGTCATTTGCTTCACACTTTCACTGATGCCATGGCAACGAATCAGACTCTGCTGAAACTAAAGACGGAATGACCAGATCGGGGAAGGTACGTAGGCCTACAACGTGAAAGAATAAGTTGAACAGTCCGTAAGGCCAGTGGCGGCTCTAGGTTTTACCATCAGGGGAGCCAAGGGGGGGCAGAGGTTCCGGGAGGGGGGCCAGTTGGATACCCGATAACTGCTAGACCTAGATATAGCTCCAAACTGAGTGACATCGACCAGAAACATTGTACCTGTATCATAGAGCAACATGAACTCTTCACATCAACAAACCAAATATTTGGAATTAGAATGCCGTCCATAATTGGGACGGGTCGGGTCAGGATTATCTGTGCTTTCGGCGGGTCGGGACAATATTTGATCGGATCAAGTCTTCAGCCTCGACCCATTTCGACCCACTATTTTTGCGCAAAGCCTAATTTCAACTCTGTGGAAGTAGGTTCCTCACAGAATTTTAGAGTGAGAGAGTTTGGCTCCATACCTGGGGATTGTTGGGATTAGAATCAGAATCAAACGGCAGGCTAACGATATGAAATGCAGGAACGAAGGTTAAGGAATGTGCCCGGCCCGCTGTGGAAAATAGCCAATGGCCAGCGGGCTGCCCAGTGATGCTGAGACAGATAAAATTTTAGGGGCAGGATAGACATACAAGCGATTGAGAGAGAGAGGGACGGCAAAGTATAATTAGAACTCTGGCTGACACTTCTTATTGTGTATGATGATGGACCCACCCGAAGGCAGCTCCATTAATTGACTCTATGCCACCAAGGTATGAGATGAGTGAGGTGGTTTCCCGTTGCCTTCCTCACATACAATTATGGGTGAGCAACTTGTCACAGGTCGCTATGCAGTGATGAGTGTAGGACAAAATGCCCCAGGACAATAGCCCCCCGGACAAGGGGGTTTTGTCATGGGGTTTTGTCCTACACCCCAGGTCTTGTACTTCATGGGTCATGTCATAAATTTGACTTCAGCACTCGGGTTGGATCCATTTTCAACTAGTCGGGTCACAGAAATTGGACCCATCTACAACTCTGTGACAGCGTGGCCAAGTGAATTTAGGATGGGTTCCCGCGACTTCGCTTTTGTGGGCGCTGTAGAAAAGGCACAATATGAATCTTCGTGATGACTGAATAATTAATTGATCACATTTTCAGACGTGCATAGAACCGGGGCTGTGTTTGATATGGGACGCGAAAGTCTCAGATACAATGGCAACGTCGTATCTGCCAGAAACATCACAAAGAGCGGGCGCAGCGGCCGAGAGGGCGGCGAACCTCAAAACTCAGAAATACGCCGAGCTAGCCTCCACGTACGTCTTCACACAGGTGGCATTCAAAACCTTTGGCCCCATCAATTCCGAAGGCCAAAGCTTCCTTTCGGAACTGGGACACAGACTGAGCGCCGTCACTGGGGAGCAGAGGGAGACGACTTTCCTCTCCCAGCGCATCTCGATGAAAATTCAAGTAATATTATTCCTATTATCAGGGTCTTCAATGTAACTTAATGGTGATGCCGTCCGGACTCCTGAGCAGCGAAAGTTCCCTTGAAAGCAACTGCGTTGTAGCGTTGAATAATCATCGATATATATATTGTTTCTATAGTTATATATATTATTTATAACCTCTACCACAGAATTTACTTGTTTTCTTGTTTTACTTAAAAAATTATCTTTGAATTGTTGAAAATAATCGAGGCTGGGAGGCATATTTGATAAAGAAAAAAAACATAAACATATTTTTAATATTTTAATATTATTCAAGATGATATAATTAAGCTATATTGAACTGCATATGATATCATAGGCTCCATAGGTCCATTGAGCTGCATTTATTACATGTACGGCTATTGTAGAGAACCCGCTTGTCGATTTTTATTTAATTATATGTCGCTAGAAAACGCCAGAGTCGCCAATTGTTCTTTAATATAGCAATTATGCTCTTGACTCGCAAATTGATGTAATGAATCTGAGACTGCAGCTATTTGTTCTTAAATTTATTATTGTTCCTTAAACTCTTAATTCCCTCTACCTTCCTCGCTAATGAGGCCTCATCGTCGGCGCAAGCCTGACGGAGGAGAGAAATGAAAAATGTTAAACTCGTTACTTATTATAAGTGAAATTTAAAAGCAATAGTATTACAGAAATTATCGAATCTTATTTTACAGCTATGTAAAATCACCATAACCGAAACGATCGGAACAACTTTGAGTTTCTCAGGGTGTGTAAAGGATATGCGCAAATTTATAATTTCGTTTGGTAGTTGGTACCGAATTTGCTTGTCAAAAATCGTCTAGAATATTTAAGAGGTGCATGTGTAAAAAATCTTTCTTTATACTATTCAGAAGATAGGCCGAAGAAGAGATATTGAAAAAGATAAAACGCGGCAATATAAAAACTGTTCTCGGGAATTGGTACTATACATTATAAGTTTCAAATTGAAATTACATATGAACATTAGTCCCGAAAACTGATGCATCGATAGTAATTAGTATTTTGCAGCCCTTTAATTATATGTATAGGCCTAAGATCACTTAATTTTTTTAATTTTACTGTCTCGTACTGTTTTGAGCCTATAGCCTCATCCAGAACTTTGGCAGACCCGCACGGACACCATTACAGTAGTCCAGGCGAGTCAGCTCGAAGGAGTGGACAATTAAGAGTTATAGCGGCGTCAATTGACAGATTTCGGTCTCGATCGGTCTCAGTCTTGGTACCTCGTATCACGTACTGTCTCGATCTCGGTTTCGGTCTCGGAACCTGCAGTACTGTCTCGGTCTCGTCTTGGTCTTGAAGTTTGAAGTCTTGCTTAAAACACTGACACTCACTATAAGTTAATACCTTTTTTCAGTTTCATGTTTTATAGAAACGGTGCTGGTTTCTCTTCCTACTAAAACGTCTGTTAAAATTTGCGGATTTCAATATGCAGTTTCAATTTTTGGAGGGGAAGAAAATTGCTAAATCCGCCTCTGCCTCTCGCATGGCTTGAACGTCCGTAAAGGGAATTGGAAAGAGGGATATGGCCCAAATGAGATGATTCGTCATTTATGGATGAATTCATTCGAACCCAAACCATGATCTTATAGACTCTGAATGCTAGAGGGAACATAGATTAATATATACTCTAAAGCAAGTTTATTATAAAGTGTAATTGCATAATAATAATAATCAATTTCCTTCATATTACAGCAACAAACTTCGAAAATGAAGCACTAGGCCTAAAACCAGTCAGCGAGATAAAACTACGTACAATGTACTGCATGGAAATGTAACAATAACCAATTAGACAACTAATTTGAGTGATCGATATAACCTACATTGTTCAATATATATAATGATAGTAATATTAATTATTATTAATAATTAATATTAATTAAACTGTCATTTATATAGCGCGCCTAAACTAAACGAATCATGCACGAAAGCGCGTAGGTCTAACGAAAACGCGTAGGCTAACAGAGAAGTCTAGTCATAAATTAATAAATCTTGAACAGTACGTCTTAACTTTCTTAAACCTAATCTTAATCTTAAAGCGTGACAGTGTCGACGATTTGCGAATAAAGTCTGGCAGTTTATTCTATAGGCCTACTGCCGGGCCGGCAAGTGCAAGTGCACAGTTTTCAAATTTTCTGAGTAATCGTGTTACAGCGAAGTCAGCTTGAGAGAAGGATCGTACGTAATCCTATACATAGCTATAGCTAGGCCTGCATGTATAGTCTGGATTGGAGAGATGAACAAGCTTAGGTGCAACTAGGCCTATAGCTATGTATAGTGAAGCAACATATAGGATGGAGATGAATTTGTGTAGACTGGGTACATAATGAAACAAATTTTGAACTTTATGTAGGCTTGAACAGGAAACCAGTGTATACAGTTCACGAAGGGTGGGATAATAATGATGATGATGATGACGACGACTATGTTGATAAAGATGATGACGGTGATGATGATGTATCATGATCTGGTACTCTGCAGGCCTGCCTAGGCCATAAACTATAGCCTATGGGCTATATGGAAGACGAAATATCAGTTGACCTAGGCCTAATTTATAAATACGTTACCCTCATGATTAATTTAGACGCTACCCTCATATCGGTCTACAAAGAATAACATTTGGGGTCATTTAATTGAAACCTCTGACTTCGAATTTAGGTATATTGTATAACCAC
Source organism: Bimastos eiseni (assembly GCA_959347315.1). Taxonomy (NCBI): domain Eukaryota; kingdom Metazoa; phylum Annelida; class Clitellata; order Crassiclitellata; family Lumbricidae; genus Bimastos; species Bimastos eiseni. The sequence goes on along the minus strand of OY365806.1, from coordinate 15,165,853 downwards.
AGTCATGACTTGAGGCGAAACAGCTGATAGCGCCGTATAAGAGATATAGGTTTTTTTATAAGACTGCGGTATTGGTAAACATGGCTGCTGATTTAGGGAAGATGGATGAATGCGTGAAAGAATATTTACTGTATCGAGGATTAAATGCGACCGCAAAAGCATTAGAAAATGAATTAAAATCGGAAAGAGATAGGATTTTTCGGGTGCGTACTGGTTTAAGTTAAGTAATACCAATTGAATGAATTTCATATTTGAACATTCGTATCGGGGCCACTCCCACTCTGGTGAAATTGGAAACCAGTAATAAATGGTGGAGGTATACAGATGATTGTGAATTTGTGATTTGCACGATGAGCGAGTGAAAGTCTCTAAAGGCTACAACAAGTTATTCGTGTGTTGGGAAAGAAGCGCTGTTACATGCTAGACGAAGAAAACGAAATTATTTAATGTTGAAAATTTATATAACGCCTCTCGGAGGCCCTCCCATCCCAACCACGGCTACAGAAATCAGACAAGCAACTTGTGAAATAAAGGCGTATTACTCCTTGGCAGCAGTCATATCTCTAAGGCGAGTGCATTCCAACTGTAGGGCATAACCACTGAGAAGGCTCGGTACTGGCTGATCGGGCTAATTGCTTGAGAGACCAGAAGCTTGCCACCAGAAGAAGAACAAAGAGCTCAATGGCTAGCCAAACTGGAATAAGGCAGCAGAGCTCTTGCAGATAGGCCTCGGTAGAGCTGAAAATGCACCACCAAACCAGTGCAGCGCAGCTGTTATATTGATGATGCATTATGAGATGGGTTACCAGTACAGAATATCTTGCATGTTGTTTGAGACAGGAGTGCATTTAGCCGTGCCGGGGTCGGGAGCGCTCCTGAGTAGTAGCCTTAAAGGGGCACTATATAACTTTTCGTAATGAATGAATTTAGAGAAGCACGTCAAAATTGAACAGTTGCACCTAATTGTGAGGGATGGCAGGATGACGTCAGTGAATTAATCGTGTACCAAGAACATAGGTACAGGATCAAGTTTGTACATTTTTTTAGCAGAAGTCAGAATGAGTGAGCACAGTTCATCATCTGTGACCTCACAGACAGTGAAGAGATAGTGGTTAGCATGCCAGTAATCTGCTGATGAAGCAGTGGGGTAGCCTCATGAATGGACGAGGTCATTGAGGTCAACCTCTCTAAGAAATGTTTTATATAATATTTGTTTAATTTAAAAATGACAAACCACAGAGTGATTACAGACAGCATGAACAAATGGTGACAAGTTGTTACAGGTGTCGAATTTAACTGTCAGCAGCAGTGCTTGGCGCATTTGGGGTTAATTATCTGATGATAATACATTTACAGGTGATTTGAATATGACATATCTAATTAACTTATCTTGTATGAATTCATGAAACAGGTAGATAAAATCATGGAACAGATACATTCCTATATCAATAACTATGACCTGACAAGTCTGCGGGAGTACTGGTCATTCCTCGAACACCATCTCTTCTCACATGTCGACGCACCCTACACATCCGTTCTTCATAAACTGAACACCAACCTTCTCCGATTTTATCTCGTGAATGCTCTGCAGTCTGGAAGGAATGATAAAGTCACGGAGTTCTTTGACAAGCTAACATCACATCTTCAAACCCTTCCTGAATGGAGGGACTGGTTTGGTATAGAAACTTAAGTTCTTCTGGTATTAGCATATATTCATTACAATACAATTATGATCCATTACTATTGCAATGAATATTGACTATTATAATATTATTGTTACTTTATATGAATGCCTATTATGGTTGAATGTTATTTTAATTTGTCTTAGATTGTAATCTGAATCATCATAAATTTATATAGTGCCATAGTTTCATCTTGCGTTCTTGATTGTGCTCCATCTTACTTGTGCAATTCTTGGCGTCCAGTGTCCTATGTTGCTGCGCATCAGGTGCTTCACTCTGCGACATTGATGATCTTCTAGTTCCACGGGGTCACTCCGCTGTTAGGCAGTGCCATGCCTATCTGTCTGTGAGCCTTTCCACCTGGAATTGCCTCCCACTTGAGCTCTGCCATTAAATTGTGGTCCACTTGGTAGGGTTTCACGAGTTGCTCACGTTTTACTTAATTTTTCATGGCTCGTCTGGGAGCATGTTTTAAATAGCACTATATAAATGCTCATGATGTACAAAGCACTTCTCAATTATTCTTTTTTGTTGATATATGCATTTCTGGTGTGTTATCTTTCTCAGATTTCTGGCATTTATGTAGTTTGTTGATTGTTTTCAGTTTTGCCATTCATACGAAATCCCGAGGAGCAACAGCCTTTCATGATGTTCTTCAACAAGCAATGGCAGGACACGATGTTTCTATGCCTTCACAATTTTCTCAGCAGTATTCTTATCACTATGCATATCCTTTCTGGCTAATGATGCATTTGCTGTTTGTATGCATGATAGACATTGAAATAACACCTCTCATAAGATCTGCTAAATCTAAGAAATCTGGCTAACCTCTGTTTACTTCAGAGGTGACCAATTAAATGCTAGAACCTAGCTGCAATGCAGATGGTGCTTGATATGCCAAATGCACACAGTGTCTTATATACATACAATACATGCTATTTAAACTGATTCCTGCAGATAATATTGTGTAATATGATTACTTTAATTAATAGTTGGAAATGCAGCAACATTTTATATGTATTACCAGATTTGTTGTCTTGGTCTCAGGCGCCCTCTAGTTAATTTTGTAAAGCTTGGACTTTGTCTTGAGATGAAAGGTCGTGGTTTAGAGGTTCAAAGTCTTGGCATTCCAAGACCAAGACTCTGAGCTGTTTTAAGGTCATTGTAGGCCCTTGGCACTCTTGCATTCTGTTTGCATTCTTCAACAAATATCTACGGGTGGATTCGATTCTTGTTGGTCAATAAAACTGTTGGCAGTAGCAACAGTCGTGCTGTATCTGGACGCACCTTCAAGACTTGTTGCAGAAGCCAGACAATCTGATAAACCATGGGAGCATTCAAATAAGGACTCGCATTTTGTTCATTTGCATACAGTGCTTGAAAAGATGTTCTGTGTGCCAGCGACTTCAACACCTTGTAGAACATGGTTTTCACATGCTGGAATTTTCATGAGGTCTAGAGTCTTGGTCAGAATATTCTGAGCGAATTGGTTTTTATAAAATGCAGCATGAAGGTCTTTTGAAAGCACAAATTTGTAATTCATTGCTGTCTGTTTTGGAGTTGTTTCGCATGAACAAAATTAAAGATTCATGGTTTTCATTGTCTGAATTAAATTTTTTCGGTAATAAATATAGAAGTCTGGGCGTCATTAGGATTTTTCTAGGTCTTGGTTATGAGGTTTATAGTAGTGGCCTTGGTCGTGAGGTGTCGGGTCTTGACGATAAGACTGTATTACATATATTTCATATCCAAATACATGTATTCACATGATTACATATACATACAGCACAGAATAAGTTATATATATGTAATATTATGATATATGGTCATATTGTGTTTTTTGGTTGGTTATTAATTACTTAACTTACGTATACCTAAACCTATGCTGCTAAACTATGAAGATGACAGCAAGCTTATAAGCAAGTTGGAATTGGAAAATTCACAGCTTAGAAAACAGGTCAGACTTATACCACAGTCTTATGTTAAAATATTTGTCTATAGTTATATTTAACAATGCAACCAAATCAGACTAACAGCATAATTTGATTATTTGCAGTATTTTTTGATAATGCAATAGAATTATTTATATGCGTGCAATATGATGAAAGACTGCGACTTTAATATAATCATAAACTACATAACAACATTAAATTAATAAAAGTTTGAATTAAAATAACTTCATGTAGTATAAATACTGCTGTAAATAACTTGATATTTTTTCCTTCTATGGCATATTCAGAGACGTGCTGAAGCATAATATTTGTCAGTTAGAACAATTCACATTGTAATCGTATTGTTCAAACTTCTGAAGCACCACTTGAAAAACAGATGCAGGGCACCAGCTTATTTATTAGTGCTAAGCTTATTCATGAGGGCTGATTGTTTGTGCTGTGACATAAATATATATATATATATTATACATATATATATATATATATATATATATATTATATATATTGGTCAACTAATTATTATTGATTAGTTGTGTGATTGTTTTTAGGTCAGTCAGTTGCTAGTGAGCAACAGGGTCCGAACGAAATCAGGCTCAGCTGTCGAAATGGTCAACGAAAGCATCCACTCTCCGTCAAATCTATCGGCATTCGATACGAGCGATATTTCTGATCCAGTTGATCAATATTCCATGCCAACATCTGTTGAACTTCTTGATGACTTCTATGCCATATCGCAGTTAGTCTTATGCAGTTGCATTCATTTGAATGTATTGTTTACATTGTTATGTTTAACTAATTTATTTTGCATGTTGTTGGATTACGCTAAACCTAATTGTGTGTAGTTGTGTATGGATAATTGTTCACTTTTCTTACTGCTGTTTTAATTTTATTGCCTGAATTAGAAGTAGTCTTAGTTTTCTAAACTGGCTTTGTGCTGTTTCTATTATATTGTTTTTTTAGATCAACACCTGAGGCTGATAAGCCAACACCTCGAACAGAACAGATAAAGTCATTCATCCGTAACATTGCGCTTCCTTCATCTCCTGTCCTGGCTAAGAAATCAGCTTCAGGAACATCAGTCTGCAGCAGCCAGACGGCATCAACGGTCCTTTCTGCCAGTGTCGCCAGTCATTCAACTCCCTCCAATCAGGCCAAACAGGTGGCCACTGCAGGTGGCCAACAAATGCCCCGTGCACAGTCGGCCAAAGCTTTTGTTGACTCTGTAAGCATGTAGTTCTTATTCATCATGCAAGAATTCGGTTATTCTAAACCTAATACCTAGCTCTACTGATAGAAGCATTTGCCAATTATGGTGATACCAAGCATAGCTATTTATTGAAAAACCGATACCAATTATGAAGGTGATTGTTATATTTTTTTTAACGATTACTGCGTAAAAATCAAGTAAATTTATTTCAGCATTTTTGCTGGCCACTGCAGGATGCTACTAGGTAGACGTAGATGGTCCAGTACATGGTATTGTTAAATCTATCTTATAGTGAGCCACAAAGGGTAAGAAAAAATGATTGTTTAATATCGGGGCCGATTATTGTTGATTATACAGATTATAGCCAATTGTTGTAATAATCGGCCCGATTAAAAATAGACGTATCAGTGTTGGCACGGCTCTGCCTAACATCCGGTGAATTTGATATATTAGTTAGTTATTTAGATGTTTTCTAGGTATCTGCATCATTAGCACTTTAGTAGAATATTGAAAAACAATCGTGTGTGTTGCTTGCAGTGGATTTGAATTGAATGCTTCATCTACATTTGTTTAATTATTCCCAAGCTGTAAGGGATGTATATGTTCATGCTAATCTGTTATATGTGCAATGTACATATGTATAATTAATAAAGATATACTTGACCTGAGAACATCTTCCTGAATTAATTGTATTAGGGTTTTCTTGCAAATAACAAAGCAAAGGACATCATGCTTCAACCTGTTGTGAATTATCTCGTTGTTTAACACTCTTACAACGAGCATGTACGAAAACGACTGGGAAGCCTGTCGTTAAAGTATTAAACTTTTGTGTGATAAACTGATTATTGTGCAAATGTTGCCATTTCAAATTATAGAGCACAAGAAAGGAAAATGTTTAAATATGGAAATCTCTCTTGGTATGGCTTATTATCTTCCATTATTTAACTTTTGTAGTGCTACATGGCTGCTGTTATCAATTATTCTTTAAATTTTCTGTGTATAAATGTTTCCTTTGCTGTTTTATGTTAATAGAGCTCATCAAGTTTTGCAAGCATGCCTACAGCTGAGGCATCCGAGTGTACACCAGCCACAGCAGCAGCAGCTGTCAAAGGTCAGCCAACAGCTGTCAAAGGTCAACCAGCAGACGATTCAACTTTAGGTATGCAAAACTTTTAATTCTGTTTTAGTCTTTTAAGGGTTTTCAATTGCTTTAGTTTGATTGAAAGTTAACCCGTGTCATAGAATGTGATTGTGAAATTGCTTCATGGCTTCACAAGGCCAAATGGTCTTCTGTTTTGATCTTGGTTTGACCCTAAGACACAATAGCTTGAACATATCCTATACCGTGTGTAGCTTGAATTGTGGTAGCTGTCTTAATGGAGCAATTGCTATGGTTATGCCATGATGATTATAAGGCTCGTGAATAAGTTGGTGCCCTGCGCTTGGCTTTTGAGCGTGAAGCTTTAGAAGTCTTACAATTACGGTAACCATTGTTATACACAGACCTTGCCCAGCAAAGTCAAGACAAAAGTTCTTTGTAATTTATGGTTCGTTCATTTTAGTTTCTGACAGTGTATCTTGTTTATGATGTCTGCTGCCTAATGTTCCTCTAGAGAATATGCAGTTCTAAATTGTGTTACTGAGATCATGGCATCTAATTAGTTGAGCTTCCACCTTCTTACACAAGGTGTGAAGCCATAGCCATCCTGAGGCAATTCTAGGCATTTATCATAAGTATCTTGTATGTGTAGGAAGACACTTCGTATAACTCCTTTTAAGTACCTCTCAAAGGCTGCACATGTGGCTGTCATATGAGCTTTACTGTGTTTATCTGCCATTGCTTGACTGATCAGAGTAGTCTGAAAACCTTAGTTGAGTGGAGTTTAGCAAAATGATAAAAATGGATAGAATGGCAGAGACTGTTTGAAGTTTGAAGAAGGTCGTTTAAAGCCATTTGTTGTATTTGTCTTTCAGAGGGTAATTCTCCGTATCTTTTGCTGAGTCAAGATGAATACAGAGAGCACACGGCATGCATAGCACAGTGTAGGTTTAGCTTCTCAGGAGAGACGATTGCCACTCTCGACGTTGATGGAGTTCTCAAGTAAGCTCTGCTCTCCACTTCTGATGCTCCTGCTACTGCTGCTATTAGAATATTTGTGCAGAAGATGCTGAGATGAATCACCCTGATTCGCTAATTATGTACCGGGTTGTACCCAGTTTATTCTGCACACTGTTTATTCAGCTTGGGCTCTAGCCTTCAGTGAACACTTTAATTTTGTGTACAGGTCATCCCGCTGTCACATTGTGATATTTAAGGATTGAACACTGCAATCCTTTTTCTGTCTTGGTTTCTATGGCACATGCCGTTGTTTCTAACCACCTTCACTATGGTGACTCACTTTTTAGTGGCATTTCGAAAGCTGACGACACTTTATAATGAATATAATCATTTTTATTGTTGCATAAATTTGCCAGATGAAATTTGAAACTTTGTAGGTATAATATTTGTATATGTTGGCTGTATCATTCACTATGCTGATGGCAGTGCCTGCCTTACAACCTGTTTGAAGGACGTTCTGTCAAACAGAATATGAATATATATATACAAGCCTTGTTGTCTCATTGTAGGACATGGACTATACAGCCTTCACCAGTGACAGTCGCCAGTACGATGAGCAAATCAATGCTTACTTCAGTTGAATGGGCCAATGGTTCAGATCGATTGGTTGGTTGATCAGCTTTTTTGTTTGTCTCCTTATCGTATCTAGATGTTCTACCATTTTGCTCCAAAGGTGCTATACATATATAAAGTGTCTAGATACTTACACATATAAGTACTGTGTACATACAGAAGCACGTACGTACATAGTTCATGTGCGCCGATTGTGCATACATGTTCGTTGCGGTCATGGGATCTTGCGGGAGATATAATATTTATGTTTTTGGTCGTTGTAAATAGAAATAGTAAATGCTGTGTTGTTTTAGTTATTGCTTGGGACAAAGGTTGGAAGCATTCGTCTGTTTGACATAAAGGATAAGAAAATGGTGAAAGAGGTGATGACAGATACTACATATCCAAGGTGATCTACAGTTTCTGCTGCATGTCTCTGTGCTATTATTGGTTTCAGCAGTTTATTTACTTAAATTATAATGTGATACCCATGGTAATGATAAACTGGACTTAGAAAGTGTCTTTGATTAGCAACTGAATATACATACCAAAACAGTAGTTCCAGCAGAACCCTACAGCAGGTGGACTAGTGAAGCCTGAAGTTTCAAGTTATGCCCCCAATGGACCCAAGTGTGAAGTTAATTGTACATCTTTATGTTTCTAAAAGCAACATGAATAGCTGTTTTGGTATGTATATTGAGTCTCTTAATTAGGCTAACCTGAAGCAGCCATGGGCATAAAGTGTTGGCGACTTCAGCTTTTAGTCTTGGCGTTTATGAGGGCTGCTTTGAACCCTTTGGTTGCTGTATTAATTGTGTCATACTCATGTGAAATTTCAAAGTTTAGACCTGAATTGTCCATTGAATGGCACATGTTTTGCTCTGGTAGAATTGTAGGTTTTGCCACTCATCCAGTGAATAGTTTATTCGCTACCTCAGCAGTTGGTAGACTTCGGGGTAATACCCCTGCGGTAGATATCCATTCTCCTAGAGTTGGTCGAGTGTCTATTTGGGACCTTAAGACGATGAAATTGGAGGTGAGTCATTTCATGCTTAAACAGTTATTACAACCATAACCAACCATTTTTATGGACTGCCTTCAATCGAAAGAACAAGAGTGCACTAAGTAAACAAGTATATAAGAGGAAAGATACAAGCTGCAGGCAGGATAACATTATACGACAGTAACTATTTCTTATCTGGTTAAAGTGCCTATTACAGAACAACCCTGCTATCATTTAGCAGATGCAATGGAGTGAATGGGATGACCAGCTAAAGTATGAACTTCTATAAAGGTCCATCTCCTTAAAGGCCATGAACACAGTCTTAGAGGTTTCTATATGATCCTGTGTGATACATTGTATTGCATTGCTGTTAATGCTGCTGTACAGTTGTGTAATTGTATTATATTGCATTTACGAATTTTTGAAGCACATATCACAGACAACCAAGGATACTCCCAGTGTGAGAAAATCGAGCACTGACAGAAAGTACCCCAATTAAAAGATCATAGAGCAAAGCGTAGACTAAGTAGAGGAAATATCGTTCCATAGCAAACTGATGGAAGTGAAGCTTTCTTTACTTTACTTGCTTTTGTTGTCCATTAGTTGCATCAGAATATCTCTCGTTTGTTGTCGTGGGTCATTCTACGAGGCTATCAGATGTTGTTGTTATTCAATTACATGCATGGCTGTTGGATATAAATGCAGTCAGAGGACCTGCTTAATTTATTTAGTTTTTAGTTATGAATGCAGTCGAATATCATGTTTCGATCACCGTGGGCGTTATTTGGGCAATGCTTAAAATAGAAAGTGTGAGGTGAGTTAAAATGAAACCAGTTACTGTTTTGAGAAAGATGAGTGATATTATAAGGGAACGTGGGAAGTAGTAATTATTCACATTATTGTGTTACCTGATTCGTGTTTTTTATTCAGTCTGTGATTACCTTATTGTGCTAAAATATGCATTTTTTGTCTTGCAATGCCTAAACTTTCTGATTTTGTTTACTCCTGGTCTTTGCTTCAGCCTAGACAGTAGACGCTGAGTCTTGCTTTTATTGGAGTCTGGGTTATAATTCATCTACATATCTATCAGGTCTTATAAATCAAGAAACTATTGTTGATTGCAGTTTTAATTTGTCATTGTGTTGTTTTGTTCTAACTAGCGCCATCTCCAGTTGGCGCCTGGTCCTATTGCAATCAACTGTATGTCATACAACCACAATGGTCATCTACTGCTGACCGGTGCTGCAGACGGCATCGTCAGACTCTATGGTCAGTAGGCCAGTCAGCTTCCAGTCATTCTGTCAGTTAACCAAGCATTCAGTCAATTGGAGTTGTTGCTCTGTAAACGAGGTGCTGGCCACTGATAGTGTTTCTAGCATAATGTCAATGCAGAAGTGCCAAAGCAAGTGGCCTAGTTGTTGCAGCTGCTGCAGCAGTGTTTATGCCTGTACCTTATTTTTCTTAAATTTGATATTGCCCTTCTTCCAACATTTTTTGCTCAGAAGTGCACATGCCTCGACAGCACAATTACAGTACTGCAGAGCAATTGTGCGCAAAGGACTTGCTCAAGGTCCCTACACAGCGACTGACACCTCGGACAAGAGTCGAACCCATTCACACCGCGCACACTTAGCATTACGGGCCAACCGCACTAACCAGTCGGCGTTTGTTTGTACAGTAGAGACAGATTGATTAGCAAAGAAATGATAGATGAGATGAGGTGAATGATATGATAAGACAAATGTTGAACTCACATAAAAGGTCTGTATCCTTGAACCCATAAACCCATTCTTAGAGATCTCTAAATGTGCTGCATCAGATCTTGTACTTGCTGCTGTATAGTTATCTGTTGCAGAAGTGAATCTTAACGTCTTTGCTTGCATTTGTCAACCATTAGTTCCTTCATCATATGTCTGATATTTGTTTCTGCTGCAGATACTAAGTCAGGTGATACGATTGGCCAGTGGTCGGCGCATGTTGGAGAGGTTTATACGACGTTGTTCAGTACTGATGAAACTTGCTGCTACAGCATGGGCAGCGATGGAAAGGTTAACAATGATGATTATAATTTTTTTTAAATTTTAAATTGACAAATCACAAAAATGATTACATGAATACAAGTACAGTATGAACAAATGATGACAAGTTAATACAGGAGTTGAATTTAACTGTGGGCAGCCATGCAAGGCGCCCATAACGTTATACGTCTAAATTAACGAATGCCGCCACAACTTTACGAGGGATACAGATATCAAACTCGGTTCCTCAGCTCTGTGTTATTCATTGCTCTACGTTGAGTAATGGATTATGTCTGAATTATATAAACCATTAAAATGTGCATTATTTTGTGCATATGTTGCCTGGCATTTTCGCTTGTTGCCAGAATGTTAACCTTGATTGAAATGGCATCTTTCATTAATATCTTGAGTGCATCTGGTCATGAAACAGTGCTTTTGCCTATATTTACTTGCTGGTATATCGTTTTCTATATGTAATTTGGTTTCTGCTCTTGTTACACAAAATAAGTAAAGTTCTCCAACAAGTAACTGTTATAGGATTTGTTAAAAGGCAATTAGCAGTTTGATTCATTCTGCAATACTCTGCCAAGGCATTCGGTTGGGTATCCAAATTATTACTGCTAGGCCCAACCCAATTGATTTGTTGAACTTCAAATTGAATATTAATAGACGAAAATGACATATACTCTGATCTTGATCATAAGTTAAAGTTTATTTAATTTAGTTTGGATATGTGTTCCTTTGTTCCTTTATGTTGTTCTGCTTGATTGTCTCTATGCAGCTGACTCAGTGGAGCATCAATAAAACTGGGCGCAAATTGGCCGACCTCCCTGTGCATGCTGGAGCCAGTGGACCATTCATGACACCAGGTGCCAGCAGCCAGAAACATGACCTTATGCAGTCTCCAAGAGGAAAATTGTTTGCTCTAGACACAGATGGTAATCACATGATTACATGCTCTTCAAGAGGAGGAGTCATATACAAGGTATTATTATTATAATTATTGTTATTGTTATTATTATGATGCATCTGTTAAGTACCACTTTGTACTGACCAAGTTCAGTCGATGGTGCGAGTGAAGAACTTGTTTGAGGTTCCAACACGGAATCATCTCAGAAGTTGCTCAACACCTATACTCCACGTTACAAGTTGAGCACTCTGACGATACTGGGCACATTACGTGATTGATATTCGGTGCTGCTTTAGGCTCTACCCTTGCCCCGTCAAGTCTGTGGTTTCCAGATTATCATAAGTCTGTATGGATGAGACTTGACCGTTAGCAAGGAACCTGTCTCGTCCCATTCTGTTGGTGGAGCATTCCGATCTTAGGATGTTACAGCAATATTACATCATATCTAGGGTGAGTGATAAGTAATTCTGGTTTGCAAACTCAGTGATGTTTATAGATGAAACTTGCCAGAATTATTTTACAAATTCTGCCTTTAGATAAACTAATCTGTCATATGAGACCCTTGATGCCTGCCAACAGCTAACGTCTTACATTTGGCGATGAATTGAATTACAGCATGGTCTATTACTTGTTTTCAGTTGGACAAGGAGCTTGGTCTTGAGCGTACATTGAATCTTGAAGGCCACAAGGCACCGGTCATTTGTGTTGATTGGTCAACATCTGTCCACTATAAGCTTTGTTTAACTGCTTCCGTTGACGGCCGTGTACGAGTGTCCACTCTTCTTACCAAGTAGGACGAGAGTCTACAGTGTATCTCACAGGTTATGTTCATAGTCTTTGGTTGTCATGAAATGTTCCGATGATGCATGGTTGAAAATTGTGAAATGCAATAATGAATGTCTGTTAGGTTTTATTTAAAGCTGAAACTGCTTCGTTTGTTCTTTGCAACCAACGGAAGTGACTTTTCAGTAAGTTTTCTGTTTATTGATACTTATATTTCATTATTGTAACGTTTGAGAGACACTTCACACTTTAGCAACGAGAATATAGTAAAAGTGACTAAAAAACCAGTTTAAGAGTCGGGATTTGTACATTAGTGTATATATTTATAATGATATATATGTTTCATTAGGCAGTTTGACAACAACATCACGGACATGATCAAACTAAATATTTTGCAATGGTAGTAACTGACATGTTTACGATCATCCAAGTGTTTGGATATTTACATTTATATCTTGGATGATCACTTTTGCCCTACACAGTACACCTGCTCACATTTTACAAATTGATTCTGTGGGATTAGATTTGTGTATATACGTAGTCGATCCGTTAAGTTAAAATCTTGTATGCAAGCCATGAATTGGTCATTGGACCTGTTCTTGGCATTATGAAGATAGACAATTTCTGTTTAGTTTCTCGTTCTGTTTAGTTTTGGAGTAATAATTAAAAGTGACTGTAGCTTTTGTGAAGTACCTCATGCTGTTCTCTTCCATTCGTTAATCTATCTTGATCAAGCTGTGATGATGACCTCAGTCCTCATCAGTGAGAACATCCAAGGCATAGACACGATATATACCCACCATCATAACTCAGTTACACGTCTTTACACTACAGGGTACATCTATGTTTGGCTTATGTAAACTTGAAGCCTTTGTTATGTCACCAGTCATCAACGATTTTAATTGTAATGATAATTTCAAAATTTCTAGAGTGTCCACAAGGGCAAAGTTGTGGGAACCAAGCTTATTCACATGCACTTAATCACAACATAATCCATAGGCATAGGGGTCAAGATCCACGGAGTCAGGCCTGTTTAGATCATTCCAGTCAAAGCTGACTAAGAGCAATTAGTAGGAAGAGGAAACTGGTCTTTGTGAAAAATGATTTCTGGAATGGATAGGTTTTGTCGTGGTGTGTGCTTAGTGTAAGAATATATTCTAATTAGTTTAAGATGTGTGACATTGTTCAAGCTCCAAAAGTGAATATGTGTTTGTAATCTACAAGACAGTAAATATATATTAATAGATTAACAATCATGAAGAACAAAGTTATTTTGTAATTTCCGCAACAATTGCTTTTGATTATCACCGTTTGATGAGGCATCTGTGTTGTGATGCTAGAGGTAACTTTCTATTTTCAAACAATTTCATAGATATTTCTCAGCAATTGTGATGATTTTGGAATATTTTGTGATATTGGGTGTTAGGCACAATTCTTTGATGCACGCAAGCAAGGCTTTCAAAAGAAAAACGTCAATATTATTTTTTTAGTTTTTTGTTTATTGTACAGAACAAGTGTTACAATAACCAAAATAAACAAAAAGTAGTAAAAACTTTGAAGTTTTTCTTTGCAAACCTTGGCTTGTATCATGTGTCAAATTGTGCATAACACTTGATATCACAATTTTTTGACACATGCAAGGTTTTCTAAAGAAAACTTAATTGTTTTTATTATTTTTTTATTGCACTGTATTGTAAATATAATAGGACTTCTGACATCTTACAACAGCCATGTCTAGAGTTACCATTGTTAAGATTTCCTTCTGTTCTTTGTTTAAGTCTCTGAGATGAAATTCGTATAAATCATTTATATATAGTACTGAAGATGATTGATGGTGTCTTTAATTTTTTTAAATACAATAGACTTTGAAATGCAATGCAAAATCAACACACACACTGCTTCCTCTGTTCTTTATCTCTTAGAACAATGGTTTATGATGTAGGCATTATGTTGGAACACTTTTCATGCTTTGCTTTGAATTGCTAATGTACAATAATTCTAGAGTTCTTATGACATTCTGACTGATTTATTTATTATTTTGCAAAGCTGCATTTAGATAATGTACATTTTATGCAGTTTAGCTTATAAGGCATCTAAACTACTAATGTTTCATAAAATGAGTAGTTGAAAACCCTGTGGATTGTTCTTTAAAGGTTTCTCTTGTGCAGTACATGACAGCAGATTATTATTCTTTACAAAGCAGATTGACATCTTTTAGACAAGTATAAGCACGTATAGGTAGACATTCATATATGACAAAGAACACAGTTAGTCCAGTTTTACTGGTTTTACACAGGTGTGGCACAGTGGCCAATTGGTTAGAGCGGTCGGCCAGTAACACTCATTGTGCGCTGAGTGAGCGGGTTCGACTCTCGTCCGAGGCGTCATTGTGTAAGGACCTTGAGCAAGTCCTTCGCACACAATTGCTCTGCAGTACAACTGCAGTTGCGCCGTTGAGGTGTGTGTATGCACTTCTGAACGAAACTGTAAGACAGGCGATATCATATAACAGTTGTATTGTATTGTATACATACATTTACTGTGGACTGACCCCAGATGTGTCACCAGCATATCATGACCTTGACTTGTGTCCAAGATCTTTATTGTATTGTCATGACTTCCATAGTTTGCTTAGTCTGCATATCGGATCTTTTGCCCTTGCAAAGCAACAGTATTTTTCTTTACCGAGTAAGCCAATCATTGCCCATATTGTGTACACACCCATGATGCCATGATCATTTCTCTTTTTTGGACACTTTTGTATATGTTTAATTGTTATCTTAACATTTCTGTTTTAATTATCGTTATAGTCCCACCTGCATCTCATTTTACTTCTGATGAAGGGGTGTTTGCTTGAGAATGTATAGGCTCCTTTATTTTTTTCCTGATACAAAATGATCATGGGTACCAGTATACATCTTAGTCATAGTGTGCAATCCACTTTTTGCGAGTTCTCAGCAAACTCCACAATGTCTCTGATTGACTTAGATACACATGTCTCATTTATTCCCTCGTTAGCCTATTGTACAGTAACATTGGTGCAGAGTGACATGAATTGACATGAATACGGCTGTATATGTATTTATTAAGCTTTTGTCTGACATTGTGATTTAGGTGCTTTATTTAACAGGTGATGTCGCACTTTTTGATTTCAGTATGCTGCAGAAATTGTTGACTGCATGATTACCTGCTTTAATCAACATTTGATAGCAATGTTTGTTCATTTTAAGACATCCAACTGTGAAAACCCACATTTAAACCTGTATTTTATTATAAATAAATGTGTTATGTTTATGTTGTATTGATGTAGCTGATTTTCATAGCCTCTCGTATACATGGCATTGGATTTCTAAGGGAGAATTCTTAATTCGGCTGTTGATCTATGATCGGCTATGGTTGAGCATTTGTATAGAATGTTTTAGTTTTGAAGTCAGTTTGGGACTGGTGAAGAATTTAGTGACATGCTGATGTTGCGCTGTGTGAGGAGAAGAAGTGTACAGCTGTTCTTTTACAATTACAATATTGCTGCATTGCGAGTTTAGGTTCAAGTCTCTTTATCAAGACAGACAGATACACAGACGTGAATTCAGAATTTATGCTGCACTACTTGCCTTAATAGGCAAAATCTACGGCAAATTCAGCTACAGATCGATTGTATCACGTTAGTACTTGATGGGATATTGACCAGAGCATGCTGCACTCCTCCTATGCTTAGTAAATAGCAAGTCAACCTTCTGCATGGTTCCTCATGGGTTTCATATAAGGGTTGCTAACAACCTTCGTTTTCCTATATCAATGATGGAATCTTTTGTTTTTCTCTGCAATGTTCACCTCCTCCTTTCTCCTTTCGTCTTACTTCATCTCCAGCATGTTGTGTTCAAAAGTTGATGAACTGCTATATTAAAATTAGCAGAACTTAGTCAATCAAAATGTACAAATATATTCCCACTATTAAGCAAATAACTGTGGTCAAATAAGCATTACTTTACACATAAGTAGAGATTGTAACTTGTGCATCTATGCAGCAAATTCACGGTTGATTGTTATGCTATTGGTGAACTGTACTGCACTTAGAGCTGGAGGTTAGTGCATTTGATCCGGAACAATTGTCAGGGCCGAGGTATAATTGCGCCCTGTGCGCAGCATCAATTTGGCGCCCCACATTTTTAAAATAGTGCATTTTATGGAATAATAAGTTATTCCATCCTGAAATTTGCGCCCTTTCCACATTTGCGCCCTGGGCGACGGCCCCGCTGGCTCTCCCTCGGTACGGCCCTAACAATTGTTTAGCCTTATAATTTGGCTGACCTTGATGGTTAAATGGATTAGTTATAAGATTTGAATCTGTTTGTTATGTTGTACAGTGTACATGTATTTGTGTTTATAAATTTCTTGGTTTCGTTTAGTAATTACAATTTATTTAGCATAAATGTTAGTCATAGAACAATTTTATTAAAAAAATTGTCATATTGCTGGAGTTATAATTGAACCAGAGTTATAATTGAAACAAGAAAATGACGGATAACTATTACAATTTATTTGACCCAGGGCCGTATGGAGGGGGGCAACAGGGCCGTGACCCAGGGCGCAAATATGGAAAGGGAGCAAATTTCAAAATGTGTGGGTGCCAGATTGATGCTAGGCAATTATAGCACGGTACGACCCTGATTTGACCTTCCCTAACAATATCGTACAATTGTGAACACAAGCTAGTGCTATGATAAGCAAATTTTATGTCAAGAGTGTAGTTAGACATCATCAGGATATTGTATGACCCGGCTCCATTGTTATTGGAGCCTGAACCATCTTCTCCAGCGACTTGCAATTATTTTCCAATGCGGACACCTGCTGCAACACTTGTCCAACCTTGATGGGAATTACCCATTGTAGGGGCCATTTTTAATGGCAGAATGTTTTATTTTTAATCCAAGAGAACAAACCTAACCTAGTGTAAAAATAAATGATAGATATCATTTATCATAGTAACTAAATATTTTTATTTCATTGCTTGATAAGTTAATAGTGGTACATGTATTGTTAGAATTAGCTAACTCGATCAACTGACAGGGATGGGCAGTAATTTAAGTGAGTAATTGAAATTACGCAATTACAATTGTTAATTTGTAATTTGCATAGCCCTTAAGACACAAAAAGATATGCATTTCCGTAGAGACACATACCTATAGAATAGATCCAGAGAGTCCTGACTGACGAGGGTGTTGTGCCACCAGTTAGGGCTCTCTTTTGGACTGAAGCAATAATAATAGAAGCAAAAGAACCTCATCTCATCATAAACCGCAGGGCTCACCAGGAGACCTACCAGGTATCGACGGCCTCCCCATCAGCTGGGGTTTTCCTGGCCTTCTAAGTGCACGAGCCGGAGACGTAGCTGAACGGCTGGATCGACGCACTACTGATTCACGTCATCAGTATGCAGAGCCATCTCGGTCAGAATATTTTCCAGCACAGAAATAAGCCTCCAACAGGCCCGTGCGAGGTCCTCGGGAGTTGGTTTGTCGATCGATCGATCCCAAAAGCACTGCGCGAACGTACTCAAAGCGTATGGTGTTGACTTGTTTAGCCATTAGGACTGCTTACGTCAATGATGAAAATCATGGATTTAGAAAGCAGCTGCAGGGCTCCAAACACCATTAAAATGTACTTACTTAACCCAATAGTTAAATCTGTAGGCCTAACAATTAATACTGTGGGCCAGAGAAGAGAGAACTAACCAGAAGTTCGTTTCACTTAGCTACGTAATGGATCATGTTCACTATTTTGTCAATGTAGACTATAGTCACAAGACCGTGATTAATACAGCAATTTATTTTTCATTTTCACTTTTAAACCTCCGTTCTTTTTTGTTTGACGAAGGGTAGAAGATTCTATTATAGCGCTATAGAACCATTGATTACTGTTTTATGTTCAACGCCACTTCCGTGTTTGAGTTGTAAATATTGAGTGTATTCTTACGCTTTAAACAAGAAAGTTAAACGTCGCTAGGATTCCATGTAACTGTTGGCATTTTAAAGTGCTTTAGGTAGACCGTTTGTCCTATACTAACGTACCACGCGTTAAGTTTTAACCCTTATCAGTCTGATGCAGTTGAGAGTGTAGGTACCAGATGTCGGCTAAACCTTTATCCCGCACCAATCACAGCACATTGTGACTAAAGCTTATTTCTGAGCGCCACACAAAGCAGCTTCTGGTAGATACGCTTATTTAATCAATCATTATTAATGCGAGCTATGTCAGTACGCAAGAGCCGGGTTGTATGAGAATGCAGCATGATCTAAGGTGGTGATGGTGGTCGTGCAGTTCTTTCCGAATTCCCGGAACCCGATTCCTAGAAATTAATGTTTATACTAATCCTTGAGTCCTTGAAATTAGTATCGACTAGTCGGTAAATATTTTGAAAACGTAAAATATGATTTGAGCGTCGGTAATTATTCTATGTAGGCTAGAAGTCAGGCTACATCTGCATATACTTTCATCACATCCAGTTTCTATTTATGTGTTTGCCTTTTCATAAATTCAGCTATTTCTTAACCAGGAGTCTTCTCGTTACATCCAGCTTATATTTATGTGTGATTCTTTTCATCACATCCAGCTTGTTCTTAACCAGGAGTCATCTCATCACATCCAGCTTCCATTTAAACATAATTCTTTTCATCAATCCAGCTTCTATGCATTTCAACACAATTCTTTTCATCACATCGAGCCTCTACTTAAACAGGAGTGTTTCATCACATCCTGCTTCTATTTATGTAGGATTCTTTTCATCGCATCCAACTTCTATATTCATAAACTAACACATTCTATGTAGTAGTGTTTATGTTAACTGTTCAATTTACGTCAATAAATAATTACCGACGGTTAAACCATATTTTACCTGTCAGCAGATGACTTTGTTTTGACTTAGATAAGCGATTTGGGGATGGTGAACTTCTATTGTGGGTTTGGGAATTCGCTACACACCCGTTTATGGGATGATGTAGGTGAGGAACTCTGGGGCAATAGTGCAGTATCATGGTGCGTGTATACACCGGGTGTTGTAAGGGTCGTTTAAGGTCAAGGTAGGCGCTGTGAGAGTCAGTTAGGGTACGTGTACTGGTGGTGTGAGCTGGGGTTAATTTCATCATTAGAAATCATGGTGCTTTCCATGCAGCTGCCCCAGCATACCAAAAAATACCACACAACACTCATTGTATATACTCACCCGATGCTGCACTTTCTCCGAACTTGGGTGGCATAGCTTGAAAATAATTTTTTCAGTCTTGGTGTGGGAGAGATATTGATAGGAGTGAGAAGGAAATGGGTGTAATGCTGATATTGACAGGTGAGAGAGAGAGAGAAGGGAGAATGACATACAGACAGACAGAGAGAGACAGACAGAGTGACAGAGAGAAAGGCTGTGAGAGAGAGAGAGAATAAAGAGAGAAAGGAGCAAAATGTGGGAGGTTAAGACTGAAGGCCTTGAAAAATCTGTTTTGATCAGATTGCTTTGTTACACATTATGTACCAATGTTACAGAGCAAATGGTGTATTTCTGTCATTCTAATTCTCAGATAATTATAATAGTTCCTGATTCAATAAGGATCTTCTCGCTTTTCTTATGGGAAAATTTCCAATCTGATTACTGATTACTGTCGATACAGTACTGTTTTTTGTTGAAAGGTGAAATTATGTTTGGAAAATGCTGTCTTTAGTGTTATCACTGCTCGCATGATTAAACATTGTCGAAAAATGTTCCCGTTATTTCACTTGGTGGATGCTGTAGAAATTTGGAATTTGTGATTAGAAAGTGTCAGGTTAAATAGACATACCTGGAATAATACATCAATTTCTTAATTGCAAACATTTAGTTAGATTGTATATGGCTGCATTTTGACAGTTATGATACTATCATCAGAATAAATGGTATCCAATACAATACAGCACCAATGGAAGTCGAGTAATATGTCATTAAAGGAAGTGAAGGAAGGGCATAACCTTGACTGGGAATGACAGCTGACATGCCATTATTACGGTTGACCTGCTTGTCTCTTCTGCTTGTTAATAGGGCTGTCAAACATCTGTTAAAATCCCAACCGGTTAACCGCCGTCCATGTGAGCGGTTAACCGGATAACCGTTGGTTTACTAATTTATTAGGGATTTTCTAGGGGGGGAAACTGCCGCAAACTGACTTGGTAGTACTATAAATTATGCGTAGTTAGATGGCCCAGTAGTGCAGTTTATCAATGTGTGCTGTGCTAGACGGTCTTCGGCTGTGTCGTTGGCTCGTACTATAAATTAGAAATATATAGGTGGCCCAGTAGTATCAATGTGTGCTAGACGATCTTCAGCTCAGTCGTTCGCCCGTCGCCCGACGATGTATCATGCAGACTTCAGGTGGTCTAAAAAGTTTAACTCCCTGATATAAAATATCCCCTTGAGTAACAACAAGAAATAACATATTCTGAAACAAGAAGGATAAAGATTTAGAGGGTATATCATTTCAACGGTTAGCGGCAGGTAAATTTCACCAACCGGTTACTAATCAACGGTTGGTTAATCGGATAACCGGTTAACCGTTGACAGCCCTACTTGTTAATGTAACATATATTCAACACCTTATAAAATTATGTTGCTGTTATGAGTGTACCGATGTTAATTTGCCTGTTTTTATAAGAATACATGGTTGAGTTCAATGTTCCCTCTAATTATTTTGAAGTAATGTGCACAAGAAATTTTCTATGTGCAACATTTTATTAATGGTTCAAACTTTTGTGCGTAGGTCGGAGCCAAACGCGATGATAGATAAATTAAGACCATGTCTAAAAGTATATATGATCATAATTCCTAATTACCTAAGAAAAGTCACTTTATTGTCTAAAGAATAATTACAGGACATGTCAGTCAAGGAACCAAAGTTTTTAGAGTAAGGTAGGCTGCAGCCGTCTAGGAGACTCGATTTATGTAGTTTCATAAAAAGAAATTGTGACTCGTTATATTTGTGCAAAGAAAAATTTGTGAGCACAATAAATTCATGTGTGCACTGGTTCCATGGTCCATTGGTGCGCGCACATGCTCACTGCTTAGAGGGAACATTGGTTGAGTCTTGCACATCTTGCAAACTGTTGAATTCTTGAAACTGTTTTGCAATTGTTTGTTTTGTATGTCCATTTTACAGTCTTCCATTCGAAAGATTGGCATAATGATGGAGTGTCAGTCTACCGACAGTGGCGGCAGTGACAATGTCAGTGAGAGTTTTTCGAATGAGAGTCTAAGTCACGATTCAGGTGACAATTCTGCCGTGACCTCTGGATGGCAGCAATCCTGCCTTGAGCAAGTGCCTGCAGTTTTACCGTGCTGTCAGACCGAGCAGTTGTCAGTGACGGGGTTTCAGCTGGACCAACGAACAGCAAACGAGGCTCAAATGATTGTTTCCTTCGGTGATTCCAAGCAACAATATCCAGAACTCCGTACAGAAGCAGATCAAGAACCGGAGCCGATTAGCAATGATAAAATCGTGCAATTCAAAGAAGAGAACCAATTGTCAGGGAGCGTTTCTGCCGACCTCTCTGCGCAGGTCTCTACGAGTGCAATTCTAGAGCATGGTGCCGACAAGAAATTACAAAAGTCTAGTCATCCTAGTCATCCATGTGACAATAGCCTTTCAGTCAGTAGCTATGACATTGTTGGTGACAATGATGATGCACAACAAGGACTTACATTGATATCTGGTGAAATTAACTGCGAAACTAGTGATTTACTGTTTAGTAATGGTCAGGACAAATGTTCCAATGATAAATTGGATCACGACAAAGATGACTACCAGCAGGAACCTTTGAACGAACGCGATGTTTATTCTGAGCAGCAGCAGCAACCAAATGCTGACGATGTAGCTGTTGAAGAACTGCTGCAGGAAATTGACACTTTCGGACGGTCACCGGAGATATGCAGTTCTGACCGATCACTAACGGATCCTGAAACAGATGGTCGACGTCTCTCACCGGGGGAACAAGAGAACGAAGAATGTGATCGATTGACTGATAATGATGAATCATCGTTACACCAGGATAATCAAAATGGGGACAGTCAATTACTAGATAGTAGTAACAGTGAGAGTCAACTGTCAGAAGGTGGCACATCAGAGACTGACATTTCCAGCCATAGTGCAGTTAACGAAGGCATTGCTATCTTTACAGCTGAGCAGATAATGCCTGACCAGCTCC
This sequence comes from Bimastos eiseni, assembly GCA_959347315.1. Lineage (NCBI taxonomy): Eukaryota > Metazoa > Annelida > Clitellata > Crassiclitellata > Lumbricidae > Bimastos > Bimastos eiseni. The sequence goes on along the minus strand of OY365806.1, from coordinate 15,143,409 downwards.
CAGCTGCCTACAACGTCCTTGTCCATAGATACTTGTTGCTAAGGCAACATAGAAGTGAACAGCTTGCCATACAGCGCCAGATGGAGGATGACCACCGGACCATCAGTGCTCGGATGGCCAGCGTCATTGTGGAGAGGGACAGGTATCTGAGGAAGCTTGACGAGTATGAAGATTTCAGCTTAGCAGATTTGGAAGAAGTTAAACAGGTCTGTGATTTATTGGTGTTAATTTATGATCGTGCTTGCATCTGTATTTGGAGTGGAAGCTTTTATGTAGACTATAATGTAGCACAGAATTAGAGTCACTCGATGAGGCTGTAAATCGTTCGATTGTGGAGTATTGAGTTTAGGTAGACCATGTTATGTTTGGGGATTCTTATGAGTGTCCAAATGAATTGCCTATATAAAAAATTGCCAGCCAAGTGTTGTAAAGAACTTTGATTTGTTTGATATCTTGTTTTGCTGACACAATTGTAGGATTCTCATTAGGGCATAACTGGAAATTGCCTCGGACATTCGCCTTAGCCGAATATCTCGTTTCTCGAGACAATATTACACACACAAATAGTTAAAAATAATTAAACTTATTTCAATAATGTTTTTATAAAGATGTAGCAATGTAAAATCGAAAATTAAAATTTATAACTATATTAGTAGTTATTACAGGCACAAGCATTTATTCTGCTAATTTTTTATATTGGGAACGAATGGCGAAAGTTGAAAAGTTTAAACTTCGCCTGCAGATGGTACTCGCCGGACCAGAGTTCCCACTACTATTCGGTTCGTACCCAGCCACTGTGCCACACCAATATATATGTATATATATGTAGTTTATATATATGTATATGTGTTATGGTTGTGTGATATGCTTCATATAGGTTACAAATGGCATAATAAATAACTATTTAAATGATTGTTATGCCGGATTATGCTCTGGCTGTATTGTAGCTTGATCACCTGGAGTCTGACAATGAACTTAAATATCAACTGTAGTAATAGTCATTAATTAGCAACAGCTTGTCTGTACATCGAACTGTATTTTCTGTGTGCCAATAGCTACAAATTAATTATAACTTAATTGAAAAGAATTCCATATATGTTAAATTTCTTTCAGTTGTAGCAGCACTTACACATTACGTGCCAGTTAGACATTTTTATTGGCTCTGATCATTTATCATCGTCTGTGCAATCCAGAGGACAGAGTGTCTAGAACACATGCTTTCAACTGTCAATTCTGGAGGACAATCTTAGCTTGGGTGCTGTGTTTGGGTTGAGTCCACCAATGATGACTTTCCAGTCATCTGAGCATTTCTTGCTAGCTGATGAGCTGTTTCTTGTTAATGAACTTTGCACCACTTTTTCTGTCATAGGGCATCAGTTTTGTGAAGTTTTGAAAGGCACCATATTGAATGTCTTGACCAGTGGTATCAGACTGGGGTGCCACAGTACCTATAATGTTCTGTGGACAAGGGCTTCACCTATATCACTTATCATCATCAGTGTAATTCAGATGAGAGCATCTCTGCTGATTGTCAGATGCCACATATAGCAAATTATTGAAGTTGATTATTATTGAAACTGATTATTTAAAGTTTTTATATTTTTGCTCTTTTTTATTTTTGTAATGATTATTATTATTGTGCCAAAAATTCTGCATTTTTTTATGGGTTGTTTCTAGCCTTCAGGACTAGGAACGAGATTTATTTAATATCGGAACCTGTTATTATTATTGTTCAAATAATTTACCCGATTACACATGATTTTATGCATATCATTACAGCTCTACTGTGGAGACATTTCTCTATGGTGTCATGACTTGATAAAGACTCATGCAGCTTTTTTTAATAAAGGAATTTGAAAAATAATGATTTAAGCCTGTGACTTTTTAAAAAATGATTGTTACTCTGGGGTTGAATACAAGGAATTATGCCTTTTATTCAGGTAAAGAACTGACAGGAAAAAAATAAATGAAACGAAAGCCGTGTGCTGGCGACGAAATGACGTTTAGAAAGGTTGCCTGTCTGGGAACCATTGATCAAGACAAGCATCTTAGCAGATGCATATGCAGATTTGTTTAATACGTTATATTATGCCACTTGTGTGAATTAGTTTAAAGTTTTTGACTGATGTATGAATGGGTTGATTGGTTCGTTTATGTGGATCTGTTTAGCTGGAGTTGGCAGTGGAGGAGCAGACACAGGAGATTCAGATGTTGAAGGAGAGATTATCGGCCCAGGAGAGCGCTTCTAAGCAGACCCTAGCATCGGCCCAGATGGAACTTAAAGCACAGATTGACCAGGTGCGATTTTTAGTGTAAATCCTAAGATTTCTGTTGCCATTATGTATGTGCAGTGCTGTTGAATCAATCAACAGAATGGTATTTGTTCTTTTCATCCTTCTGTCAATCAACTGTATTTGTCACTGGTGTGTGGTGAGGTTGTTGAGGTGTCGTGTAATATGTACACGGAACTGTTTCCTTATGTTCTGAGTGGCTTGAAAATGCATTAGCTAGGTACAAATACATAACACTGGCTAACCAATTAAGGCTTTGTAAAGTTATTAATTGGCATTCCTTTTAATGATTTCCTCATTAAGTTTTATGAATTATGATGCAACTGAGCACTGTCTCAATTGTTGATGTGCAAATAGAGATTTACTTGTGCAGAGAGATGTATAAAGTCTATTCATTATCTTTATGATACATTCTGCTGCTATAGCTAGCTATTTGAAATAGCTTTACAAAATTATTGTTTGTTGTGCTTCTTCTTTTTATTGTTAATATTATTATGAAAAACTTGTTGGATTGTTTTAATGGTTATTATTAGTTTGAAAGTTGTAATGCATGCAAGGTCACCCTGAAGAACAACTAATCAGTTGCCAGGTATAGTGCAGGTAGGTACTTTGAAATCTATGAGATTGTTGAAAAAATGGCAAGAAATAGTTTTGAATAGGTTTGAAGCATTTCTTGAATGAAGAAAACAAGATGAAACTTTGGAGTAGAGCTGGTAGTCAGATCCGATTTCATCATCATTTTCAGCAGCAGCAGCATCATCATCAGCCATTGTTCAACACCCGTTGGTGTCAATCGCATGTTTTATTGTCTTGCGAATGCACAAGAGTTTATTCCACATTATGGCTCATCCATGAGAGAAGAAATCAGCTTGCAGGAACAGATGTTACAAGTAAAATTTGGGATGGATTGTACTGTATTGTTCCTGATCATTTAGAAAATGCTTCTCACAGTGAACCCATCAGAAATGCTCCCAGTGTGATGTACCCTAGAGTGAAGGAAGGTTTTAAGGTGGAAAAAAGAGGCAGAGATGCAATAATTATAGATGTTAGGTTGGAGTGTTTTCAGCTAGAATTTAGTAGGTCAAGCAGATATTTTTGAGAGTGTAACATCTTTGTCTGCTTGATTTTGTTGTTTTAAGATGCGTAAAAAGTATGAAGATGGTGAGAAGGACAAACAGTCGATGGTGATGAAGTATGCCCAGGCGGAGCAGAAGAATATTGAACTACAGGAAAAGATGAATAAGATGGACGGATGGATGAAGGATTGGTCGAGACAGCGTGACAACCTCCTCGGTCGACTCAACGCCACGGCTGCGGAAAAACAGAAGCTCACTCAGTTGCTCGAAGGCAAGGTCAGTAAGTCTGACAAAAAAGCTTTGAGTTCACTTTTTCATCAGTTTCATTTGTCTCTTATTTATTAAAAGCCTGTGCTGAACATCCATTTTCTAGAAGCAAATATAGTCTTTGCTTGGTTTATGTGTTGAATTTTGTGGACGTAGTTTGTATCAACAACTCTGTACAATACATATTACTTGCTATTTACTGTATACCCTAAATTGGTTTAAATCCTTTAAATATCCATTTTACATTCTTTTGCTTTTTATCTGCTTCTCATCCTATGAATTCTATAGCAGCAGTTGTCACACCATGGTATGTTTAATTTTCTAGGCGTTTATACCCAGCTATTGTGGAATTTTATGAATATCTAAATGTTTCTCAAAGGTAAGTAAATCACTTGATTTTATGCTTTTCAGTAGTTTTATATCTGTAGATTATCTTGGAGTTGACTAAGCACTTTGATGGCAATGAAATTTGAATTGTTTTCAATTAGACATCTGAATTGACTTCAATTAAACGCGAGATTGAACGACAGAAGGAGTCTGTTGCATCTCAGGAAATGAAAGCCAAGTGGCATCAGAACAAACTCAAAGTGGAGCTGGAGTCACATAAAGTAAGTTCACATTCAGTTGTCTAAATGCTTAGTTAGTTTGTAAAAGGCCATTTCATTTTTTATGAATAGATGGGCTCTATAAGGACATTTGTAAAACTTTGAGGAGTTTATTCTATGTAATTGTCTCACCCAAATTCACCAGGAAAAAATGTGTTGAGTTCCAGGCGTTAAAGGAAATTCTAGTTCTCTTCTAAATACCAAACAAAATTTCTTTTTAAATACATGACTTCTCAAAGAACTGCAAATCTCATAATACATGTATATAGGGAATGTTTTACACCAAGCCCTCTTTATGCTAGGCTTCATTATAAATTCTGATCGAATGGGGAATAATTATTTGCTGTGTAACATTACTTTGAGTATACAAGCTAACTGTAGAACAGTACTGGGTATGTAACAACTTTCGCATGTTGACATGTGTGCTAACATTACAGAGAAGTGTAGTAAAGTCTCTCATATTCTTTGGAGTGCGAAGTTGATACGCATCATATCATATTCACAGACATATCCTCCTATTCATGGACCATGCACATTTGACTTATCCAGGTAATGTAATGTAAAGTCTTCTGACACCGTCAATTTTTATTTATGTGCTCAGCCTGATAAGTTGTATTGGGTAATCAAGTGTCATTCAGTGGTTTCTTAGATATGTAGTCACTGCTCTTGTGCTGGTTGACAGGAGACAAAAATAAAACTTGAAGAAGTTCAACAGAAACTCAAGGAATCAAAGGATGAATGTGACAAAATCAGACAAGAAAGTCAGTCAGTTATCAAAACTTATCAGGTATTTGCTATAGATCTTTCATTCTTGTTTACGTTCTTTATACAAGAAACTGTTCGAACGGATTCCTTTGGCAGAGGTTTTAAATGCTTTCCAGACCTGCACATTGATTAGACTGGTTACTGAAATGTATTGAATGTATGGTTTCAAGGAACATGGATTATCCATTTAAAGATCTTAGTGAATTTCTATTCTCTTTCCAGATCATCTTCGAATATTATTTTTCCTGGTCTTGTAAAGGTTAACAATTTCTATGCATTGAAAGTTTCTTATCATAGTTCCAGTTGACAGTTGTCTCTCATATTCACAAGTAGTTATTTATTCATCAGATGTCACAGGTAATGGATTCAATAACAAAAGATCTCCAGCTGAAGGAAACTGAAGAGGAACTTCTTAATCAACGCATGGAGCAGACTGAACAGAAGGAAGTTAGTTGTTTAACTGGTTGCTGTAAATAGTTCACCCTAGAAATGAAGCAATGCATGACACTAAACAACATATACGAACTCTGCAACTGTGACCAGTTTGGTAAACTGTCACCAAGTGGATCATTTGGGACAAAGAAGTTTTTATTTGCAGTCTTTTTATTATTTGCCCAATGAGCAAGTTGACACGCTGACAACATAGTTATGTGTGTGAATTAGGCTGATAGATTTATTTTTAATTGTTTAACGCAGGTTCTTCAAATGGTGAAACAGGAATTGGATAGTTTGAAGATGAAGGAGAAGGATCTTGTCGAGGAACTCAACACGTACAAAGACAAAGTAAATGGCAGCATATTATTGAACTAATAATTAATCATAGCGTTTTATCATTTTGATGGTGAACTGTGTTGGGACTGCATTAGAGACAACTATTGATAGTATTGACAAAAAAAAGTGTTATCGATGAAGTCGACAAAGAGTGAGTCTGGACTTGTAATAATGGCAGCAGTGACGATATCCATGGCATTATAACACAGACATGCCATTACAAGGCCACCTCACAAGCAACTATGTAGGATAGACATAGAGAGCAGATTGCTTGAATATTACATGTCTCTTCAGTGTCAGTCGTCAACACATTGTCTTGAATTAAGGGTGCTTTACCTATAAAAAAATGCGACACGGTGGCTGATCGGTTAGAGCGGTCGGCCCGTAACACTCGGTGTGCACCGAGTGAGCGGGTTCGACCCTCGTCCGAGGCGTCAGTCACTGTGTAGGGACCTTGAGCAAGTCCTTCACGCACAATTGCTCTGCAGTACAAACTGCAATTGCACCATTGAGGCATGTGCACTTCTGAGCAAAAGATGTTGGAAGAAGGGCAATATCAAATTTCAGTTTAAAAAAATGATTCATGTGTGTGTTCTGATTTTATTCTTGGTGAATTTTTTCCAGGTTACATGTTTTGAAGCTGAGAGACTTCTCCAGGAAGAGACTCTTGCAAAATTTAAATCTACGCTCCAAAATCAGAAGACATTAAACAGAGAAATGTCGGAGCAGATTAGTGAACTGGAATCATTGCAACCAGAGAGAAATGAGTAAATAACTAAACAGTGAATTCCTGCGATTTTTACATGCAGCAATTCATTACTCTTTAAAGGCTCTTACATTGCTCTTTAAAGACCTCTGCATTGCTCTTTAAGGACCTCTGCATTGCTCTTTAATGACCCTACATTGCTCTTTAATGACCCTACAGTATTCTTTAAAGACTGTTAAGAGCATGCTCATGCTATTACATTTGACTCCACAATCAGTTAAATTGCTTTATGTGTTGTAAGAAGTGCTGATTTATTAGGATTTTAAGCTCCAAAATCAGAAGACATTAAACAGAGAAATGTCGGAGCAGATTAGTGAACTGGAATCATTGCAACCAGAGAGAAATGAGTAAATAACTAAACAGTGAATTCCTGCGATTTTTACATGCAGCAATTCATTACTCTTTAAAGGCTCTTACATTGCTCTTTAAAGACCTCTGCATTGCTCTTTAAGGACCTCTGCATTGCTCTTTAATGACCCTACATTGCTCTTTAATGACCCTACAGTATTCTTTAAAGACTGTTAAGAGCATGCTCATGCTATTACATTTGACTCCACAATCAGTTAAATTGCTTTATGTGTTGTAAGAAGTGCTGATTTATTAGGATTTTTTTATTTATTAAGGTAAATTATATGGTGCCACTTCGATGATCAAAGATCACTTCAATGATGTGCTAACTTAATTTATGTTAAATGCCATTAAGAATCGAATTATCATCAGTGCACAGAAACTAGATCTTCTGGAAGAGTGACCAGTGGCTGGCCCACTCAGACATGTAGAGCCAAGCCCAGATATTCTTAGTCACAGGTGACAGCATCTTTCAGAGCGTCTGAATCCTTTCTTTGTACAAACAGACATTTTTTCATATTCCTTTCATTGTTTAAACAAGTGCTGATATGATGTCACCTCAAAACTATTCCAAAGCATCACACGTGTGCAGTTTATAAGCTCTACGAAAGCATTTTTACCAGCTCTGTGTGAGTTTATCAATTATTTTTGGTTTTGTAGTTTGCACAATATGGCTTACTAAAATCGTATACGTACAGTCAATGAGTGGTTTTGCCGTTTAGACTGAGGCAACAGTTGGCCGAAGCTGTGAAGGAGATAGAAGAACTGAAGCAAGCATACAAGGATCTCATGTCCGACATGGACAGTTATGTTAATCAGGAATCGGAGCATCTGAATTTCTCTCAGAAACTCTCCGATGAGACTGTTCGTCTGCAGTCAGAGAATTTATCTTTTGGTGATGAGGTGTGCACATTTGTAGGTACTTTTGTCTCTAGAATAAGTAATAAACAGTACTAAGGATTCTGTATGGTGTGGTAAGGAGGAAGCCCAGGGAGGTGACATCATGAATAAGGCTGTCAAAAAAATGTTGAAATCACGACCCGGGTACCCATCGATCCGTGTGGATATTTTGTTAGTACAATGTGGGGAATTGCGCATTTTTATGGAATGTCGGGCACCCGAGAATCGATTTCATTGCCTGGGCAGTCAGCCAATATGACCAATGGAATATTTATGGCATATGTTCAGGTAAAATCGCGCATTTTTAGCAGAATGTCGTTACCCGAGAACAGATTTCATTGCCCGGCAGTCAGCCGATATGACCAACGGAATATTTATGGCATATGTTCGGGTAAAATCGCGCATTTTTAACGGAATGTCGTTACCCGAGAACAGATTTCATTGCCTGGCAGTCAGCCAATATGACCAATGGAATATTTATGGCATATGTAAATTGCGCATTTTTATGAAATTTCGGGTACCCGAAACCTGATTTCATTACCCGGGTAGTCAGCCTTGGCAGGTACCCGAGTACCCGTTGGCAGCCTTAATCATGAATTGGTGTACTGGGTGATGCCCACACTTGTGATGCCACTGCCATTATGCCAACTGATGCAGATCTCAAGTGACAGATGATAGTTAGTTTCGGTTTTATGACACTGCATCATAATAAAGATGATTGGCGTTGCACCTTAAGAGTATGCACAGTGGCAGCATTTTCCCATGTGCTAAAGGGTCCCATGTGTTAAATATGTGCCATTGGGAGTCGATGTTTGATCGTGTGTTGGGCGGATTCACATGTATCAAGAGAACATTATTCAATCCAAACCTCTGTTCAACTTTGTGTTCAGAAGTAAGTGATAGTCTGTCTTAGACTTGAGTACATGTTATAAAAATTGCCTTTCAATATTTGCACTTAAGTTATTGAAATAGTTCTTTGTAGGTTGCGTCGCTGACTAATGAGCGAGAAACTCTGAAGGCGTCCATGTTCTGTCTGTCAAGCAAATGCCAAGCGCTTGTAAGTTGATTAGTTGCAATTACTTGGAACTCGGTTGTTCCCTTGATGTTGAAGGACTATATCATGTAGTCATTCATTCATTCATTCATTCATTCAGAGCAGATATATACGATCATTTAAAGGTGAAATTACATCTTCTGGGAAAAAGAGAATAGTTCTCTGGTGTTGTTGAAAGCTGTAATTGGATTCCTGTTATGTCTCTAGTGTGTAAGCACTGACATGATGTTTATATTTGGGCTTGCCACTATCTATTGTTTAATGGCTTTCTAATTGCTTTTCAGCTCGTTCTGTATTTGGAATGGTTTAAGAAATTTTCTATTCTAATTCTTTAAACTAGATTTTACATGTTTATTGTGTCTGTTTTGGAGGACCATGATTAGAGGTGAATATCATAACTGAGCAGAATTGTCGGACAATGCTACTTTAAAACTATTCTATTTGGCATTGTACCTTTATGACCTTGCAAGAAGGAAACTATAAATATTTAAAATTCTCTTATGTTATAAACCATTGAAAGGCTAATAAACAGTTCACTGGAATGCTACCAGGCTCATATGAATGACTTCAGTGTTTTATGTGTGTTTATTTTCTACTTAAAGGAAGTTGAACTGGAGAAAATAGTGCAGGTAAAACAGCAGCAAAGCGAGGAATTAGAAAGGCAACTGAAAGAACAGACTTCATTGGGTCAGTTTGTTGTGTTTCTTTCTATTTTATTTTGTGAATTTTACATGGCTCCTATTTAATGGCATTATGCATGCTAGCATAAATGATTTTAAAGTTCGTTTAGTAGAAAAGTTGTTCTTAAAGCAGGCAATGCTGAGATGAGTAGAAAGATTACTGCATGTGTAGGATTTTAAACTTAACAAACCAGGTGATCCCTTCTCCCTACAGGTAAAAGAATCTTTCTAATTTCTATGATGTTTGACAAATTTGAACAACACTATGAAGTTACTTTCTGCTGTACTTATTTTCGTTTTAGATATTGAGCTGGCATCTTAATTATGTTAAAAATGTTGAAGGAGCTCCTATCTGTAGTTTCTTCTTTGTGTTTTAGTTCTTTTGTTTCTTAATTTTGTAGCTGAACAACTTGCAAAGCAATTGGAAGACAGAGAAGATGAATTGAAAACTCTGAAAAGACGTCACATATCGAGCTCCAAAGTAAATCAAAATTCGTTTTTATAAATGCATTTGTTGTTTATCTCCAATTGAGGATTTTTGTGTGATATTATTGAGCTTCAAATTATGTATGAGCAATGTATTACACATAAGTTTAAATAACCTTTAAATTATTTGATCCAAATATAGATCATCAAAGAAATTCTTAAGAAACTAAAAAAATAAGAAAGAATGACCGCATACGACTGCAAAGGCATCACACCGGAATACAGGATGGAAATAAAGAATAGGTTCGAAGTACTGGAGAGGGATGTCATGGAGGTAGAGGACGACACAAACAACCTGTGGGAGAAGATGAAGGGAACGATATTGGAAGTTGCAGAGAAACACATCCCGAAGAAGTAAGAAGACTGAAGAGAGAAAGTGAGAAGACAGGCCTATACTTCAACTTAAAGAAGACAAAGATAAGGACAACAGCTGATTGGGACAGTTTCGAGATAGACGGAGAGGAAATAGAGGTGGTAACAAGCTTCACATTCCTGGGATCATTAATAGAAAAAGAGAGAAAATGTAACTTGGAAACAAAGGGAAGGGTGGCAATAGGGAAAACTGCAATGAACTGGAAAAGATATGGAAAGACAAACATGTGAGCATAGACACAAAAAAAAGATTAGTGAGATCTTTCCTACAGTACTATATGGCTGTGAGACATGGACAATGACAAAGAACATGGAGAAGAAAATCAACGCATGTGAAATGTGGATATGGAGGAAGATGCAGAGAATATCATGGATGGAGAAGAAGACAAACGAAGAAGTGCGCAGGAAGATTGGAGTCAAGAATGATGAGACATTACAACAAACAGCGTTGAGAAGGAAGCTGGGGTTTTTCGGACATGTTATGCAATCAAATGGAATGGAAAAAGAAATGATGCTGGCATATGGAGGAGGAAGGAAGAAAAGAGGGCGCCCAAGGAAAAAATAGATGTATGCGATACATGAAAAAACTGAAATGAACCTGGAAGAATTAAGAGATGCAATTTCGGAAAGAGAAAAATGGAGAGAATTGGACATGGCGGTCGCTAGATTTCCAAGAAATAACAGCACAGGTGACAAGGTGAAGAGATTCTGCTGGTGATGCTGAACTACAAATTTTATTTAAATGTTGAATTAAGAAATAATTGATCGTACCAAATGTGCTTATTCCTGTATGTTCAATATGTTCGTCTGTCTGTGAAGGACTTAAGGCGACAGCTTTCGCAACTGCAGAAGCGACTTGAACAGTATGAGAGCAAGACAACAATCAGCACTTCCTCTACTTTGTCAAGGACAAGTTCCTCTGGATCTTTGGATTCTGGCAGCACCTCAGTCAATCTGAAAGATACGAATCCTTCTCCACAGGTAAGGGCATAATCAGCTTTGAAGCTGAATAATTACATAGAGAGTTATTAAATTTAAGACCTAATTTTACCAAACCTACTTGGTTACTGCTTCACTGTTCTGACTTGAAGACCATGTGATTGATACCTGGCATTTTGTAAAGTAGATGGTATTGATTAAACTGGTATTTGTGCTAGATTTTAATGGTTTGGTTTTGGCTGTCTGTCTTGTAGGCTAACCATTCAAACATTTCGTCAATAGCGGACATCGATAAAGACGTGCTTATCGATAAAATTATTCGACTGCAGAAGTCACAGGCCAGGAAAAATGAAAAGATTGAATTCATGCAGGATCACATCGACCAGCTTCTTGAGGAGGTGAAGAAGAAATCGAGGTAACTTCGCTTTTCTGTGTATTCTGTTTATTGTAGTTATAACTTAACCAATCGATGGCAGGTAAATAAAGCGTTACTTGGCTCATAATTTGGTTCTGAATCATCTTTTTCCAGCCATTTGCTTATGGGACAAACTCTTGAGAATTCTGGCATGACATGAGGTCTACTGTGACAGTGCTTGTGTGCCTTTGTGCCTTTAGTGTTTTTAATCATATTGTCTGTCTGCTGTATTTGTTTTGCATTGTATTTTGAATTTTTCAGAATAATTCAGAACTACATCATGAGGGAAGATTCATACTCATTGGCACCATCTGAGACCATGAACCAGCCCAAGGTATAAAACTGATATTTCTTGCCCTTTCAAAGTTTTAAAAGAATTCTGTGGAAACTGATGATCTCTGTATATTATGTAGAAGTTGAAAACCTTTGTTGCTTTGGTCAAATTTATTAAAGCAGTGAGCACATTTGTTTGTTCATTGGGACCATGTTTCTATTTTTAGCTGGTTAGGAGCTTATTTATATACAATTGGAGTTGTGTGGCCATTGAATCATTAAATTATGCTATAAGTTTGTATATTCATTGCTTCAGTATTCTATTCAGCTGTTGCTTTGAGAATGTTTGGACAGATTTGGTAGGACACTTATTGAAAATAGCCAGACAGCTAAGGGTTTAAGTTTTGAGTTCGTGTTTGTTTAAATTTATCGACTTATACGCAACTTCGTTTTTGTAACACGTGTGTATTTAGTTGTCCTAAAATCTTCGGTCTATTTCGCGTCATGCGTATAAGTCGAACACCGTTTTCGTCATCTTGAAATAGCATTAAATATCTCGACTTATATGCGAGTATATACGGTAGTGTTTGTGTTGACAACTGTGTCGTTCTTTCCTCAGACTGTGGCCACTAAGAAGGGAGGAATTGTTACTTCGATGTTTGTGTCATCTGAGACGGGAAGAGACGTCTACGAAGACTTGGTGGAGCATAATTCACGATTACAGACAGTCTTAGAAGATAAAGTCATTCATAATTTAACACTTAAGGTCAGCTCTTTCAAACTATTATGCTTGGTGTATTGTTGACTCAGTTCATTATGACAAGCTGTCACCTTAAGTTCTTCACAGATTTTTCATCAATATTAACTTTTATCTGTTTAAAATGTATCATTATCTTGTTGCTAACCAATTTAGCCATTCAAAGTCATTTTATTTTAATTCAAATCATGATCTCAGGCTTTCTACAGCATCCAAAAACACGAAAATGTAGGAACCAGCTCATAGTGTTCCAAGTAAAGATCCAAAGGAATGGAATCAGATTACTAAGACGAATTGTGTTTAGAATTGAAATTGTGAGAGAGGTGAGGAGGAATCAGGTTAGGATTTGTAAATTAGAGTAGTGTTTTCAGTTTGAGTTACAGACTTGTGGAGAGATAGCATGAAACGTGGAGACACCTCAGCGAATATGTGGATGGATACATTTATTGTGTATGAGTTTATTTAATCCTTGGGTCTCATCAATTCTGAATTCATGTTAATGATAGGCTCCAGATATAAGTGGTTTACGTGCCTTCTCATACTTTGATTTGTGTCTCTCATTCAATATGATCCAATTTTATTCATTTTTGTGTGTTTTGCAGCATACTGTTGAAACGCTCGGCCAGGAGATTTCTCACATGTCGAGCGAGAATCGAAAATTACTGCTTGAACTTCAGCAGCTCAGAAACAAATGAAATGAACTATCTGATGTGTGTTAACGCTACCCTGGTTGGGTTGACGGTTATTGTATGGTCTAAAGACATCTCAAGACCAAGTCTTACTGGTGTTGACCTTCATTGTGGTCTCAATAGTATATGGCATCTATCTTGAACTTGAGTTTAAGACCATAGGTATATCCAAATCTAGGTTGTGGTATTTAATTCTTGTACCATATCTGATCTGTCTGAATTGCTATAAGGTGTGCATTTGCTTTATAATGAGAGTAAATGGCCAGAAGTAGAATAGCATGATGTTTAGGTACAATGGAGAGTGGAATGAGCTTGAAACTTTGTAAGATTGCTGCCTAGTCTAGTGTGGTGAGAACTGCTTCCTGAGTATATGTTACTGAGAACTTGGTCCTGTTCTTGGTTGTAGACCTCAAATATGGTCTTGACTCATCTGTGAGCCTCTTACACATTCCATTCATTTCTCTGTTGCGATATATAGCTGGTAGTAACAGTCTGCTACTGAATGACGCTGTTTTGTACAACGAAGAAATGTGTAAATGTTTGTCTTATTATATGTCTGTAAATACAGATGGAAACTGAATTCAATGGTTTCTGGTTTTCCTGTCTAATAGGTTTGAAAGTAATGAGAAGTAGTTTTGTTTCCTAAGACACTCAACACCAAAGATTTTTCTAGTTTCCATGTACATTACTGCTCGATTGGGTTATGTTAGATTACTCTTTAGTTCGGATATCATATATATGAGATCTGATTTATTTTTTGACAATAATATGGGTATATATAATATATATATAATATATGTATATATATCATTTAATATATATATATTTTATGTAATGTATATAATTATTTATATATATATATAATTATATATATATATACATATATTGATTATCTGAGTTTAAGTATAAATAATATCTTGACATTTAGCTCAGTGTTTGGATTCTGCTTCCTAAAATTTGCTGTGATGTTGAAAGAATTCTTTTATTTGTAATTCAAAGACTTAGATATACTCAATGAACCTTCAAATTCAGAGAGATCGTAACAGTGTTTGGAGATCTTAAACTTGTGCAATTACCATACAACAGTTAAACAGCTCTTTGCGCTAAGGATTTGCAAGTTGACTCGGTTGTGCATTGCCCTGTAATTCTGGTTGGCTGATACAGTGTAGCATATGTAGGTAGAAACAAACTTTGGTGAATGATGAAAAATTCTGCCAGCTGACATTTTTACTGTAGGGGAACATAGAGAGGTGGATAAGGTAAGGCATCATGAATTTTTTGTTTTTCTGGTGTTTTTTATGTGTTCTGCTGGCTCTGTTATTTGATCCCCTTGATTTGAAAGTTCACTGTATAGTGTTCAGAGTTCAAACAATAAATTAAATTTGTCTATTCAGTTTGACAAGCTTACATAGACACAGATTTGTTGTGATTTCTTGATGGATGTCATGTCTTTTGACACGAATGAAACCATTTTTAACTTTTCTTTTTCAAATAAATTGGAACATTTGGCATTGAGAATGAAATAATAATTGTGCTATTTCATTATTGCAGCTGGTTTGGTTGTAAATTGCTATTTATGGCACAGAATTTCTGCCCAATCTTATTCCATCTTTAATAGGCAAGTCTCCTGTACTGTGTTTGAGCCATTACAAGGCTCAGCTTTATTTTGTCTGAAGTGCTGTAAATGAAGACGGCTTGGAATTTTGAATAAGATAGCTGACTAGCAATTTATTTGTAAAATTTCTGTAAGTTTTATATTCGCTCATTATAAAATGTGAACATTTGGAATAATAAAGTTAAAGAAAGACTTACAGTATTTGTTTGATTAGTTTTTGAAGCTGGCCTTTCTCGTCTGAGGGCGAGAGGTTTGATGCTACAAGTCTCAGGGATCTTGCATAAGTTTGTATCTAAGAATAGATTAAACATAGACATTAAGTTAATGGGTGCTATTATTTGTGTGAGACCTGGGGATTGTCCAAGGGTAGTCTTAGGAAGGTCCATGTAACAATTCTGTGACCTTATGCTACATCTCTTACAGAGGTGTAACAAGGTTTTGAAAAGTGGGGGGCATAGCATGTAAAATATTGCGGAAAGCGCAAAAAATTTTGTTTCCTCCACATTTTTTAAATTTTGCTTCTCCCCAAAATTTGAAAAATGGGGGGCACAAATTATTTTAACAAAAGTCATCTTATAAAGCCATTGGAGAAACATAAAAAAGAACCAATTTGGGGCACATTGGGGGCACTTAGCACTAAAACTGGGCGGGCTGGTGCCCCCTCTGCTCCCCGCTTGGTTCACCCCTGATCTCTTATGCATTCAAGACTCGATCTGAAAGATCCGTCCATACACTGGCACAAAGAAGATAACAGCAAAAGGCCTACTTTTTTATGCAGCTGTTAATAAATTCATTAACAGTATAAGTTAATTAGCAGAACAGAGACTATATAACCTGTCGAGACTCATTGTCTTAGCAGCATTGTAGGCCCTTGGAAAGGTTTTACTTTTGCCATGCATAGAGGTCTTGCACGAAGTAATTTTTTATGTTCCTTTTGGCCCATGTCTTAAGATGGCACTGCCGAGACTGTGTAGTAACCTTGAAGAAAGTTGTTGTATAATATTATATCAATCATTTATTCATCAAATATGGCAGCACTTTAACAAGACCTAAATATAAAACAAAACAGGAACACAGCATTCTCAGGGTAGTAGACCTGCCTGTATTATTATACAATTTACAATATAACATAGTTCAAGTTTCCTCAATACATGTTATGCTGGGCGCATAAGAGCTCACAGGCAACATTTGCAGCAGTGTTCCCTGTATTTGGGCTTCTTCGGGCGAGTCTTGACATCCGTCAGTCCTTGGTGTTATGTTCCTGCATAAAATACAGAATTTCTTCGACACTGCAAGAATTTAAACCTGTGTGTGTGTGTGTGTGTGTGCGTGCGTGCGTGCGTGCGTGCATGAATGAATGAATTTGAACACTATTTATACTAATCATGTCACACGTGGGGCTAGAAGAGCCCAGTCCTCACCACCTGAGATTTTTTAAATTGAACTTCTAGTCAATACTCAAATATCATTCTTTACTCTTCAGCACAAATGGATAATAGGTCAAAGAGAGATGCCAACATATCGCAACGCAAATTTAAGTGTCTAATGTTGATGTGCTAACAGTAGTTACCACAAACAGCCTTACTCCAAATTCCAAATGGTTAATTATAAACAGATTCTGAGATTTACGAACGTAACAAACTATGTGAGCGGTCGTTTTGAACGTTTTCATTTGTCGATATCTTAGGTCGATATTGCGTGCTTTGTGTATAACGGGTTATAAGTACACCAGCTGAGATCTTCGCAATTTTGGTGTTTCCTGTTGCCGGGAGTAGTTTAACGCTTCGGTTTTCGTTTTTGTGAATTTTATTATTTTAGAGATGATAGAATTGGATGATTATAGATTTTTAGAAGACAAGATTACGAAAATTCAGGTTCGCTTATGTTGAAAATAAAGTTTTTGCGGTGCTTACTGTTGTGATGTGCTTTTGTTTTGTGATGCAAATGCATCGACAAATGCGTTTGATTAACGATCTGAAATACATAATCATGTATTCTTAATATTAAAAGCAATCAAAAACTACCTGCTGCGTTTCATATTGAGTTTACGAATAATTACATCTATCTGTATAATATGAATTAAGTTATGTGTTAAGTCACAGCAGTACTTAATACTTAATCAATTTCTATGGCTTCGTTAATATTGAGCACAGGCCCTTATCAAATTATTTCTTGTGCCACTCAAATCCCACCCAAATAATAGTGTCTAAAATTATTTCCCATTGTAGCTTTAGTATTTTTTATTGATTCAACTTATCTTTAAGCAAGAATTCTTATCATAAATCCAGCCTCTTTTTAAGCAATTAAATTATTATTTTTATTAATTGGTATGTCGACATCTGATGCATATGACATCAACTAATGGCATATATGTTAAAAAGCCATAATCGATGTCGTCATAATCCAGATAACTATTCTATTAAACAGGAGAGTCAACTTGTGGCGAATTGGCAGTTTGATGTTACCTTTAACGGCACAGAATCTTCATGACATCTGAGACTCGTTTAGCCAGAGATATATAATCAGCATAATGGTGGATTTATATGCCATGACAAGAGGCAAAGGTTACAGTGCAGAGATGTTGAGGATAAATAGCAGAGGCCTTCAGGATGAACAGCTGAGGCCTTCATGACAAATCGTGTGGCACGGTGGCCGATTGGTTAGAGCAGTTGGCTCGTAACGTTCAGTGTGCACTGAGTGAGCTGGTTCGACTCTCGTCCGAGGTGTACTGTGTAGGAACCTTGAGCAAGTCCTTCATGCACAATTGCTCTGCAGTACAACTGCAGTTGTGCTGTCGAGGAGTGTGCACTTCTGAGCAGAAAATGTTGGTAGAAGGGCGATATCAAATTTCAAAATAAACAAAAAACAGCAGAGGCCTTCAGGATGAACAGCAGCTGAGTTGAGGCCTTGAGTAACTTTTTAACACTGCTGCCTAATCAGTTTTAGTTTGATAACTCTGTCCAAGTTAAAATGATTTCTATGTGAAATGCTGTAGTATGATGTTGACAGATTAACTTGTTTTGTATTTAACTTTACTAAATCTAGTTAGTTGAGTATCTCATTAGTTACCTGCAGTATGTAATGCACTTTCTAAAACTTTCTAAATACACTTGACCTAGCCATGTTTGGTTTGTTTTGTCATTTCGTTAAGGCTCTATGGAGAGGTGTGAATGTTCGTCAACAGATGAAGAAAGTTCAAGATGAATACGTGAAGCTTTTCAAAGAACTAGAAAACAGTTCAGCTTTGGAAATTAAGTGGTCATCAGTTTTATCGAAGCCTAAGTTTCTTTCTAATAGGGATAAACGGAAGTCATCAAGAGCCACAAATGAGACAAAGATCCAATCAAACGACTCCTCTCTGAAGGCGTCTGATGCTAGGCTGCTTGATGAAATCCCTGAACTCGAAAGAACAACTCATAATGAGGATTTAATTCAGTTTTCAACTAAATTTATGGGAGATGCTGGAACTCAGACTTCAACAGTTGCGGACAGTCTCAAGCATCATGATGTTATGACAGAAGCTCATTTTATCCCTTCTGATTTAATGAATCCCAGTGTGAACCAACAGCAGGCTGGAAATAAGCATCATGGCCATGGTAATATCAGTCTCTGCATTCATTTCAAATGGCTTATGCTTTCCCTATTTTAATCACATATGCATTATGCAACCATACAGTGTTCTTATAAGGTACTTGCATTCAATCAATATGAATTCTTATGGCTCCCTAGAAGATCTCCACTCAGGTATGTGCTATGTAAATGCCCAGATGCTTACATACCAGAGGTGGGTAACTAATTTATTTGATTGTGATCAATTAACTATTCGATTAGACAAACAGCTAATTCTGATTGATTTTCTACAAGATTATAATAATTCTAATAGATTATTAGCTAATTATAATCAATTAACAAGTTAACTAATCGGTGTCTATCTCTGATACATACATTTTTATATGTGCGTGCTTTAATGCATTTGACTCATATCTGATGCTTACTATTTCAAAAATGGTAGAGTTGTTGAGCTGCTTATTAAAGATTTCTTTGTTTATTAGCCTGAAAATTTGGTAAATTTTGTACAATTTGTTCTTTCTGCAGCAGCTAAAACGTTGGACCTCGATGAAGAGAGATGTAATCTGGCACTTGAATTACTCTGGATACAACAGGCTATCGTCAGTCGGAAGCAGGTAATTGTGATCACGGCTGTTGGCTGGTTTGTAATGCTGAAAGTTTGGGTTTAGCAAAATGAACTGTCGCCAATATCATTCTTATGACTGCATTTCAGTGTAACCTTGCACATGTTGTAAATTTAATCAATAAATAACCTCTATAATAAAATATGATCTTTTTTATATCAGCTATCAAAGGATTTATTTTTACAAGTCATGTAATATTTGCTTAAGTGCATGATTTAGTTACGTAGTACAGCTGTAAAAATGTCAGTCGTAGAAAACATGATTTTACCATATGATTTGCGTTGGTAGTCCTGGAATGCGCCGATTCCAAGTAATTGGTCTAGGACAAACTGACTTTTGAATTAAGTTTTGGTCACACCCTAAAGTGTATTCCTTTCGTATGCGTTAAATGGTTTATGCTTTCTTAAGCCTTCAGTTTATCCCTATTAGAATGAAACTCTAACCTGGATGTAAGGTGCGCAAGGTCACCTCTATGTGATACTATAAAATTTGTGGTCACAGGCTAGGTTTTATTATTATAGATTTTACAGGCCAGTCTGTATGAATTAGTTTGAGTTACAGGTAAAAGTTTGTGTATTGAGTTGATGTATTGCAGACACTGACAAATTTGAACCATAATGTTTAATGATATATTTTTACATTAAAGTCAGTTTTACCGTATCACTAGGGTTATGTATGGATGACTGTTGGCGCTATGAGTTTAAGGTGATTCTACACTGGGGTATCAAGATCAGCATAATGCTTCACAAAACATATTAAAAAAGTATGGATTGCCGACAGGGCCATACTGAGGGGCAGCGGGGCCTAGGCCCAGGGCGCAGGTGTGGATAGGGCGCAAATTTAAGGATGGAATAACTTATTATTCCATAAAATGCACTATTTTCAAAATGTTGGGGCACCAAATTGATGCTACGCACAGGGCGCAATTAGCTAGGCAAAGGGCGCAATAATAGCTCGGTACGGCCCTGATTGCCAAAATGTAAGTAGAAAAGTTACTCGGGATTTTTAAAATTTTGTTTAGAGGCTTGTTACAGCCTTGGATGATTGCTTCATTTGCTCTGTACATGTCTTGTTACTCTTGCTGTTTTTTCACAGTATCTTCATCACAAAACAAAGCTTGTCCAGCTTGGAGGCAGATAAATTATGATCTGCAAATTCATAAGTTTTTTCTCCTGCCGATGTTTCGTTTACTTGATTGTCGACACAGGATTGAGCAAAAGAACATGTTCCACTTGGTGCTCTAAAGTTATTTATTTTATTTGACTGACTTGTCTTGACATATATTGAACACCAATAATAACTGATATTAGTGTCATTCAAAGATATGTATATTTCTGTATATAAGGCTAGAAGAAAATTAGCAAAACTTTATATGTTATATTTAATATGGTTTATTGGACCAACTAGGCTCGAATGTTACAACAATTAGCATTTAGTCAAGTGAAGTTGACACTGAAGGAAACATAAGGCTGACTTACTTTCTTTAAAAAGATCAGTGAGTGCAGTTAGTTATGAGAAGAAATACTAAATGTTTTGTTAGGTGTTGTCGTCTGAATCTAGGAAAAATTCAAATATTGCTTACGAGATTATGCTTTTATCATTACTGAGCAAATTGTTGAAAGTATTGTCTTGTGAGTTTGATGTTACAGACATCTATTTCTGTCTATAAGCAAAATAATTCATGTGAATCTACGGTAGGTCTTCCCTACCGAATATAATCAATTTATCATGATTAATTATTGTTTTTCTAATGATTATGACATTGCTGCGAGTAGACCCTACATATTTAACTGTCATCAGGTCTATTCCGGTTCACATACTGATGGTGACTATTTAAGAACTTTTAATCTGTGGCTAGCACGTTCCGTGAATAAGTACCGTTGGGTTGTGTGTCAGTGTCATCCGTTCAAAAGTGCAGAAGTTACGGCAGATCTCACAGCATCAATTCATTGGAAAATGAGCAGAATCGGAATCACATGGTTGAATGCATTAACCAATGAACTAATAAATGTAACTAAGTAAATAAATTATGGTGCCCCTTCAAGATATCTACTCAGAGGTGCTCCCAGTCTGACTACTGCTAAAAAGTGCAGTTTTCAGTAATGAATATAATGCAGATGACGAGGTTTTGAGCAGAAGGTGATGCTCTTTGGCAGCCCATCTCGATGTGGTTGGACCTATCATTGGAGAGGCCCGGTTCTGCATCATAGAAGTGTGGACATTGGGCAGTGTGGACAGTCAAGTTCCCCAAGTAGCAGATCAGATCATCAGAGAGATCTTCGACCGATATTGGCAGTGACAGGTTGACACAGCTCCTAAATTTCCTAAATAAGGGCAATGCCACAGAGGCAGTGCCAAACCATGTCAGAAAACCTGTACGAAATACTGTTTGGAGAGGTAGAAACATTATAAGTAAGGAAGTAAGTAAGAATATTCTTCATTACACTACTAGCAAACACACAGCAGCATATAAAATGAAAATGTATAAATAATAGCATCAATTTTAAACAAGGTCATATGACATTCACATAATGAAAGTACTACTCTTGGCAAATATACCAACCCTAGCCGTCAATCGTAGAAGCAAATAGATCAAATGGGTCAGCAGTAGAACTCCAACAAATTAGCCTTTAGCAAAGGAATCAAGATAAAGCTGTTCAATGTGTGGCTAAAAAATACCAATTTCATTTATGTATTGTAAAGTAAGTAAGTAAGTAAGAATATTGTAGATTAGACTACCAGCAAATGCATAATAACTCACACAGAATATATAATCCCAACTATGTAGCGGCGTTATGCAAATTTATAAAAAGTGTTGAATGTCTAGGTCAACGTGACTATTTTCAGCACAAAGTTTACTTAAATTCCGATAGTTGGACCGTATTATTTAGTTTGAATCGCACAATTCGCCTACATTTGGCCATGTCTCCCCATATTATGCTGAATGTGCTCCAGCAGAGTTGCTTACCGTATCATCGCTTTGATCTGACAGTCCTTGTTGGATTTCGCCTCTGCCTATCATCGCGATCTCTGCTACCCTACTTTGAGCGCACAGGGTTTCCGCTCTCCCGGCAAAACTGAGCTAGGCCTACTGTAACAGGCTACAGCTTATGTTGGGTAATGGAAAGCCTGAAGTAGTTGTAACGGTTGATTATATCTTTATATGATGCCGTTGCTCGGTGTTTTACCACGCAACCGCTTTGCATCCGGCGTGTGGTCGCCATTAACATTGTGTTGTCGGTGTTTGAATTATTCTTGTTTTGTTTTTCAAACAGAAGTAAAATACGGATTAGCCATAGCTGGATTAGTTTAAGATTGACGCTATGGGATTTCAACTGTATTTGTTAATTGGAGTCGGCGTTGCAGTTCGACTTTGGCTGTTCGCTTCCAGCGTTGCAGAATATTTTGCAGAACGGAATGAACTGGTTACCCCTCTTACTTCGTGGAAACGTGTTACAGAGGGTCTGGCATTGCACAGAATCGGTGTTTCCCCCTACATTGGCGATGTATATCACGAAATGCCATTGTCACTTCTAATCTGGAACTATTTCGATCGGACATGGGGTGATATGATTAAGTATCTTTTCGTTGCCATCGACGTGGCGACTGCTCTTGTACTCTACAGGGTGGCAACGAATGTTGCTTCCTATCAGTTACAGAGACAAGTGGAAGATGTTAAGAAGTATGATGTCTCATCTACGAAACTGATTCTCAAGACTGAGACACTGGCTTGGAATCGAGTGTATGTTGTTGGGGCATTCATGTTAAATCCTCTGTCAATAGCTTCTTGTGTTGCTAAAAGTACTGCAGTGTTGAACAATCTTGTGGTGGCGCTTGCGATGCTCTTCATTTTGAAAGGAAGCCGTGTTGGCTCTAGTGTTTTCATTGCTGCTGCAGCATATCTTTCCATGTATCCTATCACATTAGTTGTTCCAGCAGCAATATTTATTGCTCAGAAAGAAAGCAAATCTGACACAAGAAAATTCCCTAAGACACAGCTGGCAGTGATTTCAGTCATTCAGACTACAATTTGCACTGTTTCTGCACTTGGCTTGCTTCTGTTCATTTCACACAGTTTACAAGGTTCATGGAATTTTCTGACCTCAACGTACTGTTTTATCCTCACAGTACCTGACTTGACGCCAAATATCGGGATCTTCTGGTACTTCTTCACAGAGATGTTTGAACATTTCCGTTTGTTTTTTATCTGTGTTTTCCAGATTCATGCATTCATATATGTTGTGCCGTTAACTTTCCGTCTTCATCGTCATCCCATTTTCCTCATGTACATGTTGGTAGCATTGACAGCAGTCTTTAAGTCATATCCATCGTATGCTGATGTCGTATTTTACATTTCTTTGCTGCCGATGTGGAGACATGTGATGAGTTATATGCGTAACAATTTTGTTGTAGCGGTGATGTTTGCAGTTTGTGTTGTCCTGGCTCCTGTGCTGTGGCACCTTTGGGTGCAGGCTGGTAGTGCCAATGCCAATTTCTACTTTGCCATCACTCTTGTCATGTGTTCAGCACAGATATTTCTAATTACAGATCTATTATTTGCTTTCCTTCGTCATGATTTCGACCTGATCCATGGTGTAAAGCGACCAGTTGTTGAAGGCAAACCTGCTCAAATCATACTGGAGTAGCTAAATGGAGTTTTCATTGACAATAATTACATATGAAGTTTGTGGTGAATTGAGCTATAGAGTCCTAACAAACTTCTGATTAATGTCAGCAGAACACTTAGAAAAATGTAATTTGATCGTGGCCTGTGACTGATACTGATAGTTACAGCATGGGAGCGTTAAAATCTCAGTCAGGGCTTTGTTAATAGACAACGTTTCTTTCTTGGTTTAAGTATCTGAAATTGTGGAGTGAAAGAAAGCAATTTAGGTGTTAGGACAGTTACATTTGTGTATGCGTGTTTAAGTATGATTTTGCATCGAAGAACTCCGGTTCACTGAATTAGTTTTCATGCTTATATTTGAGTACAACAGCTGTCAGATGTTTTGCTCCCCATTTAAATTTTTTTATATTTAGCCATTGCAACACTAAGTGGACTGTACGATAGTCGGTTATTCAATTCCATGCCAGGAGAGAAATTTGCCCTGAAAGATTTCTGCCGTGTCTGTGCTCCATGGCCAGCTCAGCTCCGCTATAATGGGTGCGCTGACCATATGCTGTGCCATTGAGAAGATGAAATGGTAAAGGAGTGGACTGGCCTCATATGCCAAGGCTTAGAAAATAACTGAAGTCATCGACGATTCATACCCATTGCTTCTTCTTCTGTGTGACACTGATCCAATTCACCAATTTAGAGAGTCAAAGTGTTAGTGTGTGAAGTGTAGCAAAAACTGTGATGGGTACTTTTGCTTGTGTACTTTTATGACATCTAGACCAATGAAATGCTGTCTGTGTCCATAATTTTCTTGGCGTTGTCAGCATTGGTGATGAAACGAATTAGGAAAGTGTCACAGTTCAATTGTAATCTTCTGTTAAAAAGGAAAGCAGACTCTTGTTTCATACTCAATAGACAATTAAATGTTTTGCATTCATGTAGTTTGCACGTGAGTTTAATCAAAGTTATTATTCTGCTTAGTTGACCTTACAGGACACGACTTATAAAGTTGGATTTTAAAAATTCTAATGATCAATGTGAATATATTGTTGTGTCTTCATGAACTGTTTTAAGTTCATGTTTGAATATATTCTGATCAAATTTTCCAGGATTCTATAAGAGATATAATAGTTTTAAGGGGATGAATTTGTATATTTGCAAGTTCAGGCATGTCTCTTCTTTTATCTGGTTGCTGTTATTGTTGATCTTCAGTCAAAATCAAAGTTTAAATTTTGTACTATAATTATTGTGGGGAAGTTTTTTACTTACCAGAAGTAGTTGCAAGGTCATTATTATGCTCTGGTCAATACCCCCATTTTAATGTTCATTCACACTATGTTTCCTTACTTAATAGATTTATATGTTCTGTTGTTGGGTTATGTCGCAGTGTGATTTGTGATAGGAGCACAATAGATGTATCTCTTTCATCCAGTGAATATCTGTTACCAAAAACAGCACTGATGGTTTTGATAACATTCTTGTTTCGAACATTTGTTTACTAGAAAACTAGAAGTTAGAGTTTCTTTAATAAACTGATGGATTTAAATATCCATTTTTGTTCTTGCTGTATAATATCGGAGCATGTGTGCAGTATTGTGAACTAAGCTTACTTTCACCAGATGGAGATGTACACTGTTCTGTACATTGTCTTCAGTTTCTAGATATTTGATCATTAAATATGACTTTTGGACATTGGTGGTTTTTATGGTGTAATACCCTGTGTTAAGTCAGTCATTCCTGTTTTTGTATTCACGTTGAATTCTTGTGATTGTTAGTGTTTTCTTTTCCTTATAAATTATTTTGATGTGAACTTGTATATGCCCTTGTATGCTGGGGTGTGCAACATCCTCAGGGGTGGGATCAGAAAAAGCTACAGTATTCAAGAAAAATGCTGTCAAACTGTCTGTTATGTACAGTGGCTCTCTTTTCAAAGCTTTTTTACCCATGGTTCCCACTCTCAACCAAACACTGGTCAACAGACCTTACAGAGAGGCTGGCGGTTCTAGGATTTCTCATCTGGAGTTGCAAGAGATAGAGGCTTCCAAGAGGCTCCAGGACTACGTGCACTTCTTTCTGGAACCTTTTTTGTTTGTGCTTGTCGAGGTCCATGTGTGCTCTTGTGGTTTTTATAATTTTTTTATAATTTACTCTAGCCTTGATTTACATTGGCCTATGTCGTTTGCTTTGACTGCGTCTCTGACTCGACAGTCGACATAGTTTAATAATGACATTTATGTAGCACCACCTACAGAGATATTCTGCACCATGAGCCGCTCTGTTAGGCTTTGACCATATTTCATTTCGGGCAGTTGTTCTTATAGGCATATTTATTATAGGCATATGCATGAGGGCTCTGTTGCGGACCCTGTTTGCTATATTTGCAGTTGTTGCCACCATGGCTTAGGCTAATGTGTTTTCAAGGCCGTTTTCAGAGGGTTTGTCTCTGCAGGTTTCTTTCCACGCTTGCAATTTTTTTTACCCAATTAGGCTTTTAATTTCCTCTATTGGGTTAAAGCTTTTTTTTATTCTTTTTAAATTTTGAATAAGTAAAGTATTTGTGAACACGCCATATGCCCACCTGTTGAACCGCGTGGGTCACACATCATAGACCTAGCTACGTACAGGCTCGCCAAGAGGAGGGGCAAATGCTTAGGGGCCCAGCGATTGGTTAATCCTCGGAACTATCCTCTGAGCCCTTCTAGACTTGACATCCTTGGACTAACCTGGAAACCGCTCTGAATCGACGCAGCGCTCCCGAGTATGCTTGTGCCCTGCGCTTATCGTTTAGGTGGCGCTTTAGAAGTTTGGCGATTACGATCATCATTCGAAAAACAACTTTTCGGAGTTTAGCTGCACAGCAAAATCATTTGTAATACAATCGTGAGCTAAATTAGCTAATTACGGCTCAGGACCCTAGAAATGGCTGAAACACGTGCATTTATCCCCTATCTCTCTCGGCGGACCTGTGAACTCGCATAATATTAATTAGCCCTGATCCAAAATGCTGAACACGGTAAATATGGTTGGGCTCCTTTGTTTGTAGGCATGGGCAGAGATTTGAGGCATTAATAATCACTACGAGCGATGAAGCGGTTTCATCGAGGTGTGGAATTGCGGAGGCTATCCTTGGCCCACGCGACATACCATGACAAGGTCGATGGGAATGGGAGATAAGATATTGTAGATAATCTATGCCATGCCGTAGATGACACGTTCAGTGGAATAGAAAGAAGTATCACTGGGACCGTGTGACGCAATGTCAAGTAATCCGACAATCACATTTTTTGCTCCGAACTTCTCGACATGTATGAATTAATGCTCAAAATATGCTACATGATGATGACGGTCCTTAGCAAACATACAGATTGACTGATATTGATATGTGGTCATTGGTAGGTATGTGGTTGGTAAATAGGCTGTGTGTGCATAGGCATGAGGCAAACACGTAGATGTGTATGAAAGTAGGTAGGTATGTACGGAGGGAGAGGTAGGTAGAGAATGGGGGGAGAGAAGAAAAGCCATTTTACTCCACATAGAGGGAGCAGTAGTGACAACGGCTCATTGTTCAGTCAGAATATCAAGTCGTCGTCTGACAAGGTTGGGTCATTAATTAAGTAAGGTCAAGGCAAGATAATTACAAATGACGAAGAAGCTGCCAAAATGCTCAATAATTGTTACTTCGGATCAGCTCTGACAAAAGAAAATATGTCATCGACATATCAGAGCCAGAACTGTTCGAAGGATGTGATGCCCATATGCTGACAGCTGTAGGCCCTGTATGCCCTGTATATGGGCAATATGAAGTTTCTAAATGAGGTGATGCATGAAGAGGGAGCTGACATTTAATGAGTAGATCAAGTTGGGAGAGATAGCAAAATACTGGAGAGACGCCATCGTCAAACCATCATTCAAGGGAAGCAAAGAGAAGCGAAACTAAGAACTACAGACAGGTCAGTTTAACCTGCATCGTGTGCAAGATGATGGAGAAAATAGTCGAGTAGAAAATAGTGGGTTTAGAAGCTTCCGTTGAAGACGAATATTAATAGGCCTAAGATGTAGGCCGAATAGTTTAAAAAAAACGAACGTTGAAGGTTGTTCTGTGAAGTTCACAACAACTTTCTGTCGCTGTTATTAAGATTCTTCTTCGTCCAATCGGTAATAATGTTTGGACCAATGATTAATTTGACAAAGAGCGGATATTTCATTTGTCACATCAACACGGATCAGCTGACACAGGCGCTATATCAATAAAATGCGCAACATCCTGAATGGTTTGTCCGATCCGGTGCCAGGTCAGACTCTGAGGAGATCAACCCGAGGTAGTCAAGACGCGACCGGTATGAGTGAGCACTGCGGTTGAGCAAGTGATCGATCGATCAAACGTCGTTGATATATCACTGATCAATTGTCCGATGCTTCTGTTTTTTGCCAACTGAACGACTTTATTGCGACTGAGCAATAAAATGCGACTCTCTCGTCGGAAGATGTAACTGCGAATGGTCATCTCTGAGTCGACTTCCTTGTGGTTATGTTCCCTCGAACGGATCATGGAAAGAAGATAGGCCTACCAGATTGCTCTGCTACATGTATGGAGGAGGATGACTGGAGGAGGAGGAAGGGTGTATGGATGGAAAGAGTTCACAAAGAGAAACAGAGGCAAACAGATTGCCAGTGACAGAGAGCTGAGAAAACGGACAGAGATTTAGAGAGCCAAGTAGTGAGAGATTGAAAGTTAGAGTCCACCGATGCGGCACGAGTACAATGTCCCTCAACAGTGATGTGCTCGCGCGAGCGCTCAACCGTCGCAGGCGAAGGTCAAGAGTCCGTGTCAGCCTCCTCCTCCCTCCTCCTCGCTCCTCCCTCCTCCACCCTCCTCCTCCTCGCTCCTCCCTCCTCCTCCCTTCTATTTTTCCTTCTCCTCTTCCTCCTCTCTTACTCCTCCTCCTCGTCCTCCTCCTCGATCGATGTTTGGCGCCCGCAGGCCCAGTTGCCCAGTTGGCCGCCAAGTCAATCGGCGCCATCGAGTGGAGAGATTATCGCCGCTAGGTGGCCAGAGATCGGCGCAACTGCGTCTGACGATCGGTCGTAGGAGGAGGTGCCAGGAGCGGGGGCCAGAGGAGGGGGCGACTGAGACGGACAGCAACGGAAGGAGCCGAGGCTGCTGTGCTGCTGCTGGTGAATGTATAGACTGCGTCGCTGCGGTGCAATCGGACGGTCGCCGTCAAACGCTGTTCTGCCAAGTCTTATCGTCGGTCGACGACGAATCGTTTTGCGGATGATGTTCGGTTGGAGGCGACAGTGGAACTGAGGGAAGACGAATACAGACAAAGACACCACAGGTGATTGAATTGATTGAATTGATTGCTTCAATTAGAACAGGTGTACATCCGTCGATCGCAGATAAAACATGTAAGTAAGTAAGTAAGTACATTATTTGATCAGACGTCTGCATGCAAACGACATGTACAGAGAAGGCGGACAGAGATATAGAGTGGAACTGCAGAGAATGATGGATAGACTAAACAGGATATCAACGGAACACGAAATGAAACTAAACACAAAGAAGACAAAGGTAATGATAAGTAATTAGGAGAGATAAAAGCGATCAAAATTACAAATGATGGAGTGGATAAACTGGATATGCAACAAGTCGAGAAATTCTCTTACCTAGGAAGCATGATCACACAAGACGCAAGGTGCCATGAGGAGATTAAAAGAAGAACATTAATGGGAAACATGCATTTTTCAAAACGAAAGAACTTTTGTGACGAAAACTAAATAGCAACTTGAAAATAGAATGATACAAACAATTATTTAGAGTGTGGTCCTTTGCGGATCAGAAACATGGACAATAAGGAAGAAGGCAAGAAAAAATTTGAAGCTTTGAAAATGTAAGCTGAAGATTTGGTGCAAAATGGAGAAAGTTAGCTGGACAGAGCACAGAACTAACGAAAAGTTACTACAAATGGTTTGAGAAAAAGATCACTGATGAAGACAATCAGAGAACGACAAAGGAGATGGATTGGACCCATTGGCTACTAAGAGGCGACTCCCTACTACAAAATACCATAGAAGGAAAAATGAAGGGGGAATGGACAAGAGGAAGACCGAGAACAATGATCTTGGACTGGATGATGGAACGTGGCGGCTACAAGAGGATGAAGGAGGAGGCTCAGAACAGAGAGAAATGGCGACATTGGATATAAGCCCTATATACGAACTTGCCAAAAATTCAGAAAACTAAGGGACAAGAGCAAAATTTACTAGCACGAACAAAAGCATCTATAAACATATACTATAAAAATATTCTATAAACATATTCTATAAACATATTCTATAAACATATTCTATAAACATATTATATCGAAAGAATAGAACATTTGTAAATGTCGGATAGCAACTGAAGTCCGGAGCTCCGGGCAGGAGGAAAAGTCAATAGGGATTAATGGGTATGTGTTCTTTAAAGCGAACTCATTCTCTAATACATGATGTGATTGATATTGTTGCAAATGGTCTCCGATCTTACATGTGGTGTGTCAGTTACAGAGTGTTTTATTTCATGGCCCATGCACCACTGGTGACTCTTTTCAGCTTACAGATCATTATAGTTTCTATTAGCTCACTGTAACATTTAACATCACTTAGGCCAGCGCAGAGAGAACCTCAGACTAGATATCCTGAAGGAGCGCTATATAAATGCTCATTTGCCTTACATTACATGGTAATTGGGTTGGACGCGTTGCTTTGGTTAACTGATTTCACTTTCTTATGATCTGTTGGTGATATCAGTGGATGCTTTTGTTAGTCAAAGCCTTCGACAGGGTCCGACACCAATCACTTATGCTTGTTACGATGTTCCTAGATCTATCTCCCTGACCCAATCCACATTTGGTTAGTCGATTAGTTTAAAATCTAGATCCGGGTATTGTGTCGTGATATGAGTCGATTAATGCACGTGTAATGTTCAGGGTCCAGTGCTGGGACCTCCATCTTTCGTGGCTGGGGCTGGGCCTCAATCTCCACCCAATGCATGCCTCTAATCTAGTAATTTAATTTGCGGATGATTCGTATTTGCAGGTGAGCTCTAATCATTGGATCAATAGCCGTAAGAGAGTTTGAATGTTCATGTAATAACTAAATTATGGTCAAAGGACAACAACCTTCGCTTAAACCCATCTGAGACCCGTGCACTAATCAGGGTCACGGATTTCCAAGTCACGTCTAATTTGTCTATCTGTCTCTATCTGTCCGTCCGCCCATCCATCCATCTATCCATCCATCCATGCACCCGTGCATCCGTGCATCCGTGCATGCATCCATGCATCAATGCATCCATCCATCCATCCATCTATGTATCTATTTATATATCTATCTACCTATCTGTCTGTCTGTCCTTTTCTATGTCTGTGTGTCTATATTTTTCTCGGTCTATCTGTCCGCCTTTCTGACTGACTTTTGGTCTCTGTGTGTATAAGTCATTACGTGAATTTCGAACTAGAGACAACTAATTGCCCATCTAAATATGCGTGCCTGATTTTTCTGTGTCCGCTTCTTGCTTGTGCCATGAATGATGTAACCAATCTTCGTATTAATCGAAGTAAGTCGTGCAACACAAAGACGAGTTACACCTCCTGTGCGTTAGTAGTGTGATCTCTTACTTCAGAGGCTGAAGCCACCCGCACTGTAGGCTGAAGCCATACGCACTATAGGCTGAAGCCATGCGCACTGTAGGCTGAAGCCATACGCACTGTAGGCTGAAGCCATACGCACTGTAGGCTGAAGCCACCCGCACTGTAGGCTGAAGCCACCCGCACTGTAGGCTGAAGCCATACGCACTATAGGCTGAAGCCATGCGCACTGTAGGCTGAAGCCATACGCACTGTAGGCTGAAGCCATACGCACTGTAGGCTGAAGCCACCCGCACTGTAGGCTGAAGCCATACGCACTGTAGGCTGAAGCCATACGTAGGCCTATGCATACACGTATAATATACAGCAGCACATTCAAGCCTAGCAGAGAGTCTGTTGCTGGAGCAGCTGGTTCTGATTGGATCAGCCTGGCTAACTCAATCTTCTGAAACGCATCATCCCATTTCATCTGACTTCCGACTGGAGAGGAAGAGGATTACAACGGATACGCACATGTCCACGAGTGCCCACACTCAAGCACAGCTTATGGCTGTCCTATACATTTTCCGAGACTCTCGACAGAGGGCATTAGGCGACCGGAATCTCGTCAAGACAAGATCGCATGAAGCCTTCTCGGCATGACACCATCAGGACAGTCTTTAAAGCCGCCCAAAGTATATAAGCAAGGAAGAAGTTCTTTCACCCACATGCCCGGATGGATCCGCACTCACTTATCTTTAATATACTTTTACTCTGTACTAATAAATGTCAAATAAATTGTGTGGCATGTGCATCCGGCTCCTATTCTGATGTCGTGGCTGTAGCATGGTAAGCATGCGAAGGCGCGACCACTTCCACGCTGACATACTCTCACACATATATATTGAAGAACTAATGTGAAGTGTTTAAGATGAGCATTTGCTACTTATCATGACTCCTGTAGCTTATGGCATTGCTTTAATTGTAATTATTATCATATTGACGGCATTGATACTGTGGTCTTTCTGTGGTTTGTCGATGCAAAGCACGCTGTCTGGATATGATTTCCAATCTCTTAGAGCAAATCACATACTCGCTTGTTCCTCTTCGTGCCAGTGTAGTTCACTTAATGAAAAAGCCTAATGAGAAAGTTTAATGCACACAAAGAGAAAAATGAGTCAATCGGTAAAACGATGATTTGTGCTTTGCTCCTTCCTGGAACAATTTCTTCTGGCACTGAAGGGAGGGACCCCGACACAGTTCATTTAATGATCGTAGACCCACAATACAACTAAGACAAAATATTGAGCACAAAGTAATGACAAGTCTCGCATTTTGTCTTTTGAAGAGCGTTCCAGACGTATTGTGTAATTATTCCTTGTGTAGGAATATATAGCGCACGGGTTATGCGTGTCTGTAGACTATACTTCACGTATACAGAGCCTCGGACCAGTTATATGGCCCAATATAGTTGACGAAACTCAAGCGTCGCTCGACGGGTTGGCTCTTCATAGTAAATAATTCAATGCACTGAAAGGCTCCTCAAACCTACATCTCACTAATAATGTAGTTTGCCGATGATGTCTGCCGCCGCAGTCGTATCATCGTATGATTCCTTATTGCATTCCTGCAATATGGCAACGTGTGGATTAAAACTGCCTGCCGCGTCTGAGAGACTCCACGGCCATTGCAGTCGACATCGTCTGTATACAAAGCCGGCAAATTAAAGCATTGGAAGTAATGCCGAAGTGGAAAAGAAAGGGATCAGGTATGGAAGAGATCTCTTAGGATTAGAAGGGAATTAACGCAGGAGAATTGACATAATATTCCTGTTTCTATTCGCTGCGTGCATTATATTCGCGGCGTCGGGTCCTTTATGCGTCTTCGTCAATAACGAACCTGTATACTACTCCAGGCGAGGACGTAGGGCTGAAAGGCGTCATAGAGATTATAATATGACGGCTACTTTCAGACGACGGAGATAGCTGAGACCCGAGCGACTACTCAGACTATTTTCCTATCCTCACGTTCAGAGTTCTCCGCTCGTTCGAATGGCATACCGTATACCTTCGCCTGCAATGTCAAATGACCAGTGTAAAGGCCTATTTCTGATTCAATTTCATGCAATTTAATTGGATTCATGAAAATCAGTTCATCGGATTTTAATTCAATTCACTTCGTTCCACTGTACTTCAAGTCGATTCTGTTGCGCTGTTGCTATGGCGCAATCAATGGTGGTTACGAAGTAAAAGAGATTTCGCAATAGCTATTCTTCGTGCAGAATCAGTCTATACGATGCAAGGAGGCCACGGAGAGCGTAGAATGTACAGAGCGGACGACACACAGCGACCACCACCATGTGAGTCGATGATCGTTGCTCCCCCATTGCTGCCGAAATGGGTCTCTTCATATATCACAGCGACATTAGTAGTTTCATTTTAACGACACTGGGATAAGAAAAATCACTAACGCCGTCCTCCTTCTTTTTCCAAGGACTGCAGTGTCAGAGTGCGAACAGTGGCGGAGTTCAGAGAGACATTCGATTGATTTCTCTCTTTCATATCTTAGCCTCACCCGGATGATCTGTGACTCTGTAAGCCCTTTCTTATGTCCAGTAACCGCCCATTTCAGGTCATATTCCGAAATCAGATTAGCTTTTGGATATACTATGTTATTGACCACATTATTAACGTTTATTAACTTTACAATTATACAAATGTACAATTGTTCTCAAATTCAATAGCATTGCTTAGTCTCAGAAATTAAACGATTTTGCTTTCGTCTTACAGAACTTCGTCACTGGGTTCCATCATTGCTAGTACCTGTACTCCATGTACACTGCACTCATCCCCTTCCTCTTCGGGAGGATCTGCTCTCTCTCTCTCTCTTCTTCCCTCTGCTGCCTTCCGGGGGCCCTGAAGGCTATCCTGTTCTCCATTTAGTCATGTGTTGAGTCGTTAGTGCTTCCGATATCGAGTGGCGCTATATAAGACTAAGTGTTCCATTACAATTACAAAGAGCAATATCCGGTAAGACTACGGTAGACGTTCTGGAAGAATCTATACCGTCGTCTGATAAGTACGTCTCCTAAGTGAACAAAATGATAAAGTTCTGCGCTGAATAAACCGAAGCTCTTGTGCTTCAGTCTACATGTATGTATATTCAGCTGTAAGACGTGACACGTGCGTAGGCCTACTGTCTATCGCCAGACCTCATAATTATGTTGTGTCATTCAGTTGTCAATTAATTAATTAATTCGTTAATTAATTAATTATGTCATTCATTCTGTCATTCATTCTTTTTTTCATTCATTAATTCTTTCATACTTTCGTTCATATCTTTCTTTCTTTGTTCTTTTTGCTCATGAATGCTCTCTCTCGCCCCAATTTCAGAGCATTTATTTAACATCCGTTGAAGACATCCACCCATGGAGACACGCTCCAATCTCAGATTGCCACTTGGAAAATTTGTTTTGTTTTGGCGAAAGATGTGCTAGTGAGGTCTGTAGCCAAAAGGACGCAGAAGGGCAGAGGTGGAATGAGAGGGAAGCCAGTCTTCGTATATGGAATGGTCACCTTTTGGATTCTTTAATTATACACAAGTTTTGTATATAGAAGCGTTCTTATAATTATGTTAATGTATGATGTTACTTGCATACATGCACCGGTTGATATACATGCACATAGACAATGTATGAGTAGTGAGCAATGTCGTGGAATAAAAGCGTCCACACACATACATAAATACACAAACAAAGAAACAAACACACGCGCGCGCGCACACATATTAACACACATACACACCTTCACTAAAATCGGAGACACGCCGATGCACGAAGCGCCTTAACGTAGAGCCAAAGTGTATGGTCTTATCTCTTTCGCTTGCGCCATCTTACTTCCGGTCCACTGCACTTTCCTCAGAGAGTGAGAGACAGACAGACAGACAGAGAAGAGAGAGACAAAGAGAGACCCATAAGAAGTGAGTAGAGAGAAAGACAAAGAACGAGAGGTAGCAACAGAAGCACACATCGAGTGAAATTAAGTGGCGAGCGGTGATTTAGAGACGGCGACGACGACACGTCGTCTCGACTGAGATAGAGAGAGACGATAGGAGTGACCCGACGACGACGACAGAATGATAATCATTCACTTCAGGCAGCCACCGTCGTTTCCTATGTTACGGCAGAAGTAGGATGCGATGCTCCTTCTAAATTATAGAAGAGGAAGATAAACAATTAGCTCGGTGCTATAACACCTGCAGCAGCTTGAGTGCTCCAACGACCTCCTGTTCTTGACAAGAAGTCACGGTGGACAAATGACGCAAGTCATCCGTCACAGCGCGAACAACCGACCAATAACTCTGGGTTCAACCGAACGCTAAGACATAGCGACGTCTGAATGATATATTATTACGACACAATTTAATACGCAAGTAAATAATGAACTCTCGTCTGAAGGTGCGGACGACACACATTCGTCCATGGGCGTAGGACGTATGTACGCATGTAGTTGAGCATTTGTATAGCGCCATCTTAAGAAGGCAATCGTTGGTGATAACACGTTCTTTCCGAAACGAATGAGGCTCTGTTAGCAATAAAAATCTGCATATCTGCATTCTGCATGCAAAATATGTACGCATATACACGCGCATGAAAGTATGCATATGTGCGCGTTTATGTATATATATCTATGTATGCATGTATGCATGTATGTATGTATGTCTTCATGTATGCATGCATTAATATCACGTGTGGATGCATGTATTTATCAATCAATCAATTTCTGTTTATTCAGATATCATGCTGGCAAAAACGCAGCTTGTTTCAATAGTTATGTATTGAAGAGTGCAAGTATGTGTGTGTGTATGTATGTGTGTGCACTTTGTATCGTATGTTAATAAAAAATTATGTCGCCATCTGAATTGGAATGAGGTTTTCTTGTATTGAAGCGATCGTTGGCTGCTTTCCGGCAGCAGATCTTCAACGCCACGACAACAAAGTCGAGGATATTAGGAAGAAAATCGTTATTCAAATTGGCAGATATATAAATTACATATATTTATGTAGCGTATTTTAATTGGAAACTGCCACGAGTCGTTCGTAACGAGAAACACAAAACGATGATCTATCAAGCGATAGCGCTGATGGAGATAGCAGACAGCGAATGGTAAGGAAGCACGTGGCGCAGATTGTTAGGCAACCTGTTTCACAATGATAAAGATGCATGGCAAACGAGATTATGTTGGCTTAGTTCAGCTTTAGCGCTGAACATGAATCACGTCCAGCAGACTCTCTAATTTAGTTTTCTCGCTTCCAGAAGAAGACAGCGACGCACTTGACCAAGAGGACAATCACTACTACATAATGAGGACTACAGTCCATGCATACACACACATACATATATACATATACAAATTATACATACATACATACATATATACATATACAAATTATACATACATACATATATACACACGCTCATACACAGAGCCACGTATATGTATCCCATAAGCCCATACACTCCTACATAGGCATTCATAACCTCATACGTGGATGCATGCATACAAGCATACTGGGTTGAAAAGAGTCAATCCTTTTTATATAGGCCTATTATGAAGAAATACGTATGTTTACCTGGAGAAGAAAAATGATAAAAGTACACCGTACGCAGCGGAATTGCAGAGTAAACATTGCAGATGACGATTTGGACCAATGCACGATAACATAGAGAAGAGGTCGGTCAAATAATTAAAAATCCAGGTATGAACAGAACGAGGTATAAATTGCGATGCTTCATTTAAAGGAACGTTAGGCTATAAGATAGACCACGTGTTCTCACCATTAGCCTAACATCCGGTGACTTCATGAAGGATACGAAAGACCGAAGGCAAATCGTCAGTACAACACTCAAACAATGTTAATAGGATGGCAGTGGATCGTAGAGGACACTACTTGTCTACTTCAAGGTGCACAGATAAGAACTCTGTTACCGACAGGCGTGTTATCAGATGCCAGCACGCCTGCATCCATTCAGATACGGAGAACGTCACAGCAACAACAGCAGCAGCTGCAGCAGCCCATTCGTTTCTATTAAGGAGTGGGAGAAAAACACGCGTTCAGTTAATTAGCACGAAGACGCAGTATGTGATGCGTTTGTATTCGTCCGTTTCTCATTGTTATCCGGATTCTCGTTCATGCCACCTGGATGACGGCTATTAATAATCGAAGGTGGTCGAAGTCGTCGTGGCTTGTAAAACGCTGCTGGGATTTCCTCTTCTCCGTTGCCTTGATTTTCAGTAGGGATTTGCTGACTGTAAACCTGCGGCGATTTGGCATCTCAAGTACTACTCATAATATCGTGCGCTCCTTGATGTAGTTTGTCAACCAGAGAACGACGACCGACGTTTAAGGTTGGTCTACGCCCGACGACGTCTCTGTGAAAACGTGACTTGTGTGCAGTATTCACCGACATTCTTCTTCAATTTGTCCTTAACAGAGTCGCTGCCATCATCGACGTCGTCTGCTTCCATGTAACGGTCGTCATTAACATCGTCGTCGTCGTCATCATCATCATCATCATCATCATCATTAGCAGCAGCAGCAGCATTAGCATCCTTATGATCATCATCATCCTGGTTATAATCAACAGCATCAGCATCATTGTTATCGTCATCATAGTCATTACTCTAGCAGTAAATTCCCGTTCTCTGTTTTTTCACAGAGCAGACTTACAACGATCGGTTCTAATTTTACACATCGTATTAATTCTTAATGATCAAC
Organism: Bimastos eiseni; assembly: GCA_959347315.1. Lineage (NCBI taxonomy): Eukaryota > Metazoa > Annelida > Clitellata > Crassiclitellata > Lumbricidae > Bimastos > Bimastos eiseni. The sequence goes on along the minus strand of OY365806.1, from coordinate 15,105,144 downwards.
AGATTCCATATCTCATGTTGAAACCATTGACTGCAGAGTAAGGATGGCAGTATGTATGGCTAATGGTTGAGCTGAAAAGAAGACAGCAGACGATGTTAGACGACGACGACTAAATGACTGATTTCCCGGATGTTCACCTGACTTGGTTTTGGCGCGCCATCGTTTGATTCCTAGTGAATAAGACACAGGCCATGGACCTCGTAACTCAGGCAACAACGATTTCTTATTGTATGTAATAAGTTAATAAGTTAGTAAATTGCATGGCTCAATAATTTTTGAATAATGCGAATTTTAATTTAGGGAAGGCGCTGATCTCATCCATGCAGCTTTTGCGTGGCCTTTTATTTACAATGACAATCAAAATGAAATATGGTGATTTAAACGGTTTTGTTTTTTAGGGCGATTCAGAAGAAAGTGAGGAGTCATCAGAAAAAACGTTTCGATCATGTAATTGCGTCGATCGAAAGTTGAGAAGGAAATAATTTCTCTGAGTGATTCGAGTGAAGTGGATGAAGTGAGGAGAGCACTTTACAATAGACAAGACTTAAGTGAGGAGAACACTTTACAATAGACAAGACTTAAGTGAGGAGAACACTTTCAATTGACAACACTTAAGAGAAGAAGACTTTTCAATTGACAACACTTAAGTGAAGAGTACTTTCAAATGTACAGCACTTGAGTGAGCACTACTTCTCAATTGTCAGCACTTTACTTGAATATCACTTTCAGCATGCGACTCTTTTAAGTGAAGTGCATTTCTCAATTCCCGAACTTGATTTCTAATAGATAAGTTGTATATTATAGACCTACAGATTGCTTCGCTCTATCACACAGTCTGAGACTCTAGAGGAGCTCGTAACTGTCTGTCTAAATATCTTCTATATCTCTTCACCCGTCTTTGCATCTCTACCTGTCTTTATATCTCTACCTGTCTTTATATCTCTACCTGTCTTTCTTATATATCTACCTTTCATTATTATATGTTTCAATAAATAAATCAACAACCACTGGCTCATCGCCTGTAGATGTCTGACGTCTTGCTGATCACATCTCTGCCTGTTTTTATATCTTCACATTTCTTTCTTATATCTCTACCTTTCCCTTTTTATATCTCTGAGACCTTTCGCTTGCATTCTCTACACGTGGGCAACTGGATTAGTTTCTGAATACATTCACATAGAGCACTGACAACTCCATTCGAACATTTCAAGTAATGTGGGCGCTACATCAATTGCGACGTCGCATGATAGGGTGCCATTGCTCTGGACACTGCGTCAGCGCACCTCATGGTCACCATCATCAGGGCCTTCCGGTGGTGGAGCGCAGATGCAGCGTGACCTCAGCATCGGCTGCAGGCAGGACAAGCTGCTTCGACCGCTTCATGGAAGTCGTCACCAAGTGCAGGACGTCCTCCTCCTCCGCCGCCGCCACGGCAGCCTCATTCTCCTCCTCCACCAGAGGACAGGTGCTGCCACTCGACGACAGATGCAAGAATCTCAGCTGCAAACGGTGCAGATCGCTGTGCATCCAAACCATCCTCGTCATCGTCAACTTCATCTTTCTGGTAGGCCTACGTCAGGTTTTATGGATCATCAATCTCAATGTCAATACGACGACCGCTTATATTGCTCCAACTCTCACTGTTGCTCTTACAACTGCTCTGTCATCTGTATGCATTCTCTACTCTAGGTACAGTATACGTGTAGCTATATAGACCCCGGTCCAATGGCTTGAAAGAGAGGCTGTGGCTTAGTGTATTTAGTGTATGTCACTTTGAAAATAAGCTTAAATTTCCCATACAATGCGATTCCGCCCACAGGTGCGTCTTACCAAAGGAAAAATTCCAGCTATACGTCCATTACATTAGTGTTGATTTTTACTGTATTTTTTACTATTGTCAGCAAAGTTATTGTTCTTATCATTACTTTGAAAATTACCATTGCTGATACAATCATTCAGTGCTTTTTCTAGAGAAAATGTGTTGGAACGCATCCGTACTGACAAAAGAAATGACGCTAAAATTAGCTGCCAAATAAATTTTTTACAGGACACATTGATAACAATCTATACGCTTAAAAATTTTAGATTCTGAAAAATTGTAAAATTTTATATCAATTTCCAGAGTTTTTGCACAACTGCTAATTTATTTTTTAGTACGTGAAAATAAGGCGCCGTTAAACGCGCAATTTACAAAATTTTATTACTAGGCTATCTTATTGTTTCAAAATAATTATTATTGTTTAACAATAGTCGGTTGCCATAGCCTTGTTATTACTAACACGGTTGCCATTGTTATTACTATTATCGTCTCTGTTAATTCTATTATCGTTATAGTTCTGATTCTTGCTATTATAGGCCAACTTGTTGTGTCAGTAATGGTCGTTAACGCTTACCGGCGGATTTCTATAATGAATTCTGCTTATTGTCGTTGTCGTCACCATCATTATGGTCAATGTCATTGCCACCGTCATTTTTAGCGCTATTGTCTCCGTCATTTCCACCGTCATTGTCATTGTAATCGTCATCGTCACCTGGACTGTGATCGTCACCGTTGCTGTCACCTTTTTACCGTCCTCGATGTGCTAAGTATCAGAGGCCGTGATTTTCAGATGAGTCCAAAGACGTGAGACTTATTTGCGACGGTATTTCTATAGTGTGGCTTCAATTTTGCTTCAGTTGTCCAGAATCGGCGAATCGAATGCCACGCCCTCTGCCGATAACGCGGACAATCGATCCATCGACGCTTTATTTGAACGCAAAGCGCCAGTAAACGTGACATATCATGCAAGTCGAAAGGCTCAACGTTACGACTATACGCCATTAAATACTATGGATGCGAGTGCCATTCAAATCGGAGCTGGTTCAATTGACTCTTCGTTCAGGCGACTCATGAACGGGACATTCCAAACAGCGACTCTAATACTAAGGATCTATCTCTGAGATCATCTGATAGACGACGAATCTCAGTCACAGACTCCGCCTCCATGTGACCTTAAGGACGCGTTACTTGGTCGAACGACCAATCAGAGAACAGTCGTGTATTGTGATCTGAATGCATGATTTTAGAAAACGAAGTAACCCGCTTATGGTGACGTCATCAAACGAGTTAGAGTGCGTTGCAATTGGTTGACTTCATCCTTTCTAATAATTCGTAACAGCGACTTTAATACGGCCGCAGTCTATCGGTCTGTCCTCTGTCAGCGAGAGTCATATATCGGTGCTTCCTTCTTGTCACGGAGACTTTGTCATAAGAGCATCACCAGATGCAATTGCTGTCACCATCATTATTGGCAGCAGCAGCAGCGACGGTGGCAGCTGCTTGTCAGGCGAAGCAACTGCACAAAGGTAATTATTTCTCGCCTGTTAGCTGTTGAATGCGTTGGTAATGTCCAGCCTGCGAGTGAGTCGTTGGTATTCTGCCAAGGAGGCTTAGAATTGTAAGTAAAAAAATCGCCGTCTGAGGCAGGAGATGTGGCATCACGAACCAGCTACTGCAAACTGACGACCGCATCTATGATGTACCGTAAAGCGGAAACTGCAATCGAAGCGGAGTATTCAACAATGGAAGAAACTATAGCAGAAGATGCGAAACCAGTTTCCGGTGTATATTATGGAGCTCAGAGATAGGAACAAATCTGGATTCGAATCCATCACTAGCTTGGACTCGGTCAGATTCGGACTAAGAACAATGAGAGTCACATCATAAATTTGCTAATTGGGGACTTTAGCTTACAGCCCTACAATCCATGCATACTATAGCTCGTCTCCCTACGCTCACTATGTCTCCCTCTGCACACTCGGTCCCCTCTATTTACCCGAACCCTTCCGTTCACTTTGTTTCCCTCCGCCCCCTCGGCCCCACTGCGGTCACTCAGTCCCCCTCCACACACTCAGTCCCCCTACCGAGTATGTGGAGCAGACCGAGCGCTCCACATACTTGGTCCCCTCCTCCTTCCTCCGCTCGCTCGGTCGGCCATCGATCGGACGGATGGGATTGACAACCACGACCGACGTCGGCCGAACACGTATCGCTAAAATTCCAATTCGATAACGACCCCGAAAACCGATATATTGACTACGACGACAAATCGACACTTACTTCCGGTTCTCCCTACACTCCTCCGACAACTCCATCGATTTCTTATCGCACTCGGTGCTAATCTGTCTTCGGCCAGATAGAGGCGTCGTCTGTCGTCATCGGTCTAGGTGGGCAATGGCGCAGAGGACGCTACTGCTGGTGGTGGTGGTCCTATCTTCGTTTGCCAGTGTAGACATGGATCGCCTGCGCTTCCTCTTCTCCAGGCCCCATCCCTCCATCCTAGATCTCGTCTTCAGATACGACTGCCTCCGTCCTAAAGCACCGTCATTCCGCTTTTCTTACTCGCTCCTAATGTGTCTTCAGCTCCCCTGTATCTCTCTGGCACTCTCTCTCTCTCTCTCTCTCTCTCTCTCTCTCTCTGTCCGCTTCTTTCTTCGTCTCTCTTTTCTCGCGTCGATAGACGCGAATTGAGTGCAACTTTTAGGTGATTAGTTGCGTCGAAGTGACTTCTCACTGGTGTATCATAATTCTGGTGGAACCGTCAAGTTTAACGAACGTCGTTATCACTTCATCTTCGATTCAATTGTTCAGATATTCTTCTGTTACGTTTCATGACATTCGCATTCATTTTCGTCGGTAAAAAGTGAGAGACTATTACATAGAAGATGAGAATTACATAAATTTTCACTTGGTGAAATGCTATTAATTTATATTGTAAGACTCATTGTTATTCACCATGATGCGTTAAATTATACAACGTATACGAATACCTATACCTATATGCATGCATAGCATAGCAGTAGAGGCAACAGTAGCGTAGTCTGAGACACAGTATGCCATACATGGAGTGTTAGAGGGAGAAGGTGGAAGAGGAGAGGGATATCTCCCGCGTGTCCATGTCTCTTATTTCATAATGCACTTCTTTATTTATGCATGTGCCCAGATCGTGCATCCGATGCACAAACGCCATACGAATATCCTCTCGCTCTGTCTCTCTCCCTCTCTCCCTCCCTCTCTCTCTCTCTCGCTCTGTCTCTCTCTCTTTCACTGTCTCTCTCTCTTTCTTTCTCTGTCTCTCTCTCTCTGTCTCTGTCTCTCTGTCTCTTTCTTTCTCTCTCTGTCTCTCTCTCTGTCTCCCTCCCTCTCTCCCTCCCTTTCTCTCTGTCTCTCTCTCTATCTCTCAGTCTCTCTCTGTCTTTCTCTGTCTGTCTGTCTCTTTCTTTCTTTCTCTGTCTCTCTCTCTCTGTCTCTTTCTTTCTCTCTCTCTGTCTCTCTCTGTCTCCCTTTCTCTCTCCCTCCCTCTCTCTGTCTCTCTCTATCTCTCAGTCTCTCTCTGACTTTCTCTGTCTGGCTGTCTCTCTCTCTTTCACTGTCTCTCTTTCTCCCCCTCTCTCTCTGTCTCTGTCTCTCTCTGTGTGCCTCTCCCTCTCTGCTTCTCTGCGTCTCTCTGTGTATATATAGTACATACGTGCGTCGATATGTATATATATATATTGTGGTATGTATCGTCCTTTTGGATATAATAAGGACTCAATAATGGGGCGCATGATGCCACATTGAAACGGGTTAGGGCATCCAGGCTGCTCCTTAGGTCCGAGGGTTGACCTAATCCTTTTGCCTTTACTTTCATCACTCCTTTTGTAGCTCATTTAACCGCTCATTTAACTCCGTTAAGAGGATCTACAAAGGAAGAGTAAGAAGAGTTGGTTGTGGTCTGTTTGGTTCTGTGCGTGGGAGGAGGTTTTGTCCGATATGTCCAGGTGAGTCACCGTCGGATGCTGTCACGTCTTAGAAATTGTAATATGAGTTTTATATAAAGAGAATCGTGCGTTGAGCCTAGAAGAGAATTCAGTTTATAAGGCTGTGAATTATTGTCCGCTAAGACTGTTGTGACCAAAATAAACAGGGTTTAATGCGAACAATGTCTGCCTTCATCGCTCGAACTGATGAGACCACGTGACAAGAGAATGGAAATACGAGACATTATATATATATATATATATATATATATATATATATATATATATATATATATATGAATACATTGTCTCTGATTTTCCGCCTTCTATATACTGAGCATAGGATATATATATATACATATATATATATATCGATGCATTGAATCTTTTGTTATTTGGTCATCGCTTCGTCACTTCCTTCCAATCCAAAGCATTTCCGGTCTTCAACGTCATTTCCTGTTTCTTTCGATCGGATTCGATGCTTTTTTGCCTCTCTAACTTGAACGACTGCCTCTTCATTTCAATTTGCAGTCTTTGTGGCTCCAACTCGTACAATTATTTAGAACATGCTCTAAACGTGGGTTCTTTGCGGCTGATAATGACATCGTGTTCGTTAATAAATGCATTCAGCGAACACATATCACGCTATCACGCAATCCATCCGTCTGTTCATCCATCCCTTTATCCATCCATCCATCCCTTTATCCATCCATCCATCCCTTTATCCATTCATCCCTTTATCCATCCATCCCTTTATCCATCCATCCCTTTATCCATCCATCCATCCCTTTATCCATCCATCCATCCCTTTATCCATCCATCCATCCCTTTATCCATCCATCCATCCCTTTATCCATCCATCCCTTTATCCATCCATCCCTTTATCCATCCATCCATCCCTTTATCCATCCATCCCTTTATCCATCCATCCCTTTATCCATCCATCCATCCATCCCTTTATCCATCCATCCATCCCTTTATCCATCCATCCCTTTATCCATCCATCCATCCCTTTATCCATCCATCCCTTTATCCATCCATCCCTTTATCCATCCATCCCTTTATCCATCCATCCATCCCTTTATCCATCCATCCCTTTATCCATCCATCCATCCCTTTATCCATCCATCCCTTTATCCATCCATCCATCCATCCAACTTTGCACTATGCACATATCCATTCATCCGTCCGTCCTTCCAAACATACTTTCTTGCATCCATCCATCTATCCGTCCATCTCTTCATCCATCCATCCATCCGTCCGTCCGTCCGCCCAGGGTTGTCCATGGGTCCAATTTTCATGACCCGACACGAACCGACCCATCCAAAATGGTCCCGACCCTACCCGACCCGACTTATGAAGCTGAATATCTGACCCTCTACCCGCCTTTGTGCCAATTTTACTAATATTATTTTTCATAAAATTCTACTGTCATAAAAACGTTACACAGTCAAACTGCTATATTGGCTGACAATATTGATATTTTATGCTCATAATTACTAAACGTATTAGTGAAGCAACTTCGATGCCCTTCGTTTGCTCCATTTATTTCAACCTAGAAATACCTTCTCCATAAATTCATGCATAGGAATTACGGATGTGACTCTGTACGTAAGAGACCGTACCTCATGCCTCAGCGTACCCTATCAGGACTCAGTTCTTTTTCTTAGAGGTCAATCGCCCTTTGGTCTGCTGTTCAATCGGCTTTGAGATAGCCTTTGGGATGTCATTTATTCCTCATTCATGTGCGCTTAGGGGCTTTTGCCAATGAACGCATGCACAGATTCGAAGATGTAAGCTGAAACGAATCATTATGAAAAGCACAGAGTTGAAAATATAAACTGATGTGTCGAAATGAGTCCGGGCTTGGGACCTGGCCCAATCCGACCCAAGACCCTCGCTCACTGTGACCCGACCCGCGGAATGTTCAGATATTCGTGACCCGACCCACATGTTGACCCGACTCACGGGTAGACCCGACCCTAGTCTGAGTCCGCCCATCCATCCATCCATCCATCCATCCATTCATCCATTCATCCATTGACCCATCCATCCTGTCAACTATTCATTCAGCCATTGTCCATCCATCCATCCACTTAACAGTACATCCAATCTTTAGTCTTTACCAATCCGTCCCTACATTCCATGCTGAGCCATTACTGTCGGAACTTCACTTCCTGTCATGGTTTTTGCTTCCCAATCTTTACGTTTCAAACTCACCGTATACATGACACCCTCAGAGTACAGCTACATTCTCATTTGGGCCAATGGCCTATATATATATATTTGGTGGATGCATCTGGGAAACGGTCCCACGCATGAAGTCAAACCTTGAAATTACAACAGATCTGGCTAGATTTTCGCGAGTACTTCCGTCAGTTGACTTGACTCACTCTGTTGACGAATTCGAGTGTCATAATATTATATAAAAAATAGTGCTTCTAAACCAGTTTCCGATGTTCGGTCGTTTTCGGGACTATTCACTATCCCTGGCAGAGTAAACGATGCCACTGGTAAATGTTAGGGGCCTCGAGTAATTGGTGCTCACTTTCTCAGACCATCACCAATTTATTTCAAGATAAGTAGTGTTGTTTTAATAATGTTTTAATTTTAGTTTTAGTTTTAGTTATGATTGCTAGTCTTCATTTTTAGTTTTAGTTTTAGTTATGGTTGTTTCTCAATTATAGTTTTAGTTTGCGTTGTAGTTTCTATGCCCCAATTATAGTTTTAGTTAGTTTTAGTTTTGTCAATTAAGGTTGTATGTAGTTTTAGTTGCTGGTTTTAGTTTAAGTAAGCTAATTATAGTTTTGCTTAAGTATGCCAATTACAGCTTCAGTAATTTTATAACAATTTAAGCTATTGCACTAATTCTTTAATTCTAATCGAACTTCTATGACAGACCATAATTATTATGGTCTACCATTGACATTCGTCACGTGTGAGACCAAAAACGAGATAAATGAAAATTTCAACATTTCTGAATTAATTAAGTGAACTTTTCGCAATAAGTACCATACATTTTTGCTAAATAAAAAATATAGGATTCGAATTCGCGGTAAGCGGTAATCGGAAGTAGGCCTAGACACATCTCATTCTCATAGTGTGTCTTAGAAGAGGTACTGTGTGGTATAACATCACATCATTTGCAGAATTATGCACAAATCATGCAAACAACGAATAGGTGCCTAAGTTATAAAAATTTTCAAGCAGATATAGTTGTTTTAGTGTGGCTAAATATCGTTTTAGTTTTCGTTGCATCTATTTTCGTTTCGTTTTAGTTTTAGTCGCCGCAAATTTCGTTTTAGTTTTAGTTTTCGCTGGCGGCCAAATTTAGATTTCGTTTTAGTTTTCGTTAACGAAAACAACACTAAAGGTAGGTCTCCTAGACCTCTGGCTGGAAAAAGTTGCGCAAACGTGTGGCCAAAATGTTATTCTATTAATTGGTTCGCTAAATACTTGACTCATGAAACACTCCGCTGGTAATCTTACGACGCTCGACAAGCCCCATAATTATTAGATGGTTCGCTCTCTCAGACCCATACATTCTTCTTATGGCAGCAGATTCTCTGGTAAAAAGAACAACGCAGTATTGCTAATAATTGACGGAAGGCCCTTCTTCCAAAGCTCAGTTGTGCGTAGGACCATAAGACGGAGCATCGAGGTTTCAGAGCAACTGTGAGTCGCAGTGAGCAAGGGTCTTGCTCAACGTCAACATATGTTAACTGCTTCATATGAGACTAAAATTCGTATACTCATCTCGTTAAGCGTAGACCGCTCTAATCAGTCGGCGGTGCTTCAAAGTGGTTGCGTGAGCCATTGAAGGTGTCCTATTCCTCGAATTGGCTAAGCAAATCTTGCGACTATTCTGTCCCGTTCATCTGAGGAAGCGAACGATTGGAGCATGACGAAATCTTCAGTTGATATATAGAGAGATGATAACAATTCCATAAACACATTTAAAATGCCAGTAGCGCTTCTGAATTCACGCAGAAAGAGACGTTACGAGAATAACCGAAAGCTTCACATCACATTATGCAGAAAGTCTATTGCTTTATCGAAAGAAGTCATTGCATATTCGTATGTATAGGCTCTATGTCTGTCATTACGGTGTTCGTCGTCATTATTAGGCGTCAGATGGAGCCATTGCTACTTCCGTTTATCGGTCGTGTCTCTAAATAGCGTGCGCAACTGCGGGGTTCTATGGTAATCATGGGGTTCTATGGTAATCAGCGGTTCTATGGTAATCATGGGGTTCTATAGTAATCATGGGGTTCTATGGTAATCATGGTGAGCTCCATGGTTATCACGATGAGTTCCATGGTCATCTTAGGGGGCTTTATGGCAATCATTTGGGTTTCCATGGTAATCATTCAACCGTGTCCTCACCGTCTTTTGAGTCGTCGTTGTAATCGTCGTTTTTGAATCTCATCGTCATTACCTGCACAGTTGTGATCTCTCTCAATTCCTCTCTTTTCTTGTATCTGTCTTTGTCTCTGTCTCTGTATCCATTTCCCTCCGTGTGTCTTGCTCTCCTTCCCGTTTGTTAGAATCGTGAGCGATAATGCATGTCAGTCAATAAGGACCACAAACTGTGCCAACCATCAATACTTCGCTGTATATCATATCGATATGTCCTATAACCGTGCATATATCAATATGCCAATATATACGCAATGCGCATACATAATTATATATATATATACTAAATATATAATATATATAATAAAAATGTGTACACATTATAGACATTGTTGATTTATATAGTTAAAATAAGCACATGTTCACATAGACGTATATGCATCTACGACTATGTGCGTGATATAATAAGCAACATCCGCCTTATGCTCTTCCCCTTTACCTCTCTAACCGCTATCGCAATCGGAACTGGACCGCCCTGGACTTTTTACAACCCGTTGATTCAATCGCTCGTGAATAAGCTAGTGCCCCATGCACGGCTTTTGAGCTCGGGTGGCGCTTTAGAAGTTTTGAGATCACGATCGCGTTTAAACACTTGCAAAGTCAAATGTGTAATACAGGTTTATATCTAATTATTGGATATGCATAATATTTATATAAATGTGTTTATAGATGTAGATACATAATGAAATATATATATATACACATACATATACATACACATATACAAACGTCTTTACGCTAGTTATAATAGGTCTGACGTCCTGCAATGTGCTTATAGCGCAGCTAAGACTGCAGAGGTAAGTGGACTTTGGACGACAAACACTGCAGGTGCGCGCCTCAACGGCGCCGGGCATTCGTTGGTTCTCTTGAGCGAGTTATTACGACGGGGCGTCGTTCGCTGAAGGGTTCCAGCGCAACGCAACTGCATCATAATATAATACGTCGATATAATATGATCCCTTCGGTGAAGAATGTCTGCCGCTTATGATTCTGTGACGTTCCTCCATTACGAGTCGAACCGATGATGCAACTACACGGCTATGGATCCAAGTAGACCCACATCGACCATTAATCAGAGTCGTAAATTTCTCATTTATCCAGCGCCTAATGTAAGGAGTTGATGAGCCTGTTTATTTCGCAGGCACCCAATCAGTAAGAAATCGATGCAGTGGCTTGATGATTCAGTTAAGAGTAGAGGAGGTCAGAAGGTCAGACAGGTAACCATTGATGAACGGATCGTCACGGTAGATGGCGTTTGGTCGCGGAAGAATGACGCACAGATTAGGACTATTAATATCCATCAAGCTTACAGTTTATTATTGTGTACGGTCACCTCTCCCGAATAAGCCACGGCAGCGGATGTAATCGATGATTAATGTTTGTCATGCATACACCTTGTGTTCCACCTATTAGGCGCGGTTCCAGTTCCATTGGGCATACGATTATCTGACCCTACGATGGAATTGAGTTGCGGTGCTTGTAAACGATATCGGTTCATTTGCTGCTGCGTGACTGATGGCAGCGCTACCCTTTATCTCAAGAACACTCTGCGTTAATGTGAAGCTTACTTACTCACATGCCAAACTAAGGACACTTACAGGTAGCCCAATAAATAATCGTTCCTTCGTTTAGAACATTATTCATATGCAGATGGGACGCGGTGGCGTAGCGGTATGTTCTGTGCATTGCAACTGAACGGACACAGGTTCGATCCCATCTCAAGTCACTGCGTATAGCGACCTTGGACAACGTGCTCACCCATAATTGTCTGCGAGGAAGGCAACGGAAAACCACATCACTTATCTCATTCCCGAGTAGCTTAAAGCCATTGAAGCTGCCTTTGGGCCGAGAACTCGTCATCATCATCATCGTTATATGCAATATAACAGTTAGTCATGATAGGCTTATGCGTCAATCTAAATTTAATTTCATACGAACCTGCCACACGAAGAGTTCTTGCAATATTTCTTCAGACTCATTACCAACGATTGATGTCTCTTTGATTATGGTAATAGCTCTACATAAGTCAATGGTTTAGATTAGATTATAATGTTCAATATCAGACTGTCTTCTAGAATGCAAAGTCTGATGTCGCTCGGTGAATGCGCTGCAGTCAATAATAAATACCTTATTAAAGCGAAGAACGTCATCAATAATTGTGTATAAGATTCGCCTCCGTCATTGCATTATTAATGCGCTGCACTGTATGGATAGTAGTTATGCAAAGGCGTAGCTACAAACTCTCGTCACGCATCAAAATACTCCGCATCCATCTCCTATTGAGTATTTTGTCTCTCAGCGTTTATAAAGATCCTGAACCAAAGAACGTTGATCAGCTCAAACGTCACCTTCAACGAGCGTGGGGATCGATTAAAGTTGGAACTTCAGTCGCTGAAGCAGTCTAAGCCGCATAGAGTCGGTGTTGTCATTAAGCATAGCGCAAATACTGTACGCTAATAGTCTACGTCTGTATTGTGTTATGGTCTACTAGGCCTAATATTTTGCTTATAGTGATTTTTTGATGAACAATTTGTATCGCATGACACTTTTTCCGGGAAACTGGCTCTCTTCAATTTGTTTAATATAATACTATAATGACAACCACGGACCGGATCAAAGTCAAATTTGTGCAAAAATCTTTCATTTGACTTGTGTAAGCCTATGCACTGACAAAATATCAGAAAAATATGAAGCCGTTCCTGAGAAAACGCACTTTGAAAACGGTGAACGAACTTTTTTGTCGCCCTATATTTAATTCGGAGTTTCATAGTAAAAATATTCTTTATTCCTATGCAGCACAGCCACAGAGTTGTAACTTATAAGTTCTGGGGGATTAGTTCAAGGACAAAGAGATAGTTGATCTCCGTTTAAACTTTAAATACTAGTATAAATGCATTGAAAGCTCCCCAAAACTGCTAACCATGAAATAAATAGAGAAGCGAGAGGATGTCACAGAGGCGATAATTGGAATATCTGGCGTTTCTGGCGCTCGTTCACTGGCTCGCTTTTCCATATCTCGGTTTTTCGTTCATTGGAAATAATGGCGATGGTTGTTATTCGTCGTTGGAGATAATTCAGTTGAACGATGACGAATAACCGAATATTTGCGTCTAATTCTTCGTCAACAACATGCAAATTGTCTTCGCTCCAAACACATATCCAGTCTCTCTGTTCCATTGGCGACAACCGAGCGATTTATATCTCGACGTCGCATATACGCATGCCTGCATGTCAAGCTGTCACGTATACATATTACGCATGCCTGCATGTCAAGCTGTCACGTATACATATTGATTACACTTATATGATGTGTATACTGAACGCGGGAGGGGACGAAAGCAGGGACGGATGGAAACAGATAGAGAAACAGAGAAGGACTGAAGGACGCATAACCAACCTAGTCATTCTATACAGCTCCATTCTTACTTGATCTTCACGATTACATTTCTGATCGAAATGAATTTACTGTTGGCACATTCATTTACACAACCGAAGACTTTATCAGATTCCAATGGCAAAACTAAAAGAACGTTTGCATTCGGTGTTTGGCCTCATACTGCATGTTTACGAAGCTATACTTTAGAAACAGGTCTCAACTTGTCTCCTGTAATGAAACAGACTCGTCAATAAAGATTAAAAAAATTGGAGTCACGCAAAGATCCATTCAAATGTGTTATTGATTCTTAACGACACCGTTCCATATCGAAGATGATTTGGTGTTGCCCTCCTCCTTTTTCCAAGCTTGAGACTGGCACTGTCAAAATCCAAACAGCGTAGGAGTCAAAGATCCATTCATGGTCCTCTTCTCTTTCTATAATGACCTGCTCCAATGTTCCGTCGACCCTTCTTACACCCCCATTATTTGCTTGCCGTGTCAGTATCCTCGTCTTAAAGTCCCATGTTAAACTGCGGGAGTACTTATATATATATATCCGGAATTTTGCATTAGTCTTATGCATGTAGTTTACATATTACAATTGGTTCGTTGCGAATCGACACACTTAATACAGCGAAATCCATTCACATTTGCTTCGAATAAAGCCAAAAAATTCCATTCTTTGAAGTAGATTTGAAATTACACAACATCCCTCGTATACCAATAATCACATCTAAAAATATTTAGGCGTTTATGTTTATCAATCTCTCACTTGGATTAACCACAGTAGAAATGTTTCACAAATAGCTTATAACACTGAAATTCATTCCGCATTGCATATCTATTATCTGAAACAATATGCAAGAATCTTTATTTCATGTGGATACGTTGACACTTAACATGCTCCAATGTCACCAGCCGCCTACCTAACTTAATTTGAGTAAGTATCCTTTGTCAACCCAGTTGTACGACACGATATAGGCTATATATCATATTATATTCATGTAATATTTAGATGTGATTGCTTCGATAGTATCTTGACTTTCGATGTTAATCGAAATCTAATTTGATAGCTTAATGACTGACATCGAACGCGTCAGTTTAGGATTCGATTTTCTGTGCGCGGTTGCAGCTTTGTAGTAGTGGAAGTAGTAGTATTAGTAGTAGTATTAGTAGTAGCAGTAGCAGTAGTAGTAGTAGTAGTAGTAGGGGAAGTAATGGGAAGTAGTGGGAAGTAGTAGTAGTAGTAATTTCAGTTTAACGACGCTGTGTGATAAAATAGACTATTAGCGTCCCCCTCCTCATTTTTCTAGGCTTGAAACTGGCATTGTTAGAGTGGAAGCAGCGGAGGAGTTTTGCAGCTTCGCAATTGGGTCTATTCCAATTTATTGCCCATCCATGGCAATCGTACGTCATTAGTCTTAGCTTGGCATCTCTGTACAGTCTTCAGAGGACCAGAGAGAAGAGGAGGTTGAAAAGCTGCTAAGACGAAACAGATTGGAAGGCGGAGTTCAATCCCAGTTTCAACGGAACTCACTTTCGATCCTGTTCCAAGAAGCGCGTTGAGAACGCCGCTGATTTGGGCGGGGCTATGTAATTACCTGATCACATTACATTACATTATCATTAATGATCGCAGTCTGTTTTGAAAAGAAACCTCTAAACACACGATGAAAGCAAGTAATTCCATTTATCTACATTGCCAGACTGTGTGTCCGAGTCACATGATCGCATTTTAATAAATAGACTATAACAAAAAGTCTACATGGTTACGTAGTGCACGCCATGGTGGACTATAACCATCGACGTTACTCGTCGGCCTATGCTGCTTAGGGTGACCTTCCATATATTCAAATACAATAGCATCAATGAAATTCCACTGTCACCAGCCACTTTGATGTACCTTGATGGAATCTCACACCATGTAACCTGAGATCTGAAATCAATTAAACCACAGTCTATGCATCAGTGTACAGAGAGTGTATCGTTGCCTTCTCAAGGTAATAACCTCGAGAATACGAAAGGATCATTCATCCATTTGCACGATGGCCAACAGATGAAAGTGGCCTAAAGGGTACACGCCTAACAGTCTTAGAGCAGTTCTAATAATATGATGAGGGAATTCCAGGCAAAGACGACAGACAGCGAAGAGTAGAGGGACCTTCAGTGTTGAGCAAAGACTAACAGATAATCCAATCCAATATCTATCAGCAATTCAATTAAGAGTCCGTAGACTGAAAGGATGGCACTGCTTGAATAGCACTTATTGAATTGCACTTATTGAATAGCACTGATTGAATAGCACTAATTGACTTGCACTTATTGAATAGCACTGATTGAATAGCACTAATTGAATAGCACTAATTGAATAGCACTAATTGAATAGCACTAATTGAATAGCACTAATTGAATGGCACTGATTGAATAGCACTGATTGAGTAGCACTCAAAACCTACTCGTAAACACTTCTTTGCTATTCTTCCCCAAGCGATGAAAAGTCAGTCATTTAGCGCTTCTATTGCACATCAGAATTCAGAATAATTATTAAATGCTAGAAGTTAATCCCGATTTTCATTCCACGACCGCGAGTTAGCATTTGCAATGGCGTTGAGTTCAGAAATCCATCACTTCCTCCTCCCTCCCATTGCTCGGAAATCTATTCCTGCTTGAAGTCATCACACTGTAACGTACAACAGAAAATCGCCTAATACGATTATGTCGCTTATTTTCAGCCAGGCTCTACAAACGTATGATACATATATAAGGCTGCTCCATAGAATGGCATCGTCTTTCCGCTGTTAAAACGAATTACCTTGCTGACCACCGCATATACATATATGTATGACCCCCATGCCATTTACGCCAAAGCATAGACGAGAAGTCGTCAAGTATAAGCTTTCTGCTGCGTGGACGGACTTTGTTTGGCTTCGATTGCTTCCTGCCTCCGCACCGTTCGTCCACGGTCCATTAGATGTCTCCTTAATCTCGTTATGGCGTCATCCTGTCCTTACTCGAAATAATGGTGATCTATATCCAAAGTCGACGGCGGTAATTCGGGGCAGCGTTACACTGAAAGGTCGACAGAGAAAGCGTAAGAGGGAGACAAGTTTCATACGTATATACACTATACGAGACACAGGTGAATATCTATAGACTCTGTTTGATATCCAGGCACACTCTGCAACAGCGAAACTATACGGTCTATAAATAACCGTGTGTAAATGTTCCAGGTTGCCTCGTACAACCGTTGCTGAAGCGATATCAAACCTGGACTTTGTTATTACGCATTATTTGATCCTTATTATTAAGTTTTCGCTGTTTTTGCATGGGATGACTTACCGAGAACATGTTTTAATGCGTATGTAAAATAAGACGTAGTCACTTTAGTATCCTTGTCAGTATCATTGTTTCTTTCATTGGCACCAGTAGGAATGTTTCTTCAAACTAAGCAGAACACAGCTGGTACACAACAATGACATGAATTAAACAGTTTGCATGGCACGGTGTCTGAAATTGGACATGCATTTGCAACATGGACATCGTATTCAAGAGCCCATGCCCAAGTATGGTTACTCTGCCTTTTTGCTACTCTGTACAGGTCACATCAGTGCTCAGCAAACTTGTAAACAAGTTAGTTAGAAATATTGGACAAGTAAACTTATTCAAACATAAGCTATAATGTTCAATTTATGTACGTACTACATTTTTGCTCTATGGTTTCTTTAACGAAAGACATACAACATTTGAAACTTGGATAATATGCCATAGACGAGTCTTAGCAGGACATATAACAATTGTTCTCTGAAGTCTTATGCCATTGTTTATATTAGAAAGGCGATTAACATTTATTAGAACAGCGGTTAACATTGATCTTGGCAAAAGTTGAACATAATGCGTTTGTCCTCTATACAGTCCGACCAAGTCGTCTCTTTTAGAACACTTGGTAGGTCGTTTGGACATAGATTTGAAAACCTCGTTTTGAATGCATCGATTTGTTCTGCATCGTCTCTTATGGTTTGTCCATTTTCGCTGAAGAAACGCCCTTTTCAGTCGGCTGAATCCCATAGGCTGCATATATACCTCTCTGTTTCTACTGCATCTAATACGTCATGTGATATGTTTGCATGCATACATTTCTATGACTGTAAGTGCGCATGTAAGAATGTATGCCTGTGTGTAGAAATGCAAGTGTGTGTGTGTGTGTGTGTGTGTGTGTGTGTGTGTGTGTGTGTGTGTGTGTGTGTGTGTGTGTGTGTGTGTGTGTTACGTCATGCTTATCGGAGAGAGCAGTCTGTTTAAGAAGTGCATGCAAGTGCAAATGTTGCGAATGCGTATTAATACTTGTTTATCCCAGCTGCTGCTACATCTGCTGTCTACTTAGACCTACAGACGCGTCTACCTTTATAGGATGGTATTGTTGCACCGCATCATCTGCCTACAGGACATTCGCACCAACCTCATCACCAGCAGCTAAAGCGTCAATTTAATTATGCTCTCTGTATCGACACGCAATTATTGGCGCATTGCACCGAAACCAAACGAGGCCGTTTGAAGCCTTTTGAATTCGTCGGCTGCCGTGTAAAAGACTGCCTGACCCGTTCGTGTATACCCTCTAGTTTCTATCTTAAGAAGGGACCGACAGACGGGTCCGACACTCCCTCTACACAGGTGCATGAAGTGCGGTTTAATTGATCGCAGATCTCAGGTTACAGGATGTGAGATTCCATTATGGTTCATCAAAGTGGCCGGTGGATTTCATTGATGCCATAGATCTGTAATAATGGATGTTCACCCTCAGTGGCATTTGAGTAACGTATATTGTTATAACTCACTGTGGCTTACACTGAAAACGGTAACATACGTTGTCCGCTTGGTTAAAAGTCTATTAAAATGCGATGATATATTTCCGATACATCGACTGGGAATTCGGATAAATCGAATTTTCTGCTCTGGTACTCGATCACTTTCAGGCGGTTTTAATGCGTCGTCGGTCAATTGGTAAATCAATGGCGTTGATGGGACCCACAGGTATCGACCGTTGCCTTTAGATGTTGTCCGACGAAAGATCGAGCTACGAGGGAGAGGGATGGAGGGAGAGAGAGAGAATGAGGGAGAGGTGGAAGGATGGAGGGAGATAGACCCCTTCCTTCTTTGGATTTGGCTGACGTAACGCTTGAAGACACTTGCTGAATCGAATAATTTGCACTCAGTTGTGACGTAGCGAACAAAGACATCTTTGGGACGGATCCAAATCCCACAGCAGTCTAAGAGAACATCTCTATGTCTGGTTCTCTATCGCTTTATCTCAATTTTTAATTATAACTATCTATAACTGAATCTATCTCTAGTTCTATTCTATTCCATTAACGGATTTATAAAGCGCCTCTCACAGTACAACCTAATCAGAGGCGCTCCCAGTGCGAAAAATCCCTAGAGAAAAGAAAAGTCTTAAGAGAACGAGCAGAAACAGTTGTGCTACTAGATATGATTGCAGCACGAGTCACAGCAGGAAGGCTGTTCCATAGTAAAGGGCCAACAGACGCATAGGCACGATGCTGAGATGTGGCAGTTCTAGACTGCGGTACTAGAAGATCGTGACAGTCTAAAGAACGGAGAGGACGTCCGGCGGTAGCTGAGATAGGTTTCCTGATAAGATCACATAGATAGAGTGGAGCTTGACCCAACAACGCTTTGAATGTAAGAAAGAGAACTTTGAAATGAATCCTATCAGTCAAGGGAAGCCAATGAAGATGTTGAGTCATGAAAGTAGAAATATGTGAGAAACGTGGAAGACGGGTGATCAAACGAGCAGCTGCATTGAGTACAGACTGTATCCTTCGCTATTTCTATTACTTATTAAACCTATACCTCTTTCATTATTTATATGCATGTCTCCTGCACTTCTATCTCACGTTCTAACCTCTTTCACTTTCTATTTCTCTATCTCTGCTTCCATCATTTTTTTAATCCGAATATCTGTCACTTTCTATTTACATTTTATCTCTTATTACTTTCTCTATTTCTATCACTATCTTTTTCTGTATCCCTTGACTTTTTTATGTTTATTTCGCTATCCCTATTAGTACATTTTCACTGTCCCTAGTTCTGTTCAATCTCTATCTCTAATAATGATAATAATGATAGTAGTAGCAATATTGATATTGTTAATTTATTATACTTGTGGCTGATTCTCTTGTGTTTTTAGATGATTGGCTGGGCGTTGATTGTGTTTGGCATTTGGTTGCATATTTACCAAGACACTCTCTTAATTACACATCTCCTCAAGGACTACAGCAGCAGCAGCGGCAGCAGCAGCAGCTCCTCTGCATCCTCATCATCATCTGCTGCCGCTGCTGTGTCGAATACGACCGTCATCTTCGACACGGTTCCTTTCCTCCTCATCTGGATCGGACTCTTCGTGGCTGCGATGAGCTTTCTCGGATGCTACGGAGCATGCGCAGAAAACGTCTGCTTTCTCAGCTTCGTTAGTATTTTAACTCGTTTAACTCGTTTATTGATATCCAACAATACAAACACACACAAAAATAAACTGGCTTCATAACAATAGAAGCACAAAAATTCGCTAAAGGAGGTATAACAGAGCACAACGTAAATTGAAAGAATGAGAAATACCATGGAGAAGGGAAAATATCCCGCCAGAGGGAACCCCAAGAAAAGACTGTAAAATACTTGTAATCACTAATACAGATAGGCAGCGAAGAATCTGGTTAAATTAAAGATAATATATATATATATATCAGGGAGAGAAGAGAGTAAGTAAGTAAGCATCGTTGTCAAGAATAAGAAAAAATAAAAAGAGAATAGAGAAAATAATATAACACTCTTAACTAAACTTAACTACTGATCATTAGTGCACAGCGGAGGAATATAGAGGAGACGAGAATATAGTATGGAAATTAATAAGAAATTCTATTAGGAACATACTATTACTAAAGAAGAAAAGAGGAAGTCCAGTGAAATAGGAATTACAAATGTAATAATATTATGAACATCAAAGTCAATTGTTAACAGTTATCGGAATCTAGCAAATACTTACGGAGAGCGATTTTAAATGAGGTTATAGTTAAGATTCTATGGAGGTCAGAGGGCAGCAAGTTCCAGACTCTAGGTCCAGCGACTCTCAGAGAGAGAAAAGCGGGTATTAGTTCTGGCAAAATCGGGCCTATACTGATTGGAGGAGCGAGTGGAATAATCACGAATTTCTTTCGCCTTAGTAAAATATTTAATAAAAGCTGATGGGAGCCTATTATTGACTGCTGAGAACATAAATGTAGCTATTTGAAAAGTGGTAATTTGCTTTATTCGAAGTATACGGTGTTGTTTAAATAACGGTGCAGATCGAGCCCAGTGGATTACTCCTTGAATAAATCGGAGAGCCTTTTTTTGAATGTTTTCAAGTTTGACTAAGTAGGAGGGGTAGTTTGAGGCTCATACCAAGTTTCAGTAGTCAAAGTATGGCTGAATCATAGTGAAATAGAGTTGCCTGCGGATTGCTATTGGTAGATTATTGGAGACTCTTCGTAATATGCCTAAGTTTTTGGAGGCTTTCACCAAGGCATGGTCAATGTGACTTTTCCATTTTAAATTAGCATCAATTTGTACTTCTAGAAAGCGAGAGGAGGAGGTTTGGGTAAGCGGAATACCATTAAATGTGAGCAAGACATTTGCTGGTACACTTTTCCTATGGGAATGAAATAATATAAAATTGGTTTTATCTATGTTAATTATTAATTTATTGACTAAGAGCCAATCAGATACTTTTCCCATTTCAATTATCAGCGTATCGATTAAGATTTGGTAAGAAGAATGGGAGTAGAATAGGTTCGTATCGTCAGCGAATAGAATACAGAAGAGCAGGGAAGAAACAAGGGCCAAATCATTAATATAGACCAAGAATAGGAGTGGACCCAAATTTGAGCCATGCGGAACACCGTGGTGGATTGGACAGGTGATGGAATAAGCCCCATTGCAATTTACAGTTTGGGTTCTATCGGAGAAGTAATCGGCAAACCAGTCGAGCTGTGATCCACGCACGCCATAATTATGCAGCTTTTTTAATAAGATCGCATGGTCCACGGTATCGAAGGCCTTAGAGAGATCCATGAATACCCCTATTGAATAATTGTTGTGGTCAATAGCCCGCGATATTTTTTCCTCCATTTATAGCAACGCCATGGCAGTAGTATGTTTGGCTTGAAAGCCATGCTGATTTGGGTGAATTAAATTAACAGATTCCAAGTAAGAACTTAGTCTTTCATACATAACTTCTTCAAAAAATTTAGCAAAGAACGGGAGAACAGATATAGGTCTATAATTAGTAGGGTTAGTTACATCCCCTTTTTTATAAATAGGGATTACCAATGCAGATTTCACTTGCTTTGGAAGTACACCCATTCTTAGAGAGCAGTTTATAATTGCAGATAATGGAGTAACTATAAGATCTAAGTTAGGAGCTACAGTATAGGAATCAATGCCATCCACACCAACTGTATGTGTTTTTTAATTTTTAAACTCAGGTCTATACTATAGGTCTATACGCGAATCGTCTAAAGTAGTTAATGAAGATGCATGGTTTCCTTCTTACATTATGTCTTTTTAGAGTTACAAGTAAAACTTGCCTGCATTCTGGCTGATCTAGAATCAATGATGTAGCTATAGGGCAGTTTTATTGGAATCGTATTTGCGATGGGCGGATTGGAAAGGTATAGGTGCAGTTTTGTAACAACAGGTGAGAACTCAATCAGTGCTTAATTAATTTTTCGACAACGAGGCTAATTAGGTGATCCTGAAAGACGAGAGTTTGACTGAAAAATTAACTCAGGGACCGATCGACCACAGGAGATCGAGTGCCTTAAAACTCGACAGATCTCATTCACTGCCTGCCACGGTTGCTTTGGAGTTAACCCTTTAACGGGCAGCGTGTGCTAAAATGCAAGGCATAATCAATAACACTGGTCGTTAAAGGGTTAACTGATCACGTGGGTTTGGCTGCTGAATCAAGAGTATGAACCCCATTCTGAACCCCATTATTAACCACATTGCGAACCCCATTTCTGAACCCCATTCTGACCCTGAAGCTTACGCAATTTGCTGAGATGAGAAGATAAACGAGAGCGACGCCAATACCTCTCGTAGCGGATGCTTACCTACTCAGTTGTAGCAGAACTGGGAAAGACTTGTAGCCATCATCATCTTGAACTTTGTTTTAATCTGCCGTCTGGGAATTAAGACTGTATGCCAGTTCGATAATTATGGCGTCCAGTTTCGCATTGTTTTTTGGTATTTGTCATTCGATATTCAATAAGTAGACTTTCGATAACAACATGAGTAACATTCTTCTTAAGTATTCTTTCGATGCTGGTCATAACGATGAGTGATGTTGTCGTTGGTGTTTTGACGTTGTTGTAGTATACATTTCTGTTGCTTGTAATCATGGCAGCCGAGATTCTTCTCGCTTCACAGTCAACGTACGTCATTGAAAAGGTTCGTCTGTCTAATTTAAAGAATTACTTATCACCGATATAATTAAAAAAACTGAACAGGACATCTATTCAGTTGAAACCGTACTCTACCACATTGTAAGGCATTCTTAGTCGTGACTCTCATCTCATTCTGATGTAGCGCCATTCTACCAATCACTGCAGTAGATTGACTGTTGTACTGTATTTTTCCGATGATTTTCTCGAAGGCGACTTAGAGATGCGCATTTACGGTTACGATTACATCAAGCTGAATGTGTAATACTACTGCATATTCATCTTTAGACTGTTTCTCTGTCTGCCCGTGTGGTGGTCTTTGTGTTTGTCGGTGTGTGTGTGTGTGTGTGTGTATATATATACTGTATACTGTATGTATGGGTGTACGTCTTCTGTGTGGATGTCTGTGTGTGTAATTCTGTGCCTTTATTTATGCTTTTGTCTGTCAGTCTTTATGTTTGAATATGAGTCAGTTACTCAGTCAGTCTGTATCTGTCTGTCTGTCTGTATCTGTCTGTCTGTCTGTATCTGTCTGTCTATCTTTGTGTCTGTCTATATGTACACGTTTGTCTGTCAGAGTCCGTATACGCTTAATCTTGGTAGTGGTGATTACCACCTACTTACCTGAAGATATGCATTACACCTGATTGGCATTTAAAGCATAGAAAAGAGTATGAGCAGGAAATTAAGCTGATTAAGATGCGCTGCCTCGATCTCGGCAACGCGTGCACGGCTTAAGTCTCGTGTAATAAGAGGGAACGACCGAGAAGAATAAGAAGCAGAGAATGGTCTTCATCGACGACAGCTATACATCCCAGATAACAAATGAAAGCATTATCAACGAGTGTCATCATCTCTGCGATCATTTTTACTACCATGATGCGTGTCTCACTCTGGCAGATCCGCTGGACTATTCTGACCAAGAGAGAGGTCCTTGCACAGATCACTCCCTCCCAGTCCCTCCTCCTCTGTCCAGTGTTTACTATGCTCAACGATAGAACGTCATCGACTGATGTTGAACGCAAACAACAGGCAATTGCTGTTTATCAGACGCAGGCATTGACAACGCATCTCGTCTTCTATGTCGTTTCCTTATCGCAACCAACCACGTGACTTTCCAGAGGTTATCATCAGACGGTGTTTGTTTGTGGGTGCACATCAAGTGTGGCGGGTGCGGCTATCAGCCTAGAGGTCGGGAGTTCAACTAGCCATTCGGGCGGAAGTTCCGAGGTTAACAATGAGGCGGCTAAATTTGGTAAATTCAGACTCCCACCTTCCGACGGAATTATGATTTTATACTCCCACGCTCTCTGTTTGATATTGATAATAATCCTTTCCATTTTCTGAGTGAATTACGACACCACGAAGTAAACCTACTTGCTAAAGATGGGTTTCAATGTTGTTTTTCCACAGCCTTACATCATCTCATAAACCTAATGAGGTCACTTACATGTAGGCATAAGTAAGCTAATCATCATGTAAGTGCATTTATGTATGGACATTTCTGCTCTTAGTGTTTGCTAATGTAAAAACAGGTCCATACAATTATTATATACACACATTACATCGCAAGTCCCAATGAAATCTTTAAATAATTACTCTATGTATAATATTTGGACCGTCATAAACCGTACATGTCAACAGTTTACATGGAAACACTTTATTTCAATTAGGAACACAATTACACGACTTTACTCAACCAACATAGGCCTACAGCGCATACATAACGTCATTTCCGGCAGTCGTTTTGCGCATGCGTACAGCAGCCTTCACCCGGAACTTTGTCTATTTCTCTTGTTTTGGCTCACCTTAAATTAATTGTACAGCCAATCAGTAATTAAGTAATGCGTCTAGCTACTTATGAATCCAGCTTCAATCTGCACTTTCACAGCATTAGAACATCCGCTGGCATTGCATAAATAGGTTAGTAGTAATGTATCACGTAATTAGACTTAAAACCGGTGATTTTTGTAGCGCAGGTTGATCATCGTTAACGACATAACAATTATTAACGCAGAAATAGCTGATGCAGTCTTTTGTAAGTACATCAAGGTAGGCTGATGCTCAGACGAGTAATAGTCGATTCAGACATGGAATTGTATGCATGGCGTAGTGCAAAAGAAGGTTTCGTGTGAACATTTAATGAAGCGTATAGATACATGGTGTGTTTTTGAAGCTCTACTCATTTGAACGATTAATATGTTACGATGAATCGATGGATTATGATCCATCGATCCATAGTAACATACTAACGCTGAAGCGTCACCTGTGCTTCAGCGGCTCAACATCGTCTCAACTATATAGGCTTTTGACGGCTAAATCGCGTGTGTCTTTCCGCCTCAATTGAATTGGAATTGCCTCTGAGGAAAACTCTTTTAAGGGACGCGGTTAAGTCCTTTTTAGGGAATTAGTGAATTTTGCAAAGAGTTGTCTAGGACAAGATGCAAGCCAACATTTACAGATCTCCCAGCATCCGGACTTATTCTTCGCGCAGAGTTGCGAGCGGCACAGCCGGACAACCTCTGCAACTAGGTAGGAGACGAAACTGTATGGGAACCCATTCCAGATGGTCGGTCCTGTGACCGAGAAGGCCCGATGCTGCATTATACAAGTGCGGGTAAATGGGGATAGCAGAGCGAAGCTACCATTGAGCACCAAGGAGAGCTTCTCCAATGGAGGTAGTATGCTTCAAGTTCCTGGAGTGAACGTAAAAGAACTTCAAAGAATTCCTGCAACAGGAAGGTAGGAAGGCTGTCCATAGTTCACAGGACTTCGGAGAGGATTTAAGGATAATTCTTTGCAGGCCAGGTGACAAACTCAAAGAGATAAGGCTGCAATCCGTTGGTCGAAACAAAGGCGGAGGAGTGCCCAAGATGTCAAATTCTATTCAGAGCAACCGAGTGAAAACCAGTTATGTCCACGCTTCGAAGCGCCGTCCAATAGGGCAAAAGATTGACACCTTGCATGGTTGTCATATGTTAAATTCGACTTTATATAAAAAATTATATAAGTGTGGACAGGGCTTGAAGTGGGAAAAAAGGTGCCGGTATGGTTACAAGAACCATTTCTCTCTGGTGCCAATTATGGCTGTTTTTTCTGGAGAAATACTGGCATGCTTGCAGTCGGCCATGCGAAGTGCCGGTATACATGGCATACGGTTTCATAGCGTCCCACTTCAAGTCCTGAGTGTTGATTAGCGAATGACAATCTTAGTTATTTCTCTTCTCTTGTTTGCACTGTGAGGATAGTGGAAAGAAACTCGGTACCCGAAATATGTGTTCCAAATCGTTTCATATTTCCCACTGGACGGGTCAAGCGTGCGTCTCATTGCTTCGGCTTTCATATATATATATATATATATATATATATATATATATATATATATATATATATATATATATATAGATCGGATGCACGAATGACCCATCACTCAGAGGATACATGAAATTCCGCCATCGTCTCTAAGTACACGATGCTATGTATATATACAAAAATATATATACACATACATACATATATTAATATGTATGTATATATAATGTACGTTTATCAGTTGTCACGGAAGATGTCGCTAAGCATGGAGTCTCAATTAGTTAATGAATACAACAAGACGGCCCAGCAGGCGAACCGGACTTCACCCGAAACATACAAGGTGACGATGGCTTGGGACGCTCTACAGATCAGCGTAAGTGATCTACGCATCAAGTCCATTCACACTCCGCCTCCTCTTCGGTTAGACTTCTTTTGCTGTGTTACGGTGGGGTGTTTCTACGAGGGTGCAGCGTAGAAGGCCTCGTATTTCATTGCACTATTAAGACCCACACAGTCTACTACAACTATATATGTCGTTGACGGTGCTTTAGCCATCATATAAATTCATTCTGTGTTAAAGCGTTCAGAAACTCACTAGGTCAAGTGCTTGGACTAAATGCGTTGTTTATTTGTTGAATTAGTTGATAACTAGGTAAATAAGTAAGTAAGTAAGTAAATGGTCCTTCTTTATTTAGATAAGGACTGTCTGTCACACCCACAAGCAGGTTACGGTAACAAATGCAAATGTGTGCCTAATATAATGCTGCGTGAAATAATACGAATACATGCAGTCTATAGTCAGAGGTTTATTTGGGTTTTAAGTTTGATCTGCGCATATATTTCTGTGTTAGATCCCTATTCTAATTACAACAACTATTGATTTATATCTTAATGTAAGCGTAACATAAGAAAAATGGTTTCAAAATGATTTTAAATTGCAAAGAAACGTGAAAGACATGAAATCTTGTAAGCATGAGTGACAATATGTGCTTCTCAGTCCCTCTTCACCTCTGTTTCAGCGATTGTGAATAATAAGTTTGGCTTTCGAGCGCCGATTTAGAGATTTAGAGACAGCGAACACAATAATTGCGAGTGATTGGAGACCATTTAATTCTATCGTGGTTTCATTCCGCTAGATCGGGATCGCACCTGATGAGGCGTTTCTCTTGAAATGTATACATATGCAATTGAAATTACAAGTATTGCCTGACATGGAAATACCGATGCGATAATTTCACATTGAATACATCAGTGAATGGAAAAACGGATTTTGCCAACAGATGAACTGCTGCGGTGTTCAAGGCCCACAAGATTATAAGCGAAGCGTCTGGTTTAACGTAAGCGACTACACGGAGGGTATGTTCGTCCCACAATCTTGCTGTGTTCTCCTAAGTGATGACGACTCAAGTCCTCCGCGAGTGGCCGACTACAATGACTGTCAAATCCACGCCATTCTCTTTCCGAAAAGCCAAAATGAAAGTCAATACCTAAAAACCGAGGTAAGCAAGGGAATTTCTTGACCGCTTTACTAGCATTTTAGTGTATTGCTTCACTATAGGGGCAAAGCAAGAGAAACTGTGCATACTGCTAATATTATAGTCATATTGAGACAAATCGTGATCTATGCTATCAACGTGTCTCATGGCTAGTAGATGAAATGTCGACATTGTAAATTTGACTTAGAGTAATGGGTTTAATCAATCGTATATTATATAGAAGAATTCGACAGATAACGCAAGGCTCTCTTAGTGACCGTAAGCTGTAGGATTTATTGTTAGAGGAAAGCATTCCGAATTTCTGTTCTCCAGGAAACTTGTTTCAGACATAAAAGGATTTTGAAAGTCTTCCGATACTGAAAGCAGCCTAGAAAGAATGCACGGCAGATTCAACTCATCTGTTGATGGCATATCCTGTGAACTGGTCCTGTTTATTTTTAATTGACCCAATTTCCTTTGAGTTGGCCCGGTTTTCTATGAATTTGCCAGGTAGCCTTTGAATTGACCCGATGCCCCTTGAACTGACTGACCAAAATTTCTTTGAATTGACCCGATTTCCTTTGAATTTGCCAAATTTCCTTTGAACTGACCCGATTTCTTTTGAATTGACTGGTCCTGTCAACGACATCATACATGATTCCCTTTGAATTAGCCTGATTTCTTTTAGACTGTCCGATGTCATCTGAATTGGTCCTTTTTCTTTTAACTCTGATCAGATATTCTAACCTGCGTGGCCTCTCCCGCCCATGCAGAGTCAGACGTTGTACGCGTCAAGCCCTCGCTCCTCGACAAGGGTGAAATTCCTAATACTACGGTCTCGCTTGTCTGCCAGGCAACGGCGAGCTTTCTCGGTTGCAGTCTTGCAGGCCTCCGTCCAGAATGAACCATCCGTCGGAGTTGTGCTTGTTACCTCTGACCAATGAAACTGGATTTTATAAATCACTCATTTCTTTTTCCTTAACCGTGGCTAATCGAGGAGCACTTCTGGGTAGGTTTCCTGAAGTGGCACTTTATAAATTCTCCCTTTCCCCTCCTCTCTCTCTCTTTCGTTATGAGCGTGAATGAATGACATGGTCCAATTTCCTTTG
Source organism: Bimastos eiseni (assembly GCA_959347315.1). Lineage (NCBI taxonomy): Eukaryota > Metazoa > Annelida > Clitellata > Crassiclitellata > Lumbricidae > Bimastos > Bimastos eiseni. The sequence goes on along the minus strand of OY365806.1, from coordinate 15,076,178 downwards.
AAGTGGTCCAATATTCGTCGAACGGGTTCGATTTCTCTGGAACCTGTTTTATTTCCTTTGAACTGGTCCGGTTTCCTTTAAACTGGTCCGATTTAATTTGAACTGGTCCAATTTCTTGTGAACCGATCCAATCCTTAGCGTGTATCTGACAGTGCTTCTCTTATTTTCTTCTTCAGGGCTGTCATCCGGTTGTTACTGAATGGCTCTACGGATATGCGAGTCACGCGTTCCTCATCCTCACCGTCTTGATATCAACACAGGTAGGTTACCACCCGTACGTCCTTCCGTCCTCTAGTCGGTCGTATTTACGCTGCAGGTCACGCCAATTCTACCTGAGCAAGGGATTGTTTTCTTCGATATATAAATATGATCATTCGCAAATGATTCTATTTTTACCCAAAACGACATCATAGATAATTACAGGAATTATTAAATACTCTTGAATATAAATACGTTTACTCATGTAACCTTACTCATTATTGACACATGTACGTATATATTGACATAATATATGCATTTTGCACTTAACAATATAATTTTATGCACAAACATTCGGATATATATATAAATCGAAAGATATATATATATATACAGCCGATTCGATGCATAGAATTATATTTTATATGTTTATATATTTATATGTACATGGGCGTAGTCAATTTGTATATCATCCTTGTGTATGCATTTTACACTATATGTTTGTATGTAGGTCTTGTTTCTGTAAATATGTTTTCCGTCAAGAATCCTCGTTTTCTTGGCAGTAATGGTGTAGTAATCATGATCGTGACTAAATGCCTGCAGTCAATGGAGTGTCCTATGTCGACCTTCGTCCCTCTTACTCTGACATGGGCGCCAGCACATGGGCTGCTCTCGGCTGTTGTTCGAGTGGCCCTTGGGAAGAAACCCTCCTCCGTTGCCATGTGGGGAACGGCACCTTAGACTCGCACGTGTGGCAATTTGAGGCAAGGTAAAGAACTGCAAGCACTCGTTTATTATGCGCTATGGCTCCAGCATTGAAGGGTCTGATGACGGAAGGTAAACACCACGTGATGAGCGTGAACCTTTCCATGTTAACGTGTGCGACTAAGGAAACACAGTTGAAGGACGGGAGACCCAAAGCATACTGAGTCATGGATCGGAATAGGAGAATAGGTGGTCTGTCATCGAGAAATTCCTTTCAATATCAGAAGGTGGAGAGAGAGTCTACTCTAGCGCAACAGATAGGATGTAAAAGAACAATTGTCTAGTTAACGAATGAAGCTAAAGATGGAAAGCGAAACAAAGATCACATACTCGCGAAATCATGCCCGCAGTAGATGACGATGACGATGACGATGACGATGATGATGACTACAATGACGGTGATAATTTGAGGACGACGACCGTGACGATCAGAGTTGTAGCAAGGCTTTGAAAAGTGGGGGGGCATAATTTTTAAAAAATAGCGCGAAGCGCAAAATTTTTTGTTACCCTCCCACTTTTTGAATTTTGCTCCCCCACAGAAATGTGAAAAATTGGAGGCGCAAATTATCTTAACAAAAGTATTCTTAAAAATCCATTGGATAAACATAAAAAAGAACCGATTTGGGGGGCACATGGGGGGCACTGAGCACTAAAACTGGGAGGACCGGTGCCCCTCTGCCCCCCCGCTTGTTACACCCCTGGTGACGATGGTGACAACGACGATCGTCAGACTGATGATGGCTTGCTGAAGCATGTAACAATGACGACAAGATGCTGATGACGGTGGTTAAATTCAGCACAAGGAATTTATATAGCGCCTCTTTAAGGAAACTACTCAGTGGTGCTCCCGATTCCATCACGGCTATGAAGAACAGTTTGAAGGCTGGAGTAGAATGCAACAGAATGAACCCAAGATAGCATGCGCAAAGGGATCCCGTTCCATACAGAAGGGTCGACGATTGAGAAGGCACGGTTCTACAGTGTAGAAATACGCAAGACTGCAAGCAAGGAGCACACCTTCGTTAGACGTAGCGGAAAGAGCTACGACCTCTGGCTCCCGATCTAGGGCAGCAAAGCTCGAGTACGTCGGCAGAGATAAAGCAACAGCAGTCACCGCCAGACTTAAGCAGCGATCCGGAATATTATCCGCTGGGGAAAGGGAATCACGTCTAGCATCTAACCAGATGTAATGGCCATTATGGCCAGCTCCATGGAACGATCCTATACGAGAAGTTCAGCGAATCGTGATTTTCTTTAAACAGTCGTGACAGGTAATGTGGACCCACAGAGTATTTGCGATTCAGATTATGTCTGCATTTCCAGATTAAAAAACCGATTAATGTGATCGGATTGCCTTCTGGATAATTCCGAAAAATATATTCCTCATGCACGCAGTCCAATTGAAAGAAGAGTACCGAGCATTCCACCCAGCGGAGTAACGCCCTTTGCCAGACGACAATAGAAAAAATCTTCATTCTTCGACCACAGATGTTAGGCAAGAGTTCTCTTATGGCAAATAACAGCTCCACCCTTTGCAATTGTCTACGAAACTGAGCCATCAAGATGAACGAATCGCCGCCATTAACGAAATCAATTATCCACGCGTTAATGATTGAGCACGCTTGGAAATCGGTCGTTGAAGAGCCATAATAGGTGAGTCACGAACCCACAAAGAAAGGACTTCGATAAAAATGCCAATCGAATGAATGGCGGCTATTGATCAGTGCATTCGGCAAACACAAGGACAGCATCTCTCGCCAAGTTGTGCGTGTCTTGAAGAGCGTGCAGCGGAATTAACTAACGAATCTCTAATAATAAGCCCGAAACGACGACGTCGTCGTCTATGGCTGTTCTTACAGAGCGAGCAGACAGACGACTGCGGTTGCTACCTGGAGCAGCCCAAACGAAGCAAAACAAAAGACGAACATCAAAGACCGATGATCACACGAGGCCTTGATAGTCGCCAGTTAATGGCAACGCGTGTCTCTGACGGCTGAACCTAATGGCTGGGCTAGAGGTATTATAGTGGTGCATTGCGTGTCCACTGAACGTGATTGGAGTGTGTCCGCGGATTAAGAAAGGGGAGAAAGGAAAGCGTAGTGGGAGTCGAAAGAAGCTATTCTCAGATGATGACGATTGATTAAAACACCGGTCGTAATGCAATCAGAGATTATCCGTTGGCGATGTAAATGTGTGTTAGATTTATATTAAAAATTGCTCAATCAGTTCTTTTGAAGTAAGTCGACGGAACAGGGACTGTGGTGTGATTGTGTAACATGGCTGCAAGCGACGAATCTATTTGTACACCCCACACCTCCAGACACAGAAATGCCAGTCGTGTGCATTATTACCAGAGCACACTAATTTCTATATACATACTTGCATAAATATCCACATGAATACATACATTTATATACATGGATATTGGATAATTTTTTAATGCTCCCAACAGAGTCGCTACTTTTCGTTGTTTGAATGGCACCGGTGGATGCGCCGAAAGCGTATAGTTGCGAGACTTGGTTGGCTTTGTGTTCATTCCATTGGAATCCACTTCAGGTTATTTCCCTCATGTCACGATGCGACATCTCCAAGGTGCTTCTTACGCGCACGTCGAACTAAGAATATCAAGATGCAATTTGAATAAAGACAGGGTTTGTTTGAATTGTCAAAATTGAACTGGCAGAGGGCTTGAAAAACTTTCACATGTCCAGATTTCTCGATCAGAATTTTACGAGCCTGAAACCGGTATTCGGGCTAAATCATGGAGGGCAGCTGTCGGTTTTTGTTGTACGAACTTGATTCTTAGCTGTGTTAAGATACAGTAAGTCACTGAAAACTAATCTGCGGGGTTTGCGTGACCCCAAGGTAATTTTTGAGAATTAACCGGCGGGGTTGAAAAATGAACTGGGGAGGTTGAACCGCCCCAACCCCAATCCATGAATAAAGGCGACCGATAGAATTCAAGGGAAGGCTGGACCGTTTTTAATGCGTAAATCAATAGAATTCCTATGGGTCAAGCGTACACATACTACTACTGCGCTGAGTATAAATCTTGGAATGACAATTCATTCACTCCATTCATGCGCATTATATGTATACGCAATCACTGTCGATTTATCTTACTACTCAAATGATATCTTCCATCCATATTATCCTGTGTGACTAAGTAGTAGTAACCAAATGAGCATGGAAGGGTGCATCTTCCTTTCTATATAATAATAATAATAATAATAATAATAATAATAATAATAATAATAATAATAGGCTACATATCGGTTCATCCGCTATAACGCCTCGGTCCAAAAATGAGGCAACTTGGCATCGACCATTCGTCCAAAGTTCTCGCGAAAGCTGACCGCGCTAATGACGCACCAATATCTCTGTAATAGCAATGTAAATCAAAATAAAAACCCTTATAGTGAATGGCCTATAATTTATACGATATCCTGTAGTTATAATTAAATACTGGTAATGTTACTTTAGTAGCAAACGACAGTTTTCTACACATAAACAGTAAACACTTAGTTTCAAGTTATCGTACATATAGTTACCGGTAGGAAGTTAATCAGACCATATGTAGGTACGTAATCATAAGCTACTGATTATATATGACCTTCGATTGCATGAAAATTTTTAATGAGTGAAAGTAAATATGCAATACAGTAGCTGAATAAAACTAAGAAAGATTCACTTAGGTGGAGAAACGAACGCAAGACATGACTGGACATGGCATGACATAGAAATGATCGTGACTTCATAAAATCGTCTTTTTAACTTTTTCCTGCGTTTAATGCATTTTTACCGTGATAAATAATGATTGCACTCTTTAAAGTGACATAACTTTTATTTTTTTTAAATATTTCAGTCAATTTTGACCTATTTGCGAGTATGAATTGATTTCTCGCCTGTAAAATTTAAATTAGTTCCCACTTTGGCCGAAATATTGGCAAAAGGCTGAGAAGAGTGCATGGTTTGTGGGTGATGACTGCAGGTGTCTGATGGGGGTTGATTTGGTGTCTGATGGGGGTTGCTTTGGTGTCTGATGGGGGTTGATTTGGTGTCTGATGGGGGTTGATTTGGTGTCTGATGGGGGTTGCTTTGGTGTCTATTGACAGATGACCGACCTCATCTTGGCCTGTGCTCTGATGAACTGGGTTCGTAAGAAACAAACGGATCATTGGTGGTGGGAGGAGGCTGACTACTAGAAGAGGAGGCGGTCCTGCCACTCTGCCTACCCACCCCCACTTGTTCGCACGTTGACGGGCGTCAATGGCAATGACATAGACCTACGTGTGTATACAACTATACATGTTTATACTCCGCATCTCACGAAAGACAAAGACTTCTGCATGTGCTGCTCTCAACGCCGCCGCAGGTGTCCCTTCTGAGTATAGAGAAAGACGGAAGGAGAGATAGACGAATTGTCTGTCTCTATGTCTTTGTCTCTCTCTCTCTCTGTCTGTAGGTATGTCTGCTTTCCTGCCTCCGAGATCTTTCGCTCGCGAACCCGTGCGTTTGACTGCAGACGTCATAGCCAGGTGATCGGACCAATTTCCTAGACTTAATATAAAACTTGAATGCCAACTGCAAACCTATACGTTATACAGTATACAGCAAAAGATGAGTGTCGCAGAGAAGAATAGATAGGTACGCCTATATATAATTAATATATATATATATATATACATATATATATATATACGTATGTAGATACAATGATATATAAATATAGAATATATATACGTATAATATTTGTAGATTTACATTTTCTAGTTGACAATAATGACCAAGCACAAGCGCCATTGAGAGGCTCTTGAATGGCGCTTTTAGGCTTACGCATACATACGTACTTTATACGTGAATGTGATACAGTGAGTTAGAATACCTGTATAGCCAACCGACGTCTGAGTGCCTGCTTAGGTGTTTTGCATTATTAGCCTTGCTTAAAGGATTATCCAGTGCAGATTACACAATCCAAATAGATAGAGCTCGCGGCCTATGATGCGGAGAGTGAGGGTTCGAGCCTCGCTCGAGGCAGTTACTGTGTCTGAGGACCTTGAGCAAGCCCTTCGCATACAACTGCTCAGCCTCATCGATATTCGCACTTATCATCGCGTGCGCTTCTGACCTATGAAATAAGGGCAATATCAAATACAATAATTGTATTGTAACGTATTGATGTAAAGTTCATTCGCAACATGCGCATAATAATTATTAGTCGCTGTGTGTCCATGTCTGACATGATGTAGCCTATTCTGGCAAATGCTTTGGATCTTGCATTCGTCACGGTTTATGTTTGACTTATTGACACCAGCCAGAAGCATATTAATGTACGCACTGGCATCAATAATTCAAACATGCCGAAGCTACGGATACCTCAGAAATATTTAGCTACAACCATAGCTAATAATCATATTCAAGTATGAACATGATTATACGATCCCTGTTTTTAAGTCTTTGAATTGCAGCTGTTCAACAAAGAGTTAGTTTAAAATTGGGGCCTCAATACTTGAAATTAGTTCTTATTTTTCAGACTTATCATTTTTAAAAGTAGTCACCTCGTTATCTTATTCTGGCCATCAAAAACTGATCTTAGTTAACGTGCTTCTTTCAGTTGCTGGATCTTCTTTTTGGATCTCTCTCTCTCTCTCTCTCTCTCCCATCCTCCCTACCTCCATCCATTCTCCTCTCTCTCTCTCTCTCTCTGTCTTAGTCTGTCTGTCTGTATGTCAGTCTCTCCCTTTGTCTGTCTGCCTCTCTCTATCTCTCTCCTCTGTGTTTGTCTGCTCTACGGAATCTCTTGTGTAACTTCACTTTCAATTTAAAATTTTCCTTTTCAAATGCTCTCCAGTATTAGCTGACTGGTCTTCTGGATATCGATTGGTTTTGGCTTGTGTCATCGGTTGATGCCTTGAGCATTATTTAATGACGGAATAGAAGTTACTGAATATTATTCAAGGAACTACCTTTGGTAATCTTGAAGTATAGAATAATCTATATCTAACGCACCTGTTGCATTCTACCGTGCCAAAGCAATCGCAATTGGGATCTCTGAACTTCTAAAGCGTCACTCGAAAGCCATGCGCAGGGCACCAGCTTATTCACGGGCTCTGCGTCAAGCCCGTGAATGCCTCGAATCATGGATCGTTCGAATCTGCAGCTATTCTCAATTGTGTCTCATGATATGGGGGTGGGATGGGGTGCAGAGCAGCGGATGGTATACTGAAGAGAAGAGTAGTACGAAGCGAAAGAGTAACTAGTCCTTCTTTTCGCTAGGCAGCGGCGTTGGTCAGATTTCATGCTGGACGAGCGACCGCTTTCCATGGCTGCCAAATAGTTAATTTTGATTCCTATGATCATCCGTTCGCAATCATTCTGCGGTGAATTAGTTTGAGTTTATAAACGAAGATTGTTATGGTATCTATATAATGTCGTTCAGTTCTAACATGTATCATGGGCGACGTTCAAGAATCATTCTCTCGTATCGTAAACCCTGCTGGGTCTAACAATTAGACGAAAGATCTGATGCAAAAATTTTAAACAGCTGAATTTGATGAGGAGAATTTCATCTTTATACACGAGTGTATCTATAGTAATCTATGCTTTACTGTCTTTCGAAAAACTGTTACTGATTAATGATTAGTTGTTATTGTTGAATTGAAGGTTGTGGCCAAAAGACAGTTTTTTGTGCTGTTCAACGTTTGTTTTGTAGATATTTATAAAAAAATTCATCGTATTTAGCCTTGTATTAATTTAATAGAGACTTAGGACCTGTGTAAATTGACCGTTGTATACATGTATAGAGAATTCCATTGTTCCCTTTAGTGATGTGTTTTCCACAACAATAAGCTTGACCACGAAGCCGTGGTTAATCAAGCGCCAATAAATTTTATTGTGTCGTGTAATTTGTGAATGTTTGCAGAAACTTGAATTTTCTGAATAAACTGAAGAGCATTCTATTTGTGTGTGCATACTAATTTATCCAAATTCATGTTGATGATGATAGCTTCTCTCATCGTTGAGGCTGAAACAGATCAAAGACCACCATAAAAATTGAAATAAAATAACTAAAGAAAATAACAAAAGAAGAACACTACTAAATAATTGAAGTGAAAGAATATGTTATCATATCTAATCGCATGCACATCGCCATAGAAAGAGCACGTGTACAGCAGAGTTGTCATTGGGTCCAATTTTCATGACCCGACCCAACCCGACCCATTGAAAATCGACTCGACCCCACCCAACTTCTAAAGCCAAATATCTGACCCATGACTTACGTGAACCGGCCCAACCCGATCCGACCCGCCTTTAGTGTTAATTTTACTAATATTATTTTTCGTCAAATTCTAATGTTGTAAAAACGTAGCACAGTCAGACCACCATGATCATAATAATATTACATGATCATAATACTGATTTGTGAGGACGTATAAGGGAAGATACCATTTGTTTATTCCATTTATTTTGGCGTAAACTTTCTTTCTCCATAAATATATGCCACAAATTCCGGATATTACTGGGTATGTAAGAGTCAGATCCGCATGTACCAGCGTTGTCTCCTCAGCTAATTGACTCGCTTGTAATAAATCCGCTGACCTTTCCTTTTTTCATGAATTTATGAGGGATTATTCCATACGACAGCTTGAGGCGAGTTCATTTTTGCGCTAATTCCTTCACCATATTCAATTTATTTGATTGTAACCGTTTAACATTATGAATAGCAGCGCTGAGTTGAGAATTAAGCTCTGCAAAAAATTGGTGGGTCGAAATGGGTCCATGTTTGGGACCCGTCCCGCCAGGATCTTGACCCGATCCGCCTATTCCGCAGATAGTTGTGACCCGCCCCGTCGTACTGGTCGTCATCACCCGTGGACAATTCTGGTAAATACAAAACGAATCTTGCACTGGACAAATCTTACATGTACTGGACATTCGATACAGTCCAAATTATGAACCACTTCTGCAGCACCAAATCTATGATACTTCTATGAAACTTCTGCCTCAGATGTCATGTTTACTGTTGTGGTCGCCTTGAAGGAGTTAAACGGGTGAAACGCAAGAAAATTAGGCGCATACGTATTATTATATATAGCTCTAACCCATGGGCCATTCAGTATAGCAGTGTAAGTATACGACAACCTTGTTACAGTCACAGAATAAAACGATTAGCCTGCATTAGTGCATTGCTCACAACCTACCCTTACGTATGTAAAACGTATATACGTATATTAGTAACTGGAGCATATGTACATATGTATGCATATGTATACGTAGAGTACCTTTCATATAAATATGTGCAATGCTCAGCCGATTTTAGACGGAACTGCGCAAATTTTCGATGACCTGCCAATACATCGAATATATATATATATGTCTGGAGTCGGCTGTACAACGATGCCGTGATATGTGGTATGCTGTTATATGTAGTAGTAATTGTTGTTGTGGAAGCAACGGTGGTATGGTACAGAGCACACATTACTTATTTTCAGAAACAGTATCATCTCCATACATCTCCAATATTCCCGTATGAGTGCTATATGGGTTTTTTTTGGCATTTTTTTTCACCGAGGGAACTTCCTATAAGTGAGCATTTACGCGCTGTATTAAAGGCGCCCTGAAAATCTGTTGGTCTGGGAGAGACGAGTGGTTGGGTGTAAGTCCGTATAACCTTGTTTTTGTTTCATCACCAGTTGATCGTCATTCTCTCTCTCAGGCACAGACGACGTGTACAGCTGGAAAGCCGAGTCTCCGACACAGATGTCAATTGCCAGAGTTGTACGAAGACGATGGGGGGTGAGGGGAGTCAGCTGTCGACAGTGAATGCCTTCTGTCAATCAATACCTCGTCTTCCATCAGCAGCAGCAGCAGCTTACCTGTCGACGAAGATCTGCTCAGCGACCCATTAGAGATGAATGGCAAATGCATCTGAGAAGGAAGCGACTGCGAGAGGTAGTCAAGACGCTCTACATATAAGACTGAAGACACACGAAATTGTCACACGCATAACCACTTACATAAGCTATACAACATGCATGCATGCATAGCATTGCATACATACATACACACACATACATACATTCATACATACTAGAGGTCTGCGGGTGCAGCGTTTTTTCTACCCGGCCCGTACCCGTAACCCATGACCGTTACCCGTACCCGACCTGTGACGTCATTAACAAGTCCTCTCATGGTCTTGCTGCCTGATAGACTAATAAGATCACAACTTACTCGGCATTATGCTGTTCTCGTAGCAGCAACAGCAACAGCAGCAGCGATAGCAGCCGTTGGGGTAGCGATGGCAGCGGAAGCAAGAGAAGGAGATAACGGAGGACGGACGCTGGCAGAGATGAGTGGAGGAGAGGAGGAAGAGGAAAGTCAACAGAAATAGCTTGAGCATAAAAAGAAGCAGGAGGAAGAAAAGGATATCGAAGGCATGAGATGAGGAAAGAGGATTAGGAAGTAAAGTAGGAGTAGGATAAAGAAAATGGAAGGATAGTAAGAAAAAGAGTGCGGAACTTGAGGAGGAGAGGAAGAGGAGAAGGATGAGTAGTAGGAAAAGGAGGAGGAGAAGGGAGGAGGAGAGGCAGCGGACGGGCAGAAGTGGAAAGAAGGCTGAAGGATGAAGATGAAAAGGAGGATGAAGATGAGGACGAAATAGAGGAGGAAGGAGAGGAAATGTAAGGGGACGAGAAAGAGCTGTTAGATGAGCACGAGCAGAAATTATGAGCAGAAGGAGGAGAAAAGGGAGAGGAGGATCGGCAGTAGTAGAAGCTGGGAGAAAGAAGGAGGAAGGGAATGATAAAAACAGCGATTAATATGCATACAATGAGAAAGGGAAGCATTACATGCTGATATGTAGTATTTGGATTTCGAATGTGCCAGTTTCTCTGTAATAGCTCAGTCTTTGATGATGCAAAATTCGCCAACAATATTTAACGGTGACAGCGTAACCCTAAAACCCGACGTTGACACGGGTAAAACCGGGTATACCCGTACCCGTGATTAGTCTACCCGTACCCGACCCGACCCGTAAAATACGTACCCGTACCCTACCCGTACCCGCGGGTACGGGTCGGGTACGGGTATAACCGCAGACCTCTAATACATACATACATACATATATACATGCATGCATGCACACATACATACATACATACATACATACATACATACATACATACATACATACATACATACATACATACATGCATGCATGCATGCATACATACATACATACATACATACATACATACATGCATACATACATACATGCATGCATACATACATACATACATACATACATTTTTATTTGCTCAACAGTCGTTAACTTGTATAAATGCCAAATGGCCTGACTGATCTGTAAGACTTTGATATTAGCGGAACACATAGAGGTGCTTAAAAGCCTGGAAAATAAGATTATGGTCTAGTTTGACTGAAATGTTTCAGAAGGCATCACAGTATATGTAGGCTCCACCTCTGTTTTTAAAAAACAGTGCATTTAGCCAATGAACTCCTAATATACGTGTGAGTCGATTAAGTGCATTAGATTAAGAGGTGCACGTGGTCCTCGAGACTTTGCACTTAAGCGGAGTCGACTGCACATACATACACGTATGTGTATACATAATGAGCGTTCATGCGTACATACTTATCTATATATTTGCATGCCTACATGTATGTGTATCTGTATATGTATGTATGTGTATGTGTATGCTTGCATAATTATGACATGGACGCGAATGATCAGAGGCCGACAGCAAAGGTTCATTCGCGTGGAATGACCTTCTGAGCCCTGAGACGATGTTCTGTCAAGCAACAGCGAACACCGATCGATATAATCAACTCCAACGCCCAGAGCCGCCAAACCATTATATTTAAACTGCGGTTTATCCGTTTCAAATTAAATGAACATATTATTATTCTTTTTATTCTTATTATAATTTTAATTGGGGCATTGTTCTGGAATGGCCAGTCATCACAGATGGTTTTATTGGTTGAAGCACTGGACAGTCATTGACAAGAGCTGGTAGAGGGAGGTGGATGATATTATTATTATTATTATTATTATTATTATTATTATTATTATTATTATTATTATTATTATCATTATCATTATCATTATCATTATCATTATTATTGTCATTGTTATTGTTTTTATTATTATTATTATTATTATCGTCACTCGCCTCTAAGATTATATGCCAAATTGATCGGTTTATGGATAATAACTTATTAATCAAATATATGTAAACAATGCGGGTTTGAAAACAGTTGCAAAAAACCAAGCATTATTGTGTAAATTCCAGAAATTTGGTCGGGTGGCATGTAGGGCGATCAAACTCCCCGTGCCCGGGGCGATCACGATGGATTGTGTTAACCCACTGCTGGTTTGAGAACCGGTTACTGATATGCTATAAAATTTATATCGTACTAGCTGGGGAACCCGGCGTTGGACGGGTTGAGACAGGTTTTTGGGCCATGTATGTAAATAAACAATGTTTATATACATTCTGTACAGACACTGATGCGTACACAGTACATACCCACCTGACTGACTGTGAAAACGATGACCAACTACTGTATACGCCCTACCTGTAAAATATCTCCCAAACCGTCCATTCAGTCATGACGGTGTAAAAGAACAACAGGTGTGGCAGACAGATATCACGTGCACATATCGGCAAATGTACAGCAGGTGTTTCATCGACACGCTCCTGGCGACTGAGAAGGAAACTTTCCTTGGGAGGGTCCTGAGACAGGTTTCTTGCCCTGGAGAGCAGAATGACGGCGGCCGCGGGTTTCACGAGCCCCTCGACTGCGTGTCCCATGTGTTCTCCGAACCAATGGCGAAGTTTTCGAGTTAATACCTCTAAAACTCTGCAAACGCATAGACAGACGGTACAGAAGATGATAAAAGGTTAATTCAACTGAATATATAGAAATGTTAACTATATAGAGTATTAATAACCATACAAAACGAGATGTCATATGCCGGAGAGAACCAGTGTGCCTGGTTACTATTAGGTCAAACATTAGTCTGTTATAGTAGCTGTTTTGGTCGATATTGCTACTATAGTTGATTTCTTGCTTATCAGTAACCCATTATCAAACGCGCCTTTATCTGTCCCTAGCTCATAAGCACAAATTAGAAAGTAATCATAATGAAATAAGAGGCCATAAACTTATGAAGAAACACACCGAAGAATTTCACAAAATAATCACGATTAAACTAAAATGACTCAAGGTTATATTACACGCTAAGGTGCGATGGACACTCATTTGTCGATCATTTAAATAAATACAAGTCAGTAATTATACTTAAATAATCTGATACTCGGGTAATAGTAGTATTCGCCTGTGTTCAGGATGTGCTGTTCGCTCTACTTCTTAGATTTCTTTCATTTATTCAGTTTAAGTAAATGTGTTTTTATTTCTTTTGAACGCCTCTTCCCGCTGTTTCAATAATTAAATTTTGGCACTCGATGAAAGAGAGCCACCGACCGTCATGCCATAGGGGGGAGGGGAGCGAGGCGCCTAGGCTAACAATAACCGATGTATGTAGCGCCTTTATTAAGCGACTTCCATATAACAGTACACTAGGGTCACCCTAGCAACAAACGATCGGCGGCCGAGGAATTTCGCAGATACCAATTCAAAAGTGCAGAAGACAATAAGCGTCGTTTAAGCTTCACCATAGGTTATTTTAAGAATACCTTCAGGCCTGATTGCTAATCAAAGTAACAGGTGTGACCGAGTTTGAGAGACACAAAGAAACGTCGTCGAGTCTAATTCGATTATAATTTTAGGTTACATTCAACATCGGCACAGCAAGACTTTCAGTTAATCACAAGCGATGTCTCAGTTACGCAATGGGATATCACTGTTACCACGGACTCGTGCACAAGCAGAGAACAGCAACATAATATTTCTAATATTGTTTGCTGTAGGTTGGTCATTGTGTGCTAACAACCAAACGCGCATTGAATATGACCAGATGGAGGCTAATGTATAACTGTCAAATCTGAATGGTAATCTTGTATCAGGCTACTGAAGGAAAGAGATAAGAACCCGAAAAAAGACTTTTAAAATTTTATGGCACAGTAGGAATGTAACAGGTATCTGCTAGCATCGATGTAAATACTGGTATGTATTGTTTACATATGCAGTGTTTATATTATCATTGTATTAAAAAGGTAGAGTTCATACATTATATTCTTTGTTCATGTTATGTAGTACGTATTACTGTTTGCATATCAGGGCCTATTGTTTATTATAGGAATTTAGCTTCTGTTGCCATCGGTGCTATTATATAATAGTCATCGCAAGGTGGCCTTTGATTTTATAAATTAAATTTGTTTCGATTAATGGCTTTGAAGGCTAAAATGTTATGCGTCATCGTACAGGTACGCTCTCTTCTCGTTAAAGATCGAGGTTGACTTAGACGTCCAAAAAGAGACATCGACACAGACGAAAGCCGTACAATTAGTAATAAGAAGTGAACCGATCGTCAACGGTAATTACTCAGCATTTATGGCACCACACGCAGTTTACCGTGTACATATATCCAGTCAGATATCAGCTCCACATTATTCAAGGCAAGACTTAGGGCCGACTGCTTTAGCATGCATGTCACTTCTAAGTGGGAATTGGGGAGAGGAAAATCGCAACATGCAATCATGAAATTGAAATTAAAATTCTTGAAATTTGATATCGCCCTTCTTCCAACATCTTTTGATCAGAAGTGCACTCGCCTCGACGGCGCAATTGCAGTTGCAATGCAAAGCAATTGTACGCAAAGGCCATGCTCAAGGTCCCTCGTCCGAGGATTTAACTCGCTCACTCAGCGCACACTGAGCAGTGCGGGTCAACCGCTCTAACTAATCGGCCACCGTGTCACAGCATATACAGTAATGCCTATAAAGTATCGAGGTTATATTGGACTTTGATTTGTTCTATTTAGACAATATGAATATGTGAGATGGATTAGAATGTCTCAGAATATTTCTTGTGTCCTATAAACTGTGCAATTCCAATGGGTCATTCATTCATTCGTTGTATATAGTCTACGATTTGTAAAGGTGAAAGGTCAGGCAGCAGATTTAGTTGCGCGTCACTTGGAACTTAATGGAAGCAACTGAAACGCTGGAATATCAAGGCTATCAAACATAATTAGAGAAATGAGGAAATTTCTAAGTCTTTTGTTGAGAGCGAAACTCCACCGGCAAAGAATGTATACGATGATTTGTCGTGGAAAGGATGCTCGGTGTCCGGACTTACATTGTCAGCCGGACCAGAAAGTGAATAAAGATGAAGATATAAATGAAGATATAACTCGATTCTGACCGAATGTGAATAACGTACTAGACTTGACAAATGACATATACAATTCTTTCACACTTTGACGTCTTATTTAGGGTCGTTCATTGTCCTGACGATGTTGTTGATACTGACGTAATATGTAGTTGCTGCGACGACGGAGATCTTGGTGGTCTTGGATATTATATGTTGGGGTAAACTTAGTGGTCGAGATGATGATGATGATGATGAAATGCAAAGTGTAGAGTGAATATTAGCGACAATACGACGCAATTGACTATAATGCAAAGCATGGCTCTGAATAGACGAAAAGGATATAGGTCTACATTCAGAGCTTACTAATGTCAATCTGTATACCATAAAATTTTGGTAGGCATATTTTCTTTGTTTTAGTTGATTGTTGTTCTGCGATAAACGGACGCACACTGAACAAATATTTAAAAACGTTGTCACTTAATTTGATAATAACAATGAGATTTTAAGATTAAATGCATGAGAACAGTAACATGCCGTTTATAACCAGATTTGTAACATCCTCTGATCGATAATACATAATTTTTGTTATTTAAATTAAGGATGTCCGAATATCAGACAGAAGTTGCCGATATTTTTCACAGGCTATTCATAGTTTTGCTCTAAACACATTTTTATCAATTCTGGAAGCTGTCAATAAGAAATGAAATCTCCCGCGACAAATTTGAGCCACATTCGCTACCGATCGATCATCGCGCGTGGTTCTTCGATTTTTAGAGAAAAAGACCTTAAAATATGAATTGTCATGCATAAGTAAAGTGTTATTGAAGGAGGCACCAATAAGCCGATCGCTACTTTTCAAGATCCTAATCTTCCTGACAAAATCGTTCACATAGAGTTTTAAATCAATCGCTTCAGTGAATATGGAGATGATTATCAGGTAAAAACAGAAGTCTAAATTTGCCCATGGTGAAGCAAAGTAACAAGTAACATTAACACTTAAGTAAAGTAACAAGTAACTGAGAAGCAACATCTGTTACTTGTTAAACTTTTGACAGAAGTTGTTATTCGATTCTCCCTTTGGGCCAGTGTACTTCCGGTTAGCGCTCACTGACTGCACACATAAAGACATAAATTACGGCCAAATAAATCGACCGTTCTTTATATTTTACTGGGTAATGTCTACACAAATGATCAAGTGTACAGGGATTTAACCGTTATCATACTAAATCAAAAGCTTATTTTGAATAGGAGTTGCAGAAAATGGTTAGTTAACAAACGGTATGATTCATATCTCTCAAATATCATAATTATGACTTCAGGAAATAAACTGTATATATTTAATATACGACTATGTATAAAGTACCTATGCATGTATAGGCTATGTTCGACTGTGTGTGAAGCATGTATATATGTTTATGTATGATTATGTATAAGGAAAATATAAAGTATATTTAGGATATGAGTAGACAGTCTATTGATCAGTGTGCATGCATGTTTAAACAACGTGCGCTTCAAGGCAGCAGCAGCAGCATCGCATATCTGTGCGGTCGATGCAGGTATGAGGATGAGATCGGCCAACATGTAATAGGTCAATAGTCCGACGGGAACTGGAGGAGGTAGACGACGACTACGAGAACGCTGCCGCCTCCTCCGTTGTAGTCACCGTTGCCAATTAAGTCGGCTTCATATTTAATGGCAGCGTAACTTAATTACGGTCTTGTGTGCTTCGGACGCCCCGTCCATATACACCGATATGCCTATAGGTAAACTTATTAAACTATACAGGTAATACGTTCCTCAGAACGTCCACCAAATATGTACAGTAACCAATCACATTGCATACATTTCAACATAATCAATCAGATGCTATGCAATCAGCACGTGGGCGCACTTCATGCAGGTATACGAGCTGCAGATATGCAGGACAGGTAAGGTGATGGTGGGAGGGTGTCGTTGGGGCGTGGGTAAGGGTATAGGATTAGACAATTAAGGTAAACAGTGGAGTCAGTAGCCTGACAATGAGTTTTGTTAAGCGCAGAGCAGTCGCAGTCGACCAGAAACAATACAGAAATCTATTGTGGCTACTAATGAGCGTTTGTGACGATCACTGCACAATTATAGCAATACTCAACAACCGTTTTGTTGTTGACAGTTGACTGATGATCGCAAACGTGACGAATGCGATTATATTTCGCGGCTTTTATACAAGACAAGAAGAATTCCGCTGACGGCGATGTATGTCTCGTGATTCATGCCTCGTGATACATGCCTCGTGATGTTTGGCTGCTGATGGTCTGGGCTGGAATATCGACTGCAGTCTGTATATAAATGCGTGTAGGCGACGCACATCGAAACCAAGAACCCCTCGTTGTCAGGTGATTAGCAAAACATGGCGGCTGCCACGCGGTCAGGACGAATGTGACTAAAATCACCCAAGACCCGTTGAAAATTCACGCATCTGTCTTGATAAGCACAACAGAACTAAACATGAACTCTCTCTTTCTTTATATTTATAATATATATATATTATATTTATATATATGAGTATGCACTGCATCTCTGAGTATGCATTAAGTAAAGGCGACTGCAATCAATAAAATACACTTATCTTCTGAATTTGAGTTGTTTTATTGCATGAGTGAGTGTAGATCTGTCATGGTTCAATGCCGTTGAAACGGCAATGCTTCGGAGAGAGCAAAGGCCTCAGCCGATGAGAGACTCAGAGAAATCGTGTAGCAGCACCAACTTTAAATAAATAACGTTGTCTCTTTGTATACCTATGCAGGACTATTCGTGCAAATCCATGCTACAATATAAGCACACTGAAGATCGAATGGCTCATGCAGCTCACCATATTCCCATCGATACATTACAAGGATGTATGAATTGTATAACGATCATGCATGTTTTATGGTCCAACAGATGCGGTGGATACCAAAGACATGGCCTTCCAATCGTTTATTGCACACAGTTGAACAGTTAATCACGAGCGTTGTCTCAGGTCAGCAATGGAATATCATTGTCCCTATGGACTCGTGCGTGCACAATCGAAGAGCAACAACGTATACATGTATTAGGCCTATTATATTGGTAGCTGCAGGCCTATACGTTGGTCGCTGTCTGCTAACAACCGAAATCGCTGCCCGTTCAATTGAATGTTGCCAGAAGGATGCTAATGTATAGATCTGTACAGCTGGTTTAACTGTACCAAAATATACCAAAAAATCCACACACAGTGGCGACATAACATTATTTGTGTGTTTAACAATATTAAACATAGGCCCTATTATATATATATAGATCTAGATCTATATATAAACAACGAATCCACTTCACAGATTCATGTTTGCAAGACGAACGACAGGGGGCTAAAGAAGGGACGGACAGACGAATGAACAGGCGGACCACGGGAGGGAGACCGATGGTGTAGGGCCTACTTGTAGAGCGGATCTTTGTTGTAAGACCGGTTCAGTATATGATCGATATGCCGAGAGCTTGCAGTTGAGAATAGCGGAAGAAGAACGAATAAGACAAAACTTGCAAATCTACGCAAGGTGTATTCAGACTCGCTCAGTTCCATCATAGCCACAGACATCAATCTTGTAAGAGAAAGAGTCTATACTTACAGAGTCAAAGGATTGAGAATGATCGTCATTCCTTAAGATCTATTCTAGAAAAGAGTAGATCGTAAGATCATAAGAAATGAAACTCATTAATTAGCAGTTCTGTGTTAAATGCATAATTGCTCGGAACCGTTCAGGAGGTCTGTAGCTTTTTAATTTCTTTATAGGTTTAACTTTATGGGTCGTCCATAAATGTCGTCAGGCAAATTTGGACGAGTTTTGACTCCTCATCAAACGTCGTCACAAAAGTCATGACCCCTCAAATATGACGTCACAAAGCTCTGACCCCCTCCCCGAAAAAAACCACATGTCCAGATTGTTGTATGACAATTTTCTTATGATTATCAAGAAAACTAATTATAACTGTAAAGCAAGTGAAAGTAAAAACATGGGAGTTTTGGGATCCTCTTTTATTGAAAGTTTGTAATCCGGTAGATGGCGCAATCGATACATTTCCTTAAGAGATCATTGATGATGTAAACTTTCCGGAGTGGAGCTCGCCAAGGAGAACTCGATAGAGTGGTTAAACAATGTTTATAATGTTTGGGATTTTGGTCATTTTTAAAATCATTAAAATCATTTTAAAATCATGTCAATAAACATCTGATACACTGCATTGTCATGCAAGTCTGAAGTGTATGCAAAATTTCAATTCTCTATGTCGACGGGAACATATCGAAAAAAGAGTTGAAAGAACTCCGACGAACCGACGATCCGACGATCTGGCCATGACAAACTCTACGCAAGCTAAGAAAATAAAACAGGGTAAATACTTATAACTATATCTAGTAGAACGAAGAAAAACTGAGAAAGTATGCTTCACGGCCCTTCACCATAGTTGGGAGTTTAGCATGGTATTGCCTGCCGTATATATATATATATATATAATCTGTGACATGAGTTTCTTTTCCTTTCTCTGCTTTGATCCTAGGAACTCACATCGGTTCCTAGAAGTCAATTCAATGCAGATCAAACGTTTGAATTATTATCAACCTAACCTAATCGTCAATTTTTTTATTATTGCTGCAATTTTTCGTGAAGCGATACGTTGTGTCAACCAATGTCATCTATTTCAACGAATGGATATTATTGTTATCATCCTCTATTATATCGCCAGGGATTGAAGATCATCCTTTGGTTGATCGTGGTCTTCCAGTGTATTCGTAAATTGCCTGTCAGATGGAGACCGTTTTCCGGCGGAAACGCTATGCAAATGAGCCGCAACGTTTGAGTACATAAGTAGTATACGTCGTGATGTTGTGCACACATGCAACCATCGGAAGAGCCATTATCAGGTGAATAAATGGATAGATTTATGTACACGAAACCGGTTGATCGCTCGAGCGATCAGCAGTGACAGACAGTCTCTCTGTTTGCGTATACCCCGCAATTTGACTCCTGCAGGAAGAACACCTGCACACCGCCGTCGGATCAATCGAAAGGGAAGCAGCGCAATCGAAATAAATCCCAGATCCACAGATCTAATATACGTCGAATCGTAACGTAATGCGGTTTGCAGCAGAGGACGATTTGCTTGCTTCCTGCAACCGGGAAGATGTCGCTAAAGTCGGAGAATCCGCCGCTTGTGCCCGGTATCTGTCGGCGGCCGCAGTTAAACCACTCAATTAGACTGATCGAATTTACATTCCATTAGTAAATAAGTGTTTCAGCCTTTAGCAATCGATCTGGTGTGTGGCGAAAGAACAAGGCGAGCGAAAGCTGTGGGCTGAGTTAGTCGCCAAGACCTTCTGCCTCTGATGCGAAGAGTTAGATGGGTGCGTTGGGGGCCTCAACGATTGACCTGCGACGAGAGAGACTTCGATGAACGGAACCGAGAGGTCACTATAGGTAATGTAATGGTATAACATTTATATAGCGCCCCTTCAAGATAGATAGGCAGGGACGTGATTTGGAGGGCTGGGGGCATTCGCCCCTCTGAATTTCCTGATTTAGATTATAGTGCGTGCAAATTTCCATACAAGGTCATAATTTAATAGCCACATTAATAAATCCCATCGAATTTCATATATTAACATTATATTATATGAAACGTGCCTACAATTGAATAATTTCCATTTTTTGAAACTGTATCAGCGGTTTTGCCGATATAAGATTTAGCCAATCAAATCTTTCGTTACCACTGAAAACGCAAAAACCAAAACAAATTTAAAACTAGAAGCCCCTCGCCCTCTCATCGTCACAAAAACTCTAGCTTGAGAAATCACTTTTTAACCCCCCTTCCCCATCGCAAAAAAATTCTTGCTTGCTCCTCTGAAAAAAAGCTGAAATGACGTCCCTGTAGCTAGGCCTACTGAGAGACGCACTCAGTGGTCTAAATTATGTTAGACCATTGGATATAATTTCATACGAATATTTGCAACAGTTAGTAAAACAGTGCACAGTAAGCTGAAAGAGTCGCCAGTGGAAGACTCGCGCACAAGAGCGTGGAGCCAACCAGCTGAGTCGCCAGATGGAATGGACAGATGACAGATGGCATGGAAGTTGGGTAAAGTTGAGTCGAAAGGGTAGAGCGACGGATGACTGGAGACAGCGTTCACAGACACGGTGAAGATGTCGACGAGTAGAAGCTCACTGGTAGAAGATGACGCACGTTCAGATGTTCTATGTTGTAGGCATACACTAGTTTATATGGTGAGTTATTTGGCCATAGTCCGTCACACAGGCCTCCGATTTGAATCACGAGCACATGAGCATGTTGTAAGATCAAGGCTTTCGTACGCTCATCAATTACCATAACTTTTACCCAGTGTTTAGTAGGACGACGAGAGTGTATTTAAAGCGAGAGGGAAATAAATGCAACTCATCGCACTTTACATCTGACTTGGAATTTGCCAAATAAACTAATGGTCTTTATCATGAATCAGTTGTAAACGGATTCGATGGTTGGAATACAAGTCAGCGCTTATTTCAAGGTGCACGTATTTTCTTGATACTCTGAAATTAGTTAGCAATTACAGTGGAAACCAACTCTTCACCGATGTAACACCATTTTATACCAGATTTATGTAGAGTCAACTTATTGAATTCTGTGAATTAGGTATAGCAGGTGACTATAATGCAATTATACTGAATCATCTGAAGATGAAATGAAATGAGCGAAAAAATTATCCTTTTGGAAAATCGAAACTCAAAGCCAACGTTAGATCTGATGGGATTTCTTACTAAATTTGAACTTCAGATTTAGTAACTACCGGTAGTAATGTATGACGAATGTTACCCAGTGCAATGGGCTACTTTCCGAAATTCAAGTATGCCAACCCTCTGTTATATTACATATTGTAGATAATAATATTATGGAGATGTATTGACCCAACCTATATAATTCCCTATTAGCCTGTATCATTCATAAGGTCAAAGCTGGATCAGGAACCTAATAATATATGGGAAATACATGGTATATATATATATATGTATATATATTATAGACACATTTCCCTTGTAAAGCAATCAATCAAATACAGCGACATCCTTTCCTGTTACTGAACCTAATAAACTTACTGCTCCGTCGCAGAGGTTGTTCTGCTCCCAATTTATTGGCGTATATACCCATCCTTCTTTATTCCTCATTCCTCGATCGACCCCCAATTTCTATCGATACTATCTCGACTCGGTCTCGGTCATTAATTTTGGTTTCGCGTGGTTGAATTCAACTGCCGTATGTATTGTCTGGAACAATGGCTGTCGCCTGATATTTACGTCAAGCACGAGTGAACCGGAATGGACGCCAAGAGTACCGAACGACACTCAGAGGGCGACACGCTTCGATTCGCTCAACTAGTTACAGATGACAAGATAGCGACCTACGGCCTCCGACAAGACGACTTGTCGAACCCTTAGGCAATTGAAAAGTACAATTGCACTGGGTGAAGTGGACTAGTGGATTTGAATAACTAGTATTTCCGATTAGGTCGGGGTCTCCGTCATCTTAGGTCTTGCTAGTCTTATAAGTGTTATATTCGTTTCTCATTTTATTGTTTTGTGCCGTCACAAACATTATTATTAGTAACGTTATAATCATCGTTTATTTAGATGGACAACAGAAACGAACCTAGCAATACTTGTGATGAACGCTGCATTGCCACATTGATATGTTGAAGTAGGAATGAAGATATCATTGTTATCAATAATTTTGATTGTCATTTTAAAGTTATAATTATTCATTATTATAATTGATGTTGTTGCTGTTGTTATTAGGTGGTCATTGTTACGCTATGGTTTTAATTATTATCAATGGTAGTAGTAATAAGCCTAGTAGTAGTTGCAACAGTATCAGCAGTAGGCCTAGAAGTATTAGCCATAGCATATTGTTCTAAACATCACTATGATCATGATCATGATGGTCATCGTCAAATAAAGAAGATTTACAAAGCGAAAGTTAATCAAACTACATGTATGGGCATTGAGGCGAAATTAAAGGTCATTGGTCCTGATTGGTCTCTTGTTCTGTTCGGTTCCCACTATGCGCCTGATTTTGCCATGGCCGCTGTTATTCTTGGTACCTTATAGTGGTGTATGCCATGTCTAGTCAGCCGTTATCTTCACTTGATGGCACACCTATTGGAGCTCTTCCTAGCGGGACGTTTTCCCTTCTGGGTTCCATTTGTTTCCACAAATCGTTACCATGTTATTTGATGATGCTGTTTGTACCTATCTGTTGTTGGAGCAATTCTGTTTGTGGTGTCAATTAGTTGGGCACAATAAATGAAATTAAATGAATTTGATTGAAAGGGTGACAGTAATAATTCTTATTACAAACGGTGCGTTTTAGTTGTTGCTCCATTCAGAGTCGTATCTCTTCGTCGTCCCATCGTTTGCCTGTGGTATCGAACAACGGTCGATCGATCAATTGATCATTCTTCCTGAATTGATCGATTCGCAGAGAGCTCTTCCATCGTTCCACGGGCGAAAAATTAAATAACCAGTTCAGAGAAGTACAAACAAAAATGAAAAGCTCAATCATATGATGTCACGACAAAGAACATCACTTCCGGTCGACTCAAAGCAAGAGGTCGGGTTGCGTAGCAATCGGTGCGGTGGGCAATGCCATCGATAAGCGATCTCCTCTCACAGAGGTTCAGTGGCAAATAAACAAACCCGATTAACTGGAGTACTATAACGGGGACAGACCTAAAATCGACCGATTTGTCAGACCACACTTTCGAGAGTCCTTCCAACATCATTGCGTTGTTGTCTGTAATCGTCCGATTTCGATGACCAACGGAGAAGCCGCCGATCGATTGTAGGCTATGCCAGCGATTCGTTCTGATCGGATCTCATTCAAATTTGTAAATGCAATTTTAAGCAACTCTGTGAGTCATAACACACGAGAAAGTAAATCTGATTACGAGAAGGCGTCAGTGTATATGGTTCGTCTAAAACGTCTGAAGGACAATTATACATAATGTCCGTCACCCTTCATTGTCGTCAATTTTGTGAAATAGCGTTTACGTGATGATTTTGTACCCAAATTTAGGGTTAGGAGCCTGCTTGAGACCGTTTAAGGACTTCATTTGTAATGCCCATTTCTTGGCAATGGGCTTAATTACTATAACGTGTATGATCTGTACGATTACAATCTTATGTATAAGGTACATGTAGCCTGTCAACCAAATGATACATATCTGCTAGTCCTAGTCCTAGCTCAATAGATCTTGAAAGAAGATATTAAACAGGCTTTTCTACAAACATTAATATCTCCACATTTTATTTAAAATGTGGCATCGAATTGTTTAAAGTTTAAATGACATCAAGTTGTTTTCCCAATATTCTTTTTAGTCGAAGAGTCACAAAAACAGGACACAATACATCAATACATTTACGAGGCAATTGAGTCGCTAAATGACCTGTAAAAGTTCCATTTACATAAAATTTGCTAATTATAGACCCACGCACATAGCCTACATGTATACATATGTAGGCGTATCGTACGTTACAGGGCCATATAATTTTCAGCACTAATTCACGCGATATGCTCATGTGATGTGTATATAAACATATGCTAACACTGTCCGAATAGACACCTATATATATATATATAACTATGTAAATATATATAGTTAATAACCTCATATAAATTAAAAGATGCTTTTTGTTACAGCATTCTAGGTCTTAGGGCCTATTCGTCTTTTGTTTTGTCTTTAAATCCAAGGCCAGTCCTGGCCAAGTAAAGGACAATTCACCTATTGCACTTCGACTGAATCCGGGTAGCTTGTAATTTTTCCTGCTTCTAAGTTCATTGCGCTAATCGAAAGCGAACATGTTTGGCCAAAACTCTTTCTATGGCGAACGTCTATGGTTCTTTTACTCATTTACCCGCTCATGATCGATAGACCCTACTCACTTTTTCAATGAATTGATCGAGTGAGGTTCCTTGCCACAGTTGGCTGTCTGGTCGTTTAATGTATCCCGTGCAACACAGAATGGCCCATCAGGTTTCTTGTACGAACGGAGTCTTGTCCGATCCACAACAGATGCCTAGATCAATTAATTCTTTGTCGCGTTTGACATTGTTGCAGCTGCAGAAAATGTGTGTTTGATCTGCAGTAATTATTGGTGTGAACCTCTGGTTCTAACCCCTTCCCCGAAGTCATTGGGCTCTGATTGGTGCAACTTCCCACGGATCCGTTTGTCATACCCCTTTTAAAGCTTCCCTCCAAATTTCCCGAAAAAGATGCCGCCCTCCATTTCTTGGATGAAGCATATGTTCGTATTTGGCGTAGAAACCCCAGAACTGTGAACTTACTGCGAGCTTTCTGAGAAGACGACTAATAGTTTCAATTTAACTTCGTTGAAACTCAATCCAATTCCAGGTTTACCTGACCCATCAAAACAACGTCATCCTAAAGCTCTCCACTTCCTAGCTGTTGTGGCACACAGGGTACAGACAGTATCGGTTATTGGATTTGCTATGTCTATTGGATTTTCCATGTCTGGACATGCATCGTGCACCTGACCGGAAGCCGAACTCCAGCAGAGGCAGACTACCATTAGCATGCTCCAGATTTATTTCCTGCCGTGGATCCGGATACTCGCACGGCGTCCACGGCCGGCGAAAGGTCGACGAAGGACCGGCCTGGATTACCAATGACCAACAATCCGTCACGCTCGATTTAGTCTAATTAGAACAGATATGGTCAGCTGTGGACTGGAGTATCCGGACAGGGAGTGGTCATCCGTGACGAGATAGCCGCCGTCGCAACGTCCAACGACGGATGACCTTCAGTTGTATATGTGGCGGGAAAATGAGTTGATATGCGAGGGCTGGACGAATAGGTTGTGCATTTAGAATCTAACAGAAAATCTTTGGCTCGAAAATGGCATTCGCTCAATGCTGGACACGGATTCAATAAGAGAATTTTGTGGTCGATGACTTTTACTTCGTCCATTCTGCTGCGCTTCATTAGTCTGTCTGTGGAAATCATGATCAGTTGACGTTTTAAGAAT
The DNA here is from genome assembly GCA_959347315.1 of Bimastos eiseni. Taxonomy (NCBI): domain Eukaryota; kingdom Metazoa; phylum Annelida; class Clitellata; order Crassiclitellata; family Lumbricidae; genus Bimastos; species Bimastos eiseni. Next base: position 15,049,833 of record OY365806.1, on the reverse strand, counting down.
TTAACCGTCTATGAGTCGTAGCAGACATCGTAAATATAGGTTGATTTTTTGCGTCTTGACACTCTGACTACTGACTTTGCTTTCAAGGTTTCATTGGGCCACAGGGACTACTCAAGATAATTGCCTCACTCAATAACAGTGGCGTGTTGAACGGGAACGAGGCCATTTGAACTAATTATACAACTGAAATTTGATTATGTTGCCCTTAGTATGACTCAGACGGGACTGTCAAGACAGACAACAGAAACCAACATGAATTATGAAGCACAGAGTAGTCAGTAATAATGGCCTACGATGACTAAAGTCAGTGTCGTAGATTCACAGGCAGACATTTTGGACGGCAATACAGTTAAATTAACTGAAAAGAGATCTTCTGTAATTTCACCAACACCCCGATTATATTCCACGACTTAACATTCTGCTATGGCATTGATGTAGGCCTACTTGTAGGTCTAAGCTTATCGCAATGAGCATAGGCCTACATAGGCCTACATAGGCATGATAGGCTACAGCCTCGCAATGGATGTTGATTAAAAATGAAATTGATCAAAGGTTTCTTGTGAAATAATATAGCCTAAAAACAGATTTCCAGAAACATTGCGAAAGATGTCAGTAACTATATCTGAACTCAAAGGGTACATCTAATGGTCTTTGCCGCCTATTGCAGTCGTCAACAATCCTTGCTCGTGATGAGCTTAACCCTGTTACAGTAGCGCAATTTTGATTCGTCAGATGGCAACTCATCCTGGAAGGTCGATCCAGCGAACGCTAAGCGCTGACCAGCTGATGGAAATAATTATAATAATAGGTTACTCACTCCCAATCCATAGGCGCCGACTACACAGGGGCAACATGGCCATTCGCCCCAGTACTCGTCAAGGTCCTGGGGACGAGGCAATAGTTTCGCCCCATTACTTTTTGGAACATTCGAATTTTTCAATTACAAAATTATTGGATGCCTGGGAGAGAACGTGGAAGAATTCCCCGTCACAATCTGTACTCACTCGGGCCATATTCTTTAAGCCAAACACAAAGGAGTTAATGCAGTTGGAGGAAGAGAGTGAGAGAGGGATAGACTGAGACAGGAACAGTCCTGCTGAAATGATGCGAAACGTTTGATATGATCCGCAGGGCCGTACCAAGCTATAATTGCGCCCTGCGCCTAGCATTAGGGCCTAATCTGGCGCTCTCACATTTTTCAAGAAAGTGAATTTATGGAATGATTACAGTTATTCCATGCGGAAATTTGCGCCCCTTCTATATTTGCGCCCTGTGCCACGGCACCGCTGGAACCACCCTCGGTACGGTCCTGTGTAGGATGGCCACATAAAATCCACCCACGAACCTCGTGCGGCTCGCGTATTGGACTAATCTGACCTAGAGACTAATCCTTGATCGATGCTCTATTTGAGCACCGCCATACGGTGTAACACTACCTGTCAAGCTTCTGCTTTGTGATAACGTGTGTCTTTTGGCTGATCGGAGATTTTCATTCAATTTCTAGCCTTTCTCCCTTTGAACACCCTAGCAAACAGCCGAAGACCCACTCTGCAGAGATTCCCCAGAAGGGAATGTTATGAACCAGCACGCCCGGAACGTAGTAGACCTAGCTGTTTTAACTTTGCCTTGAATTTCTCCCTCAATGGGGAGAATGAGAAGCCGGAGGATACCGTAGATTCTCCCCATCATCTCAACCTCAACAATGTACTAGTACCAGCGATAGCGGATCAGGGATTATCTGATCACCATCCTAGGCCGACAGCCAGTAACATCGGCATCGCGCAACCTTGGTTATGTACGTAACAGGTATTAAGTCGGCAAGTAAACGCTGTGATCTTGGTTTATGGGTTAACTCTCGATAACATTTTGTTCTCGCCAAGCCTTATAATGGTAATTTGAGAGCTCAAAAGAGGTACCTAAACGAGGCTACTCTAGCTGCGGTGAAACCCTTTTAAAATTCAGTCATATACGGAAGAGTTACTACAAAATACGAAAGCAATTAGATTAATACAATTAATAGTGTAGATAAATATCATATTAAATGCATATTAGCGCAGATTGACTCGATTTCCTTTTACACTAATGTAATCAATGGTAACACAACCGCCACCTATCGACGCTGTGGTTAGACAGACGACGATGACGTCCAGATGGCATTTATTCAATAATAATAATAATAATAATAATTTCGTTTATTGTTCAAACTACAACAGCGCAGTATAATTACAGAGACAATATTAACGAATGATGCTGGCAGCCACGTAGGGCGGCCGATACGCTTGCGTGTAAATTTAATTTAACTAACACCGCCGGTAAGGGTTTCGAACCCGGTTCTTCAGCTACGCGTCCCAGTGTGTCATCCATTGCACTACGGCAAACGCCATTATATATATATATATATATATATATATATATATATATATATATAATTTGTTTTAGCTATTTTTAGCTCAGGCTTCTTAAAACGCTAAGCCTCTTTAACACGGAACTGATAGCAAATGTACCAACAGTAATTTTGCTTAAACGATATATATTATATAACATAAATGATCTAATTCATTCTATTACCCGCATCCCATGCCGTGTTAAAGTGGACAGGCGACGGCCGACGCACTGGCGAGTGAAGAAATAGTGAAGCAAATAATTTTAAAATGAAATGCATGGAGTATGAAAGTTATCCATATTAGCCCTCATTCATTCAGTGGGTATAGATATGATTTGATACTTTAACGAAAAATTATATTGTTCTAACTGAAAAAAGTAGAAGAAAATTGGACTTTTGAGGATCAAAAATAACAATTTAATAACACAGCTTTTTTAAAACTGAATACTAGGGGACCGAGTCATACCAGTCATCGCAAAAACAACCATCAATCCATCCAGGTGCGGAACTCGACTTACAATGTTGAACGAAGCACTTCAGTAGATTATAGTCGTCACTTGCAATGTAAACTCTAAACTGATTGTTTATTATCAGTTTAGTTAGACTCTTGGATCTGCCGATAACGAATCTCGTTAGCTCTGTATAGTATGCGATTATAGTCGTATATCATCATCATCATCAGCAGCAGCAGCATCGTCGTCCTCAACAGTTCCTGACCACTGCCATTTGGCGGCAATGGTTACGAACAAATGATCTTCATTGCCTTATGTAACTTGTCAAATCCGTTGTTCCTCTCTATAATTAATTATGTCTTTTAACCGTCTCGTGCATAATATGGTATGTGACCAGCGACATAATATTACTACGTACGCAGCGAGGAGGAGGGGGTTTCGAAATTCGGGGAATTTGCGTACAGATGCGTATGGCGGGGCGAGGGTATGGGGGGCGAGGGTATGGGGGCGAGGGTATGGGGGCGAGGGTATGGGGGCGAGGGTATGGGAGGCGAGGGTATGGGGGGCGAGGGTATGGGGGGCGAGGGTATGGGAGGCGAGGGTATGGGGGCGAGGGTATGGGGGCGAGGGTATGGGGGGCGAGGGTATGGGGGGGGGGCGAGGGTATGGGGGGCGAGGGTATGGGGGGCGAGGGTATGGGAGGTGAGGGTATGGGGCGAGGGTATGGGGGCGAGGGTATGGGGGCGAGGGTATGGGAGGCGAGGGTATGGGGGGCGAGGGTATGGGGGGGCGAGGGTTTGGGGGGGGGGGCGAGGGTATGGGGGGGCGAGGGTATGGGGGGCGAGGGTATGGGAGGTGAGGGTATGGGGGCGAGGGTATGGGGGCGAGGGTATGGGGGCGAGGGTATGGGGGGGCGAGGGTATGGGGGGCGAGGGTATGGGGGCGAGGGTATGGGAGGCGAGGGTATGGGGGGCGAGGGTATGGGGGGCGAGGGTATGGGGGGCGAGGGTATGGGGGGCGAGGGTATGGGGGGCGAGGGTAGGGGGGCGAGGGTATGGGGGGCGAGGGTATGGGGGGGGTGAGGGTATGGGGGGCGAGGGTATGGGGGGCGAGGGTATGGGGGGCGAGGGTATGGGGGGCGAGGGTATGGGAGGTGAGGGTATGGGGGCGAGGGTATGGGGGGCGAGGGTATGGGGGCGAGGGTATGGGGGGGCGAGGGTATGGGGGGCGAGGGTATGGGGGCGAGGGTATGGGGGGGGCGAGGGTATGGGGGCGAGGGTATTGGGGGGCGAGGGTATTGGGGGCGAGGGTATGAAGGGGGGGCGAAGGAATGGGGGGGGGGGCGAGGGTATGGGGGCGAGGGTATGGGGGCGAGGGTATGGGGGGCGAGGGTATCGGGGCGAGGGTATGGGGGCGAGGGTATGGGGGGCGAGGGTATGGGGGGCGAGGGTATGGGGGCGAGGGTATGGGGGCGAGGGTATGGGG